>OX465296.1:137223814-137592913 GCA_949987735.1 Leucophora obtusa
CATTGAAAATTTAACTTAAAGGCCAGTAATAAGTAAAAACTTAAAATGTGTTTAAGGGTTAATTTCGTACTTATTCAGAATTGGCGCTCAAATGTCTCACAAACCTGGATTTTAGGGAGAAACCATGGGAATCTTCCATTTTAGGTATAGGATGTATTCAGCGAACTTATGTAAAACACTACGAGGAGGGTTAAAATGTTCCACAAAAATGTTCCTCGTAGTATTTTACAAAAGTCCGCTCAACACACCCTTACCTAAAATGGAAGGCTCACATGGTTTGAATACTAAACACTCTTAAATGCGTGAAATTTGTGTAAAAATCATGAATTTAGGCATTTCAAAAAATCCATTTTTTTTAATTTGTGGTAAAAAATAGTAATTAATTTTTTAATGATCTATTATATAACAGTATAAACTTACAAAAAAAAATATCTAATTTTATATAATTTTTTTTTATACTCGATCAAAATTAAGTAATTTTTGGATTTTCAACAAAAAAAAAATGTGTTTTTGAGACCAATAAAAAATAATTGTTTTGTAAACATATACTAAAATCCATATTTGAATTTAACTACAAATATATTGAAGTAATTAAAAAACATATCTTCGAACAAGATTTAAAAAAAAATGTATTTTTGAGAATTATTTTAGTGACACAAACCCATTTTTCTGTTAAGTCATTTTTGCATAAAATTCTCTGTGTTTAGCGTCCTCTCTTGGCGGCAAAATCCTTCTTTAATCACAATTTGAGACAAAATTTTTTTATTTTTGTCCATGGGACGAAGTATTGTGGGCCGGGGCCCCTGGGACCCGCTAGGTCCAAAAAATCGAATCACACATAAAGTGGTAAGTGTGACGACTTTGGTTTCACTATCCATAAAGTGTGGCTCCAACTAGATCCATTTAAGACCACTCAGCAGTGTAAAATAACCAGTTAATGTACTAATCATAAAAAAAAACATCACAATGTACCAAAAATTAAAATTTTTAGAAAAAATTGCTAATTTAATTTTTTATTAAAAATTCATATTTAGCAAAATAAAGTTTACGTACGCTATGTACCAAAAAATTAAAATTTTTTTGAAAAAATCCCGTCAAAAATCAGGCACTATCCACGGCTCTCAACTAAAAAGCTGAACTGGATTTAAGAGAGTTTCAGTGCAAAATAACAAAAAACGTAAAAAAGTGGTATTTTTAATTAATTATTTTTATTGTTTTTATGCAATTTTAATTAAATTGCAAACTGCACTTGTGTTGTTTGATATGTTCTCTGCATTAGTTTTGTATAATTAGCTCAAAAATTTGTGTATTAATATTAAAAAATACGCATTAAAAAAACTACTAAAAGCTGTTTCTCTTATAACCAGTTGGCGTATAAAATTAAAGAGACTTCTTAACAGAGGTAGATACTATTGCTAAAATTTACCAAAAGGTACCTCCCGGGATTTTTATTTTATACTTGAAATATGCATATTTGAAATCCTGCGAAATTAAGTAGTCACACTTGCCATTTTAACCGTGTTTCAGTTTTTTTTTTACCTAACGGGTCCCAGCGTCCCGGTCCCCTTAACACCAAATAGAAAAAAAATTTCCTTTTTTAAATCCAGAGGAGATTTGAGCGGAGCCCGAAAACACAAACTTTTTCCTTTTTGTACTACCTAAAATTTAATATAATAGACACATGCCTTGAAGATAGAATTAAAAATTTTACAACCAAGAAAAAAGTAAATACAAAAAATTATGTTAACAAATGGTTCAACGAAGACCCGAAAATACTCAAAGGAGAAAAAATTACAGCATACCAAATTGCTAAATATGAAAATACGGATAATGCATGGAATGATTACACTGCTCTACAAAAAAAAGGTGAATGTTATTGCAGTGGTTTTAGTATAATTAGGGGGTGCTGATTTCGAATCTGCAACCAGTTTGTTCAAATTGGCTCTAGGTTTCGCGCAATTCGCGATTTAAATTTTTTTATTTTTTCAGTCGATTTTGTCAATAAAAAATTTTTAATTTAGTAACTATAGCTTCGGAAAAAAACGCTTTACCCAGTTTAAGCTTAATTCCGTGGCCTATTTTTAAAACTTAAGTGTGTAGCAATAGCTCAATAACTTTTCTAAATATAGTCGCTGAAAGTCACAATTTCAAAATTTTGTAAGGATTTAAAAAAAAAATTAAATATAAGACGAAGTCCGATTTTAAATATCAAAGCCAACTTGGAAAGAAAAAGGTCCAATATTTATAAAGGGTGGTTAAATTTTAAGGGCCGATGTTGATTTTGAATAAAACACAAATTATTTAGGAAATTATTGTCATTTCTTTTTATATGATAATATTGGTATGGTTCAATTATGTATGGAACAAAATATCGGCCAAATGGCCGCCGCGAACTCGGCGGCACACCTCCATCCGATGGTCCAAATTTTCGATGACGCTGAGGCATAATTGAGGTTCTATGCCGTTAATGTGCCGAATTATCTCATCCAAACAAAAAACAGGTGTTTTCACATTTCCTACAGACCCGATTTGTTGAAATTTGTGCACAATTCTCCCGATTGTGGACACATTTGGTCGATTATGCTGACCAAAGAAATACGAACTGCACGAAATGCATTTTGATTTGAAAGCCCATTTTCATAATAAGCCTGAATAACTTTAACGCTTTGCTCGATTGTGTATCTTTCCATGGTTCAAATTGAGTTAGTCTGAAATTGAGAAATGTCAAATGAAATGCAGAAAAAAACTTGACGCTTAGGTGTGGTTCACATTCACATAAAATTAGTAGAACAAGTTAGTAGCCGCTACTAAATTTTAGTAAATTCAAAATCGATTTGCTAAAATCAGTTAAAAAACTTACTAAATATCATGATTTTAGTACAATGAAATTAGTATAAATAATTAGTTGCACCTACTAAATTTCAGTAAATTGCTGTGAACTGTAATATAAATCAATCTGCTGAAATTAGCAAAAAATTGTACTAAAAAATAAAAATAAACTGTAAAATCTAAAAAAAAAATTTTTTCTTTCGATTGTAACATCGTACTTGAAATTTGGAGTCAAAATTGCAAACGGTTCTCCAGTTATTACCGTTTTATGCATTGGAAATGCAATCAAATTTTCTGGGTGTTATTTCTAAACTAAGAATATATCAATAGTAACAAATATAAACTAAACAAGAATTGTAAAAAATAAAAAAAAAAAATTTAAATTAGTATATTTTTCTGCTAAATTTAGCACTCGGTTTTGAAAATTTAGTAAAATATTTTTCTGAAATCAGCAGCGAAAATTAGTAAAAAAATCCGTAATTTGTAATAAGAGAATAGCAAAAATGATTACTAAAAATAAAAATGTACTAATAATCAGTATAAAAATAGTATAGTGTTATTGGAAACTGTTTACAAATTTTTTTACAAACTTTTTTATCTGAGTGTAGTACTTAAGAAAAATATAAATGTGATAAAAAGTGTGATATTTAATGATGTAGAGTGTAAGGATTATTATCAAATTGCTACCCAATTTAATAAATATTTTGTCAATAGTATTAAATCATTAAGAGATACAATACAAAAAGTGCAATATATAAACAAATTACCTGTGATAACCTCTAGTTTTAAATTTCATGCCATAAATTTAATAGAACTTAAAAACATATGTAAATGCCTAAAGGATAAGCCAGATTTCAACAAAGTCTCAACAAGGATAATTTTAGATAACTGGAACATGATTGGTAAAAATATGCTTAACGTAGTGAATAAATCACTTGAAACTGGTATTTTTCCTGTAAATTGGAAATATTCAATCGTAACACCTATAGAGAAAATAGCAAAAACAAACAAATGTGATGAATTCCGCCCAAAAACACTTGTAAAAAAATTATGGAAAACGTTGTTAAAGAACAATCTGGATTCAGAAAAAAATACTCGTGTGAAACAACAGTTAACTATGTGATGGAAATATCGAGGCAGAAATAATAAAATAAAGGCAATTTTCTTTGACTTTAAAAGAGCATTGAGACTATTGATAGAGAAGTGTTGATTCAAAAACTTTATATGTATGGTATCAGAGAAAACGAATTGAAATGGTTTCAATCATATCTAACAAATTGAAAGCAAATTACAAAAGTTAACGGAGTTAGATCAGATAAAATTGATAATGAAAACGGGTACCCCGTTCAATATTAGGAGCATTACTGTTTATAATTTACATAAACGATATGCCCAATATTTTATTTTAAATTATATGCTGATGATACATTGATTTACGCTGAAGGAGATACAGAGTAACAATGTAAAGATAACACAGCTCTGCAAAATATGACAATATGTAAAAGTTGCACAACTTTGCAGTGTTTTTACGATAACTAGAGGGTGCTGATTTCGAATCTGCAACCAGTTTGTTCAAATTAGCTCTAGGTTTCGCGCAATTCCCTATTTAATTTTTTTTGATGAATTAAATTTAAAAAAAAATCAAATATTTTTATGTAGAATTTAGTAATATAAAAAATATAAAATTAAAATTTAAAAAAATGTTAACCCGTTTGGGGTCGGTAACATGTTAATATTTGAATTTTGATTCCAAATATCTCCCTTAGCGGGTGCTGCAAAGCCATAAAAGTAATAAAAAATATTTATTTGGTATAGATCTACATTTACACGAAGTTTTGTCTGAAAATTCCCAGCCATTTCAAGTTGGGGTCGAAAGGGTTAAAGAGCTAGAGTTTGATGTCATGACTGTTCATTTTAGTAACAATTACTTACCGATATATAGGTTGGATTTTTAATAGACTTTTTACAAAAATGTAACGAAGAAAAATGAAATATCTTCAATTGATCCACAATGGGTTTATATATACACTCAGGGAATTATGTAGGTAAAATCAACTGCAAATTACAGTTAAACTAACTGCATTTGCACTTAAAAAGGTGTAGACTACATTTGCAGTTAAATTAACTGCAATATGAAGTAATTTTTAACTGTTAAAAATCAACTGACAAATGTAGTAAAAACAACTACAAATGCAATTGAAACAACATACATGCAAATTATTGTAAAACTGTACAAACAACTTGCAAATGTAGTTAAAAAAACATAAATAAATTTTTTTTTTAAATTATTAATTTAATAATAAAAACAAATTTATGTAAACACTATTAACTTAATTTTATTCTATAATAAATTTAAAATTGAGAAATCAAAATTTACACTTAATGTCACTTTTTTTTTCACTATTAAGATATTGTTGTACATGTCCGTCTGTGAGGGATGAAATATGCTGTTGTTTGGCTTCCTTTTTTTTCTCCAGGTAGAAAGGGATGAGAATATAAAAGAACTGAAAGAAAATAAATACAATATTTTTTTAACATTCCCCGTAAATAAATTTATATTATAAAACTTACCTTATAATTTTAGTAATTTAATAAAAAAATATATAACCTTTTCCGTATTACGCGTGCTCACTCGTAGGCGTTGTTTTATGACTAAGACAAGAGAAAACATGTTATACTCATATTCTTTCACTATAAATTTCTAAACAAGTGATTCATACACATACTTCTGTTTGCTTCGTGTGTGTGCATACACACTTGAAAATTTAAGTATTTGTAAATAAAATTCAAAATAACTGCATAAAATAAATGTTACTACAATGTAGTAATTTTTTTAGTTTGTTTAAAAAAATAACTGTCAAAAACATTGAAAAATTTTGTTCTAAGTAAATTAACTACAATTGCAGTTAAAATAACTACAACCGCATTACTACATAAATAACTGTCATGTAGTAACTGCAGAACTTTTCTGAGTGTAAATAAAAAAAACATTTAAAAAAATTGGGCCATATCGGACATAAATTACATAGATATCGTACTACTTAACATCCCAGTTGGCTCTATCTTGAAGACATCCTCGACGCTGGGTGCACGACCATAGAAATTCGTAAACGACATTAGTGACAGTCCATACAAATCGTTGACGACGTTTTCAAACGATTGTCCGCAAAATCGTACACGACCACCTGAGCGACATTTTCGCTGAGGTTGTCCTTGAATTATATTTGACTATTTGGGCGACAATTAGCCCCACTTTGTCGTTGACGACGAAATAGATGACATTGTTCACAATGCTAACGTAGACGACCTTGCTGGTGATAGCTTCGCCTAGATGGTCACTGACAACAATCATTTCTTTATTATTTTTTCAAACCAATTTAAACTAAAAATTTCTCATCGAGTTAATATTTTTATTTACTTAAATGTGAAACAAACGGCGCAAAAAAAAAACGGTTTTTAATTTTTTTTTTGCATATGTAATAATATTTTTTTTTTATAATTTAAATTATATTTATTATTTGCTGTTAATTTGAATTTTTATTTAAACAATTTAACTCATTTAAGTAAACAACATTTCATTTCAAAAATTGCTTTATTAATTTAAAAATAAAGCGCTTATATTAAGCAATGTTAATACTAAGAGTTAATATCAAAGATTTATATTTAAGCAATAAAATGATGAACTAAATGAGAATTTCTAAAAATAAGACATCTAAAGACAATGTCGCTCATCTTGTCGTCAACGGAGTCGTAAGACGACAGTAATAATATTTTGTCGCTCACCATTTCGTCAACATAGTGGGTTATACAACAAATACATCATAATATCGCTGAACTTGTCACCAACAGAATGTTATACACGGTCAGCTAATATTTTGTTCATGCAGCTAATCGTTAAAGATGATTTCCTTTACATAGTCTTTCAAGACAATTTCAGCGACAAATGTCGTTAGCGAAAAATTCTAAAATGTCTTAAAGAAATCGTTGAAGACCATTTCATAGATGATGATTGGCCAACTGGGTATGTAAAAAAATAAGTTTGTTGACAAAAGAACACTGTTGGCCATGTCTGCAAGACATCCTTGAAGACGCGTGCACGACAATAGTAAATCGTAAGCGACACTGGCGACCGTCCATGTAAATCGTCGACGACTTTTTCATACAAAGGTCCGCGCAATCGTACACGACGATCTGAGCGACATTATCGCTCACACTGTCGTTGACGATCACATGGGCGACAATATGAATCACGCTGTCATCAATTAATATATAGGCGAATTTTTTGTTATATTATCGTTGACGACAATGTACCCTACATAAATCTTGTCTTACACTCTGTAAGTTTGTACTGAGTAATTCTTACTGGACTTGACTGAGAAAAGTAATCGAATGGACCTATTATACACAAATACTTAGTTTGGAAGTAGATTTGACGTAAGAAAATCTATTGAAAATATATTTCTACTTTACGATACCTCTTTCACCTCACTTTACTACCAAACTGATTTGGGCTTAAGTTTTATGTTTTAAAATTATTTTATTCGTTTTTACTAAAATTATATTAAAAAAGAAAATAGGAATTAAAAATTTATCGAATTATGTATTTTGAAAATTACATATTAAAACAATTATTTTAGTAATAAGCACTTATTTGATTTCTTCATTTTGTTCGTTTTCTTTGATTGCCCAACTTCGCTGTTTTTTCTTACTTTCATTTCTGGCATTTACTCTATTAATAGTAGTTTTGAAACGATGGAATACTAAACGAAATTCTTTTATATAGGCTTCATAAATTACTCTTTTCTTGGTGGATTCTGTTATTAAGGCACGATATAAGATTAAGTTTTGAATTTGTCATAAAAGAAAAATTAAATTGTTTATAGTTACTTACCGTAAAGAGCATTTAATATGACAGCTATTAATTATAAAATGTTAAGGTTCACGCACATTGAAATACGATAAGAAATAGGACTTTTCACCCGCACTTTCGAGAATCAACTGAATATTTTTACCCTGTTTCTTACGCTTTTTTGGTTCTTGTGTTGTTTTTGTCCCGTTATTTTGCATTTTTATCTTAATACAGCATAGACGAAAACTTAAAAAAAATAATTAACGAACACTTGATAGACATTGTCGCTCACTTAGTCGTCTATGTGGGATAAAAAACGACAAAATACATGAAAAAGTCGCTCGTTTTGTCCTCAATAAAATCGTATAGCAGACATGCTAATTGTCGCTCATAAAGTCGCCAATGTTATATAATACGTGACAAAATAGATGGAATCGTCGCTCATTTTGTCCTTAATAAAATTGCTACATGCATGGTCGCTCATTTTGTCCTCAATAAAATTTTATTTAAGACAAGTTTATGAATTTGTCGCTCATCTAGTCGCCAATAAGGCTGAAAACACGACAAAACAAAACTTGTCATCAACAGTATAATATACACGACAAATTCTAAAATGTCTTGAAGACATCCTTGACGACAATTTCATGTCATGTCAGAATATTTGGCCAACTGGGAAGGAGAAGAGTAAGTTATCTACATATGTAATAAAGACCTGCAAATGTTATAGAATTTCCAACAATATTCAGTTTGTATATATAATATGCGATCAGTACTCGCATAATTTTAATATGTAATTTGATAAAAGGTCGATTATTTTTCATTAAAAGCCACGCCTAATTAGAACGGGTAGCAATATTAAAAACAAACGCTACACTAAAAATTTCTGCAATTATCTGGACCATCTTTCAGTTCTTCGGAGACAATTTAATCATTAATTTCATCTTTAAGCACCGTAAGTTGTTTTTCAGGTGGAAAAATTCCACTCGAACTTTAAAGGTCTCAAATTGTAATTTAAATTTGTAAAAAAAGAAATTTTTTTTAATTTAATAAGAAACACATAATAGATCTGTTCGGGTACTTAACATTGGGATCCCGCGGGATCCCAATTTTACCAACAAGCGTTTTATTACTCCACAATTGGGTGAATGAGAGCTGTCATGAGAGAGTAATATTCTTGTTCTTTTTGCACGAACAAACCCAGACTTTTTTCTCGTGTAAATTTGGGTAAATTGTTTTTATCAGCTGCTATATCATCAGTTTGGTTCAACTAGTTCAATTGAACTATTCACTAATTTGAACCAAAAACCTAGTTCACAACTACTAGCTCTTTTAGTTCAATTGCTCATTTCACTCATTCAGAAAAATATGTGTATAATTTACAAAAAATAGTGTAAAAGTTGCAAAAGCTTATCGGTAATGTTACAACTCCATAAAATTTCCGACAATTTTTTGAAGACGCTTGTTTAAATGTGTTAAAGAGATAAATATGTAAATAAATCGAAGCTTTTGTTTAATATTAAAATCTTTTCCAAATTTAATAAACTATGTATTCCTTTTTGTAAATAAAAATGCCTGAGAAGAAAATTTTTATTAAAATTTTTGATATAGTGCACAAATATGTTGACGTTTGTTTTTTGGGCTTCAAATATGGTTTTTCGCGTTCGTTTACTTTTGTGCATTTTTGTCACTTCGTGAGAGTATTACTTGTTAACTCTCATTTTACCGAACTTTACCCAAAAAGTAAAGAAACAGACCTAATCATAGCAAGCACTGCATGTCAAATTTTCACCAGAAAAATAATAGTCTTGTACATTAAATTTACGTGAAAACAAATGCAACACAATTTCACGTGAAAATCATTATCGTGAAAAATCGGTTTTTTTATATGGAGTATAACAGTTTTTTCACGTGAAACTCAAACAACTTACTGTGCTTTAAGCACCGTAAGTTGTTTTTCACGTGGAAAATTTAAATCATAAAACTCAACAATTTTTAAAATTTATAACAAAGACACAATCACAATAAACTCTCACTTTTTCGCAAGAAAAATAAGGAGTGAGACCATAAAAATGTTAACACACATTTTTGCCTATAACTTTAGTTTAAAGCTTCTCATATTGTTTTTTCGGCAGTTTACATTTTAAAAATATGTCAGTTAATAAACTGACTTACATCATGAGATTTAATTAGCAATTTTTTACAGAATCGACGATGAAAGAAAAGTGCGTTCAAAAATAATTAAATATTTTCAACAAAACCAAACATGGACATACAAAAAATTTACCAAAGAAACTAATGTATGCGGCCAAACAGTTTCAAAAGTGGTAAAAAGGTATCTGGAACACCTAACAATTGGAAGGAAGCCGAGAACAGAAACAACGACTGGTTATCGTAACATTGGTAAGGCATATAAAGTTAAAAGCATCCTTAAGAGAGCTCCTAACACATCTGGCAGAAAAACAGCTCGGTTAGCCCAATGCTCGGACTTTTTTGTACGTAAAGTGAAACGTAAAGCAGGACTAAAGTCCTATGTAGCTGCGGCCAAAGAAGCCAGTCATTTGTGACTTCTGGCTCTATAAACAGCGAAATTTATATCAAGGAGTGTTTGCAGAAGAGACTTCTTCCATTTTTAAGTCAGCACAATGTATCCACTTATTTTTGGCACGATTTAGCATCTTGTCACTACAGCAAGAAAGGGCTGGAGTGGTATAATGATAATAATGTGGTTTTTATACCAAGAGAGGCAAATCCACCAAACTGCCCGGAGCTCAGGCCAGTGAAGAGATATTGGGATCTTGTTAAAAGAGAATTAAAGGGCACAAAAATGGTCTCCCAGGACATGCAAGATTTCAAACGTAGATGGACCACCTGCTCTAAAAAGGTGACAGAAACTACCATAAAAGCCTTAGAATTCCATGTGGTTTTTTTTATTTGATTTTGTATTAAATTTCATTTAATAAAAATTTGGTTTGAAGTCTTAATATTCAGTGGTTTGTTTTTTATTTAACTTTATGTGTGTTAACATTTTTATGATCTCACTCCCTAATAGTCTTGTATATTAAATTTGCGTGAAAACAAACTCTACACATTTTTCACGTGAAACTCATTGTCGTGAAAAATAATTTTTTTTATATGGAGTATAACAGTTTTTTCACGTGAAACTCAAACAACTTACGGTGCTTTAAGCAAGGTATTTATTTTAATATAATAACAAAAACAAACTTAAAAGAAATATGTAGTATGAATTAAGTATTGTATAGTATTAAATAAAATAAACAAAAATAAATTTATATGAAAATAACAAACAGTTTTTTTAGAATAGGCAGTTATAGCTGCTTTTACTTCTAGACCATGGTGCATGTTAATTAAAAAAAAATTATTTACATAAATAAATCATTTACATAAGAAAAAAAAATCAAATTTTTAAATTTTACACTTATGATGTGGCACGTGACCAACTGTGTATAAGTACCAAGATCACAATTCTTCTTATTTTTCAGGTAGTTTTTTTTTTATTTTAATTGTATAAAAAATCTCTGTTTGTAATCAATATTTGATGAGCTTTCTGGGTGTTGTTTTTCAATGACGCACGGGACATCGAAATATGCGACAATGCAAATCAAAAACTTACAGTTATTTTCAATCGCATTGTGTCTTATGCATTCTTTTATGGCTCTTTGTACCTTTAGAAATATTTTAGAGAGCAAAAGTCAATGCATAACGTCTCTGTTTAAAAACTTTTTTCAAAACAAAATGCACAATAGAAATATCCAAATAAGAAAAGATGCGCTTGTGCGACTTTGCATTCGAATACTTGGAAATGGGTTATGAATAAATGCAAAATCTTTTTACGTTATTTAAATTTGATTGTTTCCCTATGAAAATATGATAAAACAAAGTGTTTTCAAAAACTTTTAATATTTCAGTCTTGGTGGACTTTTCGGTGGAAATGCCCATATTTTATGGAATTATTTATGTAAGAGAGGCATATCCATTGTTTTTTTATGAAATTCCGAAAGAATGCATTAAAAAATTTGTCATGTGCTCTAAAAGTACAGTAAAGTAATTACTAGCAAACTACTAAACTATTTATTAAATGTACTGGGATGTACAAAAAAAATGACAACGTTAGGAAATTACTACGGCCAAGCGTTTATTCCTATTATCATTTCGACATGCCAGTAAAGTAAGGTGAAAATCGGACGCATTGCCAGTACATATACTACCGTCTCCAATATAGGACCGACACTGTGCCGTTTCTATTTTTCTAACTGGTTAACGTTCAAAAAACCTAAAAAATCGCTCTATACATTAGGTCTGTTCCACGTAGTTAACGCGGGTAGCCGCGGGAACTGAATTTACCCGAAACAACAATTTAACAATAGAAACGCTTTCTGGTAAAATTGGGTACCCGCGGCAACGTAAGTGGAACAGAGCTATTATATAATTAAAAATATATAAAACGAAAGGTCATTTGACTGCTTGTTTTATAAGGTATAAAAGTATTTTTACTGTTACGTTTAGTGTTAATCTTTACAATAAACCATTAAGGCTCATTTAGCCATACGTGGACGTAACGTGACGTATATCCTTATGGAAAATCTAATGAGTTAAAAGAGCATAGCTGACAGTATTTCTTTTTTACTCATTATTTTAGATTGAATCAGCTGCTTCGTCACGTTACGTTACGTATGGCTAAATGAGCCTTAAGTACTTTTTTAAAAATTTATTTTCAATATCGAAATGAATTTCCATCTCACGGTATTTGTATTTTTAAAACTCTACAGGTGTCCCATTTGGAAAAAGAAAATTTAGAATTAAAAGAAAAGCTTAAAGAGAATGAAGATTTAAAAATAAAACTTGTATCTAGTGAGAAGGAAAATGCTTATTTTATGAACATGGCTAAAGAATTAATAAAAGCTAAATCAAAATTACAAAAATATATTGAACAAATAACTGAAGAAAATGAGATTCTCAAACAGCCTTCACTAGAAAATGATACCCTTAAAGCTAAACTATTATCTAAAGAAGAAAGACTTACAGAGTTAAGCAATTTAGTGACTACAATGAAAGCATCAAATTTAAAAGATAATGAATTGAAAAAGAAGTTCGAATTACAGTTAAAAAAACAACATGACAATAATAAAAACACACAGACGAGACTTCAACGGCGTATCTCAACATTGGAAGAAAGTTTAAAACTATCACGACAGCAATTATCGACAACTAAAAATCAATTTTCTACAGCTAAATCAAATATGAATGATTTACAATTGGAAAAACTAAATCTTAGCAAACAAAATATGGAAATTGGTCAAAGACTTCAAACCATGCAAAACAATTATGAAACACTAGAACAGGAACACAAAAGTTTGAAATCAAAATATGATTGTTTACAACAAAAACACTCCACGTCTTTGGTTAATACACCTACATCATGTCCGCCACCTGTTACTGAACAAGTTTCCCAGCCGTCGGCCAATACGCTTACAAAAGCCCAACTTTTTAATTCCACTAAACGTTATGTTAGTGCTTCTATGGCATCTTTACTACGAATGGAAATGTTTAGTGGCTCAGAGAGGGAATGGAAGACGGATGAACGTCAAGTTGCGGTGGATCTTTTACGTCTCGGAGAAACCGTTTATAAATACTTTATTGATGAATGGCGTCTTCGTTTACCAGCTTTATCCGATGTCCGCATATGGTTAAGTCAGTCGGTTGAAATAAATGATGAAGTAGATGATGATCTTTAAGTGAAAGATTTAATAAGTTTACTATCTTATAAAATAATAAATTTAGTGCAGTCTAATATTCATAATTTTAACAATAAGTGTGTTTGTTTACATGCTATTTTTTACTAGCTTTACCAACCAACATCCATCCCACTGTGCAGGAGGGTATATATTAGGCCGGGTCGATTTGTGGGGAGGCAAAAAAATCGCCCATGGCTCAGGGAAAATCGTATTCTAGGGATCAAAATAAGAAACTTTGCCGAAGGAACCATACCTCTAAAACGAAGTCTACCCAACTGTTGACTTTTGTCCCGTAGGGTCAAGTTTTGAAAAATCACACTTTGACCCATTTAGAGTGCCCCAATCGAGTCCAAATGTATGACCGACCCCCACTAACTTTGGAGGGCCGATCCACCCATGCCAGTGGCACACCCCCTGGAACTCCCCTGGGGGGTTCCCCATACAAACATTTTAAAAAATCACCATTTTTGGCACTTTATTTTATTATTTTTTATTTATTTTATTTATTTTTATTATTTTATTTATTTTTTCTCCTTAGAAATTTATTTAGTCAGAACATATGTAAATGAAAAAATTAATTTAACTTAGTAATAGAAAAGAAAAAATAAAAAATTACTGTTTGAAGTCTTTTTTGCTTTCAAGTCTGGGCAATTTCGCACGGCTCTCTAATGTCGTCGCCATAACAGCCTCTACATTTTCCGGTATAACTCGTTTGGAAACGCTAGCTAGCAATTGAACGTGTCGTTCTGTTTCTTGTATGTGTGATGGAATTTTTGGATCATTAAACGGTGGATCATCTTGATTTAAATATTCTTTCAAAGTATCGTATGGAATGCTTCGCGTGAATGGTGGTTCAAATACGTCATTTATGTCATTCATATTGATCATTTCCGTGTAACTTGTGCAATAAAAGTTTATATCTGGTTTTTTATAAGCTCTAAGTCCCGTTGGGTCGTCAACATCGGTTCGATAGCGTAGAATTACCTTGATAGCACAGTCGCGCTTTTCTTTGCTATCATCAAACAACATTGATAACAAGATATTTTCCGAATGCGCATAATATGAATTATCTGTAATTACTTTATTGACAATTTTGCGTAAACGAGGTTCTAGAAATCTTGACCAACTAATGAATTTGAAAAATAATCTACTACCGTACACGACAGAGCTGTAATACTTGATATTGAAGTACATTGGCACATAACATGTAATTATAAATTCAACCAGTATTCTTAAATTTGCATCTGGATTTTCCGTTGTCACATATAATCGTAATAGTCTAGCGGCCTTGGTGAGCCACCGAGAATGTACAATTTTCCCTGGTTTGATGTTTGCCCGATCCACTGAAACCACGCCGCTAGAAATTGCATGGGCCATGTCGTATAAGTACTTGGAATCGGTGGAAAATTCAATTTTTTCTGGAGCAGGGGGCATATTTTTCAACTCAATTTTCTGAAAGCCGTCCACCACCTGAAAATATATAAAAATAAAACAATTAAAAACGGTTGACAATTATAATAAATGAGTGATAGCAATAACTTACCGGAAGAGTTTCACAAGTTTCGATTTGACGGCTCAATTTTCCGGTTGCCGATCTTGGTCCAGTGCTGGTTGATTTATCCAAAGCTTCAAACAAATGCCGAAACGGAAGTTCGTTGAAGTGTAGAAGGCAAACGAACCAATGCAATGGTCTTTTTAACAGCAATTCGAATCGTCGTATAATTCCACCGTTTGGGCCAGTGTTTGTTGGCTCACCGTCAGTGCATATGCCAATGAATGCATCCAGTGATATATTTTTATCGTTGAAAAAATCATTTAATTTGGTTGTTTTGTATTCAGCGGTTTCATGTTCCAGTCTTACGTAACCAATCAATTCAGAATTCGGTTCTCTCAAAATAACAAGATGAGGTTCTTTTACCATTCTAGTATGATACTTCTCATCAATTGTATCTCTCGTTAAAGTATCATCTTTTCTGCCATCGAATGAAAATGCTAACAAATTGGTATCATCTAACCGTTTGCGAAGCACTTCTTGTCTGCATTTCTCTTTTTCTCGGCGAACTTTGGATTTATCCATGATGAGAGGTTTGCCATGGATATCTTTCATTTTAAAATCTTGGAAAAGAGCTGTTCCCATTGCTGATGCTACTCTATCAGGCACGCCAAATCTGTCACATACCAAGGCAAAGTTAAAACAATCGTATCTCTGTGTGTATTGTGAACTTGTGCTTATATCCAAATCTTCTTGAACCGGTGGCGGTGCGTATGTTGAATCATCGGGATCTTGGTATGTTGGCATTGATGACATAGACGTTGCTCCTTGCTCTTCAATTTCCATCGCAAATCCATCCATTGTTAGACTTCTCTGATTATGTTGATCGTGCATAAACTCTTTGAGGCGTTCGGGAACCAAACCGCATGCACATGGAGCTGCCTTCAAATCGCATTTACATGTTCCAATGAAAAAAATTGTTTCCAGAGATTTTACATACTCTGTAAATTGTTGGGGTTTGTTTCTTCTCTTGATTTGCTCTTGATATTTGTCAAGCAATCTATTCAATTTATTACATACACTTTTTTTCAGCATTATTTCCATACCAAGTTTTTCCCAAATTCCAATCAACTTATCTTGTACTTGAATAGTGAATGCTTTATAGGACAACTTTTTTTGTTCGCTCAAGTAAAAATAATATCTCAAGATATCCAGATGGGTTGGTAAATTAAGATCAGTCAAATCAGTAGACACACCAAAAACAGTAACATCATGCCTGGGTATATGACTCATTGGGTTTTCGATAGTTGTTGATGTTGTTATTGCTTCATCTTGCGGTGTAGAGGATGGTGGATTCATTGTAAACTTCTTGATTTGGAATGATTTTTTTTTAAATATTTTTTTATCTCAAATTAGCACTTCACACTTCGAGTTCTTCACAACGACTTAATGCATTCACAAAAACTGTTGCATTATATATGGTCTAGGAGACGAGGTAATAAGAATGAAATGGTAATTTCAATTCTACCTGTAACCGATTTTGTTGTCAAAACTGCCCATAAAGTACTTACATGTAAATTAAACGTTAATCTGACTACAAATTCTGTTAAGCAAGTGCGCCTTTTATTACTTCTGGAAAATCCTTTATGATAATTTTATGCTCAATTCTACCTGTAACCGATTTTGTTGTCAAAACTGCCCATAAAGTACTTACATGTAAATTAAACGTTAATCTGACCACAAATTCTGTTAAGCAAGTGCGCCTTTTATTACTTCTGGAAAATCCTTTATGATAATTTTATGCTCAATTCTACCTGTAACCGATTTAGCTTAAGTAAGTTTACGACATGCAGCTGTGTCTTGTGGTGGCTTAAAAAACCCACACAACCTATTTTACGACCTGCAACAGAACGACACGTTCAATTGCTAGCTAGCGTTTCCAAACGAGTTATACCGGAAAATGTAGAGGCTGTTATGGTGACGACATTAGAGAGCCGTGCGAAATGCCCAGACTTGAAAGCAAAAAAGACTTCAAACAGTAATTTTTTTTATTTTCTTTTCTATTACTAAGTTAAATTAATTTTTTCATTTACATATGTTCTGACTAAATAAATTTCTAAAGAGAAAAAATAAATAAAATAATAAAAATAAATAAAATAAATATAAAATAAAGTGCCAAAAATGTGATTTTTTAAAATGTTTGTATGGGGAACCCCCCAGGGGAGTTCCAGGGGGTGTTCCACTGGCATGGGTGGATCGGCCCTCCAAAGTTAGTGGGGGTCGGTCATACATTTGGACTCGATTGGGGCACTCTAAATGGGTCAAAGTGGGATTTTTCAAAACTTGACCCTACGGGACAAAAGTCAACAGTTGGGGGGTAGTAGAATTCGTTTTAGAGGTATGGTTCCTTCGGCAAAGTTTCTTATTTTGATCCCTAGAATACGATTTTCACTGAGCCATGGGCGATTATTAAATCGACCCGACCTAGTATATATCCGTTTGTCATTCCGTTTGTAACTAATCGAAAAAAAAATCTGGGACAAAAAAAAATATATATTCTTGATCGTTTTCAATAGCGAAACCGATATAGCCGTGTCCGTCTGTCTGTTGAAATCAGGATCACACTCAAAATAGTTGTGCTAGGATGTTAATTTTTATCAGTGTTGCCAAGTTGGGGGTTTTCCCCCTAGATTTAGGGGGTTTTCAACCGCTTAGGGGAATTTTAGGGGGTACCAATTTGTTAGGGGGAAATTTGGGGGGGTAAGAAAATCATTTAAGGGGTAGTTTTGCATTAAAGAACAATTAAATTTTAGAGTTCGATGATTGGTTTTGCCAAATTGTCGATAGTTTTTCACATAAATTTTTATTTTCTTTTAGCCTACATATTTTTGAAGTTGAAAATATAACGAAGTTTTTTATTTTAACAACAAAAAATCAATTATTTGCAATTATTAAAAATAATTTAATTTAAAAACTTAGAAAACTACTGAATTTTGGGAAAATTTATTTTAGGGGTATGTTTGTTTGTTGGTAGAGCAAATTTAGGGGGTTTTTTTGGACAACTTAGGGGGATTTGTAAAAAAAGACTTGGCAACACTGATTTTTATAGCCGTGTCCGTCTGGCTGTATGTTGAAATTACGATCACGCTCAAAATAGTTGTGCTAGGATGTTAATTTTTAGTCAAAATTTTTGTCCAATTTCTTAAGCAGTTTGGTATTGGAAATGTTCATTAGAGTGTCCCTTAAAAATAGATTTGTCATTACACCCCCAGTTATTAAAAATGGTCCCAAGTGGAAGAAATCGATTTTTTTTTTGGAAAACGTTAACCCGTGCCAAAAGTTGGACGAAAATGGTCCCTTTTGGAAAAAAAGTGTATTACTATTAAAAATTCCCAAAATTCGAAATGTCGAAAAAAATTATTTTTTATTCCATTTATTCATTTAATATAGTCAAAATGATTCATACATGGAATTTTGACTTCATCGGATATCATTAACCCACTTTAGCCTGGAATCCAAAATGACCCACGAATTTGATAAAAATGCAAAAACGTGTTTTTTTAAAATTAATTTTAAAGATTTTTTAAAATGCCTAATTTGGAGATGTTGATTGCTATTTGTACCACATAATAGTTGATATTAAAGAAAAAAAATAAATTGGAAAAATGATAATTTGAGTTTGTGTTTGGAGCGACTGCTTTTCAGGACATTTTACAAAAATTGCTCATTTTGTCAAAAATTTAAAAATTTCAATGTTTTCATCAAATTTTACACGGTTTTCGGAAAAACAGCACTCAAATTTGGTTATATTATAATTATCTTATCATTTCTTTAAAAAAAATTTAACCCTTAGTGGCCTGAAAAGACCCATGGAACTTAATATTAATTATGACTACGAGATTGTAAAGCCATTAAATTTATAAAAAAAAATCTCAACTGGATAAAAATAATTATTTTGAGTAACGTGTTTCATATGGGGTTAATTTTTATACTTTTAAAAATTTGAAAGTTTTTCCGCGGAATTTTTTTTTTCTTTTTTCAAATCAGCTTGAAAAGTACTATATCGGGGTAAAAAATAAAAAAGTTCACTGAAATCAACTTGTTGCAAAATTGAGATTTAAAATATGAATTAAGGAATTATATTTTTAAAGGTCTGCACACATCAATATGAATAACATAGGCGGTGTTGCCAGTTTATGGGTAGGGCATGGATGATAGCAATTATTATGGGGTAATTTTTTAAAACACTTCGGTGAAGTGTTGCGTTATTTCTATATAAATAGTTTTTGTTACAAAAACAATTTACATTGAAATTTTACGAAATTAGGTAGTAAATTTAGTTTTTTACATAAATTTCAATTCAAATGAATGGATTAAGTTATAAAATTTGTAAATAAAAAATATATTAAACATAAAAAAATAATTTAATTCATAAACTAGCCAATACATAGTGGGTCTATGAATACAACTTAGCAACTTCAAAGCATTGTTGATAGCAAGTGATAGCGGTGCGATTATCGGTGAGGGTAAGTAACGCTATTGTAGATTATTTAGGTCACGGTATTTTAAGGATAATTGTATTTCCATTATTTCTCAATTCTCAATTCAATTCATTTCTTATAATATTTATATTATTTACATTTGACTTAGAAGCAAAGAGTTTAGGAACTTCGTTCCTTTTCTACTTAGATATATAAATATATTTTTTTAATTTATGAAATTTATGTACATTCCATTTATGTATATGTGTGTGTGTGTGTGTATATGTGCCATTTCTTAGCTTATTTGTTTTTCAACTATTACCAAATAAATAAAAGCGTAATTTCGTTTAAAAAATTTTTCTGTGCTTCTAAAGTATTCAATTTGTTGTTTATTGCTCAAAATTTCAAAATTGGATATTTGTTTAATTTTATTGTATTAAGATTCAACTTAAAAAAAATAATAAAAAAATTAAAAAATTCATATCTTTTTTTTTTTTTAAACGCCCTCTTGAAAATTTCAGAATCTTTTGAGACCAGTTAGAGGTTTCATTAAAAAAAAATTGAGCAAAATAAAAAATAGGTTTTTGAGTTTTTGGATTTTTAAAATTGAAAAATTTTTAATTTTTTTAAACAGCAGAGAAACAAGCCAGCCGCCGTGAGCCGTTTAAGCCGCCGCCGCCGGTCCATTTTGCCTCAGCCGCCGCCGCCGATTTTTTTCGGCTCATTTCGGCTGGGAGTATCAATTTTCTAAAATAAAAAACTAATGCCATTTTTAAAACAAATTTTCTACTTCATCATTTCAGCAAGTTTTGAAATTTTTAGCTTTTCAAATATGTATAGAATTATTTATTTGTAACTGAAATATGTTGACATTTTTTTAAAAATATTGAAATTAAAAAACATTTTTTTTTAATTTGTATACTTTGACGGCTTTTTTTACAGTATTTAACAAAAGCATTTCATTTCATTTCATTTCATTGTAATTTATTTTGAAAATGGGTTAGTGCCAGAGCTTTGAAGAATTAATTCCTTAATTCAATTTTTCAATTCTGAATTAAAAATTCGATGAATTAATTCACTAAGCAATATATATTGAATGGAATTAATTCATATTTGCTTTCGTTCGATTTATTTTGTTACGAATTAATTCAATTGCAATAGTTCTTTTTATTAAATCAAATGAATTAATTCACTGGTGAATTAATTCCTTATTGAATTAATTCACTACTGAATTCGTTCAATTTCATTTTCGTTCAGTGAATTAAAAAAAAATAAAATTACGTTCAGTGAATTAAAAAAAAATAAAATTACGTTCAGTGAATTAAAAAAAAATAATAAGTTCACTGAATTGAAAAAAAAATAAAATAAGTTCACTGAATTGAAAAAAAATAAAATAAGTTCACTGAAATCAAAGCCTGTTTTCTGCCGTTCAGTAGAAGAAAACAATAATCTACAAATAAATTTTTTAAATAAGCAATTTTACAGCGTGTGCTAGTAAAAATAAACAAAATAGAAACCGGATGCTGTTTATCAACCTACATGATTCAAAAATAAATCCTTTACTATTAAAAATAAAAACTTTACAGATATAGATAAATTCGGAAAAAAATATAACTATTAATTTTTCAAACTAGTTATAAGTTATATTTTTTTCCAAATTTATCTATATCTGTAAAGTTTTTATTTTTAATAGTAAAAGGCTTTATTTTTGAATCATGTAGGTTGGTAAACAGCATCCGGTTTCTAATTTGTTAATTTTTACTAGCACACGCTGTAAAATTGCTTATTTAAAAAATTTATTTGTACATTATTGTTTTCTTCTACTGAACGGCAGAAAACAGGCTTTGAATTCAGTGAACTTATTTTATTTTTTTTCAATTCAGTGAACTTATTTTATTTTTTTTCAATTCAGTGAACTTATTATTTTTTTTTTTAATTCACTGAACGTAATTTTATTTTTTTTAATTCACTGAACGAAAATGAAATTGAACGAATTCAGTAGTGAATTAATTCAGTAAGGAATTAATTCACTTTTTTTCCGTTCGATTTATAAAATTGAACGCGTTCACCGGTGAATTAATTAATTTGATTTAATAAAAAGAACTATTGCAATTGAATTAATTCTTTGAATTTGTTGTTTGATGAACGCATTCAGTTGAACGAATTCAGTGAATTACTTAAGAAAAGGAATTCATTCAATTGTAGAGAAAATTGAATTCGATTGGTAGTGAATTCATTCAAAAAGGAATTAATTCTTCAAAGCTCTGGTTAGTGCTTAGTAAAATGAGATTATTTTGTTTAAATTATGTAACTGAGAAAGTTATCGTATTTTTTTTTCTATACAATTAATTTCAGCTGTTATACAGCGTTGCCAGAAAAGTTTGTGCTCATATCCCCATTTGACAAGTTGAAATCCCCAAAAATCCCCAAAACAAATTTCGAATATTTCCCCAATATTGTTTTTAATACGAATTTGAAATAAAAACCCATTTTTATTGAAAATTAAATTTTATTTTTTAATTTTAGAGATAATGATTTTCAATCCTTTAGAAAAACAAAACAAAAACATTACTAAAATAATTTGCTTGCACAAAAAAATTAAATTTTATTTTTTAATTTTAGAGATAATGATTTTCAATCCTTTAGAAAAACAAAACAAAAACATTACTAAAATAATTTGCTTGCACAAAAAAAATAACAAAAATCGTAAGAATTAATAGTAAACTAATATGAAAACATTAAAATTAACACATTCAATAAGATCAAGTATACATTATTTTAGTTGGTTTAGAAAAAAACTTTTCAAATTTATTTTTACTATGAAAAAAATATATATCGACCATTCCACGACAAAATCTGACCTTTGGATTTCTGTTTTAATTATATTTTTCACCCCGGAACTATATCAGAGAACGGTTTGAGTGCCTTATTTTATGCTTTTGAATGCAATCACAAAAAATGTGCATATTGTTGTCAATACACATCATTTCAGTAAAGCAATACAGACACAATTAAAAAAAAAAAGTGAGTATGACGAAAGCCATACTGCACTGCATGTCTTCTGTTAATCGTACCTAACACTCACAAAAGCAACGACTATAAAATGATTGGTATGAATACAAACCGATTGTTACGAATAGTCTCATATATATATATTGATTCCTTTCGTTCCTATAAGGAGCATAGGGCGTCAGTCTCAATGTTGGTTGTATAAAAATTGAAAATTTTTTTCTGTCAAATATTTTAGTATATTTTTGGTGTTTATTTTTTTCACTTAAACATTAACAAAATGAGAAAATATATGCATATTTCACATTTAAATAAAAAAAATGGAAATTTCTTCACACTGCATTTTTCAAAGTACTGCAACAGGTCAACGAATACTAAATGAATCTTGTGATTGATTTTATTTTTTAATGCGTCATCTCTTCATTTCGTTGCTTGACATGTAGTGGCATTATAAAAATAATGCGTAAAAACCACTCATCAAAAACAATAAATGTATATAATAGCAATAGCATTAGTTATTGTTGTTGCATGAATACATGGCAAAAGCAATGAATGGTATGACTGCACAATAAAAACGAATGTACTCAAACCGTTATCTGAACTATATGTACCCTCTTAACAACTGCCGTTTTTATTTTCTAGAAATTCCAAAAAATTTAGTTAATAAACCTACAAGCATTGAAGTTAAATCTTATAATCTGTATTTTTAACAAGCAAAATGAAATATATGTTAAGTTTTAACTTGTTTTTAACATAATTTATATGTTTCGATAACGGTGTACCGTTACCGAAACAGTCTTAAATACTGTTACCTTTACCTTGGTAAAAAGCCATTTTTTTATGTTATACTGAATTTATAGTATATTTAGACTGGGCAAAAACTAGTAGTTTTTGGTAATTTTTAGGTTTTGAGCCGAAAACTATAAAATTAATTTAGTTTTTCCATACAATTTTCATACAAACTGAAAACCAGATTCTACCTGGCTTTTGCCAAAAACCAAGTAAAAATATCTGAAATTTGTATTTTTGATACACCCGATTTCTTTTATAACTAATTTTGGATACACCCTGTTACAACGAATATAGAATTAAAGCAAGTGTCAAAAATATATTTTTTAATTTTTTTTAAATATTTCAGTTTTAGTTTAAAATTGTGTGTTGTTATACATTTTTAAATGTGTTAATAATTTTTCTTAATTAATTTAACCATAAAAACATAAAGAAAAGTGTTTAATAAAAAAGTGATGTGACTAAGAAAAACTAAAAATTCAGTGTAAATGAATTGGCTTTTGTGATTTAGTTTTGTACAAAAACCACCTGGTTTTTGCTCAGTCTAAATTCAGTATTAGACTGAACAAAAACTACCTAGTTTTCGTACAAAAGTAGTTTTTGGTTGTTTTTTATATATGCGTTTTGACAAGTTTTTGCTCAGTCTAAATTCAGTATTATAGTATATTTAGACTGGGCAAAAACTAGTAGTTTTTGGTAATTTTTAGGTTTTGAGCCGAAAACTATAAAATTAATTTAGTTTTCCATACAATTTTCATACAAACTGAAAACCAGATTCTACCTGGTTTTTGCCAAAAACCAAGTAAAAATATCTGAAATTTGTATTTTTGATACACCCGATTTCTTTTATAACTAATTTTCGATACACCCTGTTAGAACGAATATAGAATTAAAGCAAGTGTCAAAAATATATTTTTTAATTTTTTTTAAATATTTCAGTTTTAGTTTAAAATTGTGTGTTGTTATATATTTTTAAATGTGTTAACAATTTTTTTAATTTAATTTAACCATAAAAATATAAAGAAAAGTGCTTAATAAAAAAGTGATGTGACAAAAAAAAAACTAAAAATTCAGTGTAAATGAATTGGCTTTTGTAATTTAGTTTTGTACAAAAACCATCTGGTTTTTGCTCAGTCTAAATTCAGTATTAGACTGAACAAAAACTACCTAGTTTTCGTACAAAAATAGTTTTTGGTTGTTTTTTATATATGCGTTTTGACAAGTAAAAACTAGCAAGCTTTTTTTCAATAAATCATAAAATAATAGTTAAATCACGGGACACAAAAAAAAATTTAAAAGTCCTTCGTTGGGACAAAGAGTATACATAATAAAGTGTTTGGGGCTTTGTCACTGAGAAAGCATTTGTTCTATTATGTGCCTTGGAACAGGAACATACTCAAACCAATATCACCCAGCAAACATGGCAATGCGAAGAAGATTCTCCTAACATATCGCCAGGAAGAAAACATTTATTGCCGGCAATATCAATTTCGTATTCCGGAAGTTTCCTCCGTCGGAAACAACTGTTAGACTAAAACAATACTCCCAGGCAATATGAAAGCAATAACTCATATGGAAGATAAAAGGGATATCGCTAAATAAACTCCCGGTACAATAAAAAAACGATTTAATTTTTTCATTATTAAATTTAAGCCTGAAATACAATATCTGCATACATAATCCATTGACTAACTTATAAATTATCTTGATTTCATCTTAGCCGATTTTTCCCGCGCAATTAATCTTAACTTTTCACGAGTTTATTTCCTATATATCTTTTGATTGTTTTTGTACAAATTTAGTTTTAATTTTTTACAAATTGATAAAAGATTTCAAACAAATTTGCTTTATCTTCCAAATGATACAAAGGTGATATTGCCGCAATATTGTCATAAAAAGTTATGATAAAATTTTTGAATTATTTTTTTCCAAATATCGCCGAATTATCTTCCAAGTGATAAAAGGAAGACAATTTCAAAGTAAATACTACTTGATTATTTTCATTCAAATGACAAATAGAAGATATCTCTTCAATATCTTCTTGGAAGGTATCTTTTAAATGTTTGCAGGGTTATTATGTGCGCTCTTTGTATGACTCAAAACATAGATTATAACCAGGGATGGAAAATAATAATTTAGTTATAAAAATCAATAATGGACCTATACTATGGAATTATACTATTCCAACAGTATTATAGCCCTAGATTATGAATTTTAAAAAACCATACGTAAAAAATTGCAAAATAATATCGGAATGCGAAAAAAGGCTTTGGGGTTCAATAAATTAATTAAAAGATTTACATTCTGCAAACGATGCATTTTTGTACCATAAAGTCTTTTTTCAAATTCCGCTATTATTTTGCAATTCTTTACGTGCGTTTTTTTTTTTAATTTATAATCTAGGGGCCATAATACACATTTCATACAACAAAGTTTGGTGGCTAGTTGCAAAAAAAATCGTGAAAAATAAAATTTGCAAAAAGAAAAATTTTTGCATCAATATATTTGTTTGCAGAATCTAAATCGCTGATTACGTTTCCTAATTAATTTTTTGTACCACAAAGTCTTTTTTCGCAGACCCCCTTTTATTTTGCAATTTTTTAAGTAGGTTTCTTTTTAAGTTATAATCTAGGGACTATAATACACATTTCATACAACAAAGTTTGGTGGCTAGTTGCAAAAAAAATCGCGAAAAATAAAATTTGCAAAAAGCAAAAATTTTTTCATCAATATATTTGTTTGCAGAATGTAAATCGCTGATTAAGTTTTTTAATAAATGTTTTGTACCATAAAGCCTTTTTTCGCTTTCCGCGATTATTTTGCAATTTTTTAAGTGTGGTTTTTTTAAATTTATAATCTAGGGTCTATAGTACCAATTTTATACACAAAAGTTTGGTGCTTAGTTTGCAAAAAAAAAAAATAAATCGCGAAAAAAATATTTGCAAAAAGGAAATTTTTTGCGTCATTGTATTCATTTGCAGATTGTTAATCGCTGATTGAGTTTTTTAATTATTTTTTTCTACCACAAAGTCTTTTTTCGCGTTCCTCTATTATTTTGCAATTTTTTAAGTGCGGTTTTTCAAATTTATAATCTACGGAGTATAATGCCCATTTCATAAAACAAAGTTTGGTGGTTAGTTGCAAAAAAAGAAAATTTTGGCATCGTTTGCAGAATGTAAATCTTTTAATTAATTTATTGAACCCCAAAGCCTTTTTTCGCATTCCGATATTATTTTGCAATTTTTTACGTATGGTTTTTTAAAATTCATAATCTAGGGCTATAATACTGTTGGAATAGTATAATTCCATAGTATAGGTCCATTATTGATTTTTATAACTAAATTATTATTTTCCATCCCTGGTTATAATCTATGTTTTGAGTCATACAAAGAGCGCACATAATAACCCTGCAAACATTTAAAAGATACCTTCCAAGAAGATATTGAAGCGATATCTTCTATTTGTCATTTGAATGAAAATAATCAAGTAGTATTTACTTTGAAATTGTCTTCCACTTGGAAGATAATTCGGCGATATTTGGAAAAAAATAATTCAAAAATTTTATCATAACTTTTTATGACAATATTGCGGCAATATCACCTTTGTATCATTTGGAAGATAAAGCAAATTTGTTTGAAATCTTTTATCAATTTGTAAAAAATTAAAACTAAATTTGTACAAAAACAATCAAAAGATATATAGGAAATAAACTCGTGAAAAGTTAAGATTAATTGGGCGGGAAAAATCGGCTAAGATGAAATCAAGATAATTTATAAGTTAGTCAATGGATTATGTATGCAGATATTGTATTTCAGGCTTAAATTTAATAATGAAAAAATTAAATCGTTTTTTTATTGTACCGGGAGTTTATTTAGCGATATCCCTTTTATCTTCCATATGAGTTATTGCTTTCATATTGCCTGGGAGTATTCTTTAGTCTAACAGTTGTTTCCGACGGAGGAAACTTCCGGAATACGAAATTGATATTGCCGGCAATAAATGTTTTCTTCCTGGCGATATGTTCGGAGAATCTTCTTCGTATTGCCATGTTTGCTGGGTGATATTGGTTTGAGTATGTTCCTGTTCCAAGGCACATAATAGAACAAATGCTTTCTCAGTGACAGAGAGTCCCCAATCTCTTTATTATGTATACTCTTTGGTAACACTAAAACGATGGTGTTGATTGCTTAAGTTCACAATAATATGATGTGGTAATGTACTGTTGTCATCCGCGCTAAACGATTCATGATGTGATTTGTCTCACTATCCATATCCTTTTTTGTCATGGTGTTTTTTTTGTTGTTTGTACTGATCCAATCGTTATAAAAAGTAAAACCACACAACTCGTTATGGTTTGTAGGCAGGCTTCGTAATGCACGCACATGTGCGCACATGCACAAAAATTGATGTGCAGACAAAAGATGCACATGCACATGTGCAAATTTTTGTTTATACTTTGCACTTGCACATGTGCATGTGCGAATTTGACTTCATATTTCGCACATGCACATGTGCATGTGCAAAAATATTTTGCACTTCGCACATCAAGATGTGCAAGTGCAGATACTATTCGCACATGCACATCTCCATGTGCGATGTGCGAATACAAATTCGCACATGTGCGAGTGCAAGTGCATATGCACGTGCATTAAAAAACAGCTAACATTTGAAAAAAATCGCTAATATTGTCGAAAATCGCAAATATATAAAAAAAAATCGATAATAATTTAAAAAAAAATGCAAATATCCAAAATTGAAAAAAATCGCCGAAATTAAAAAAGAACTGTCCAAATTTTCAAAAAATCTCCAAAAATTTTAAAAAAATTGACAAATATGAAAAAATCGCCGAATTTAAAAAAATCTTTAAAATTTAAAAAAATTGCATAATTTAAAAAAAAAAATTCAAATTTTAAAAAAATCGCCGATATTGGAAAAAATCAGAAAAAATCGTCAAAAATTTGAAAAAATCTGCAAAATTTAAAAAAATTGCCAAAATTGAAAAAATCGTTAAAAATTGGAAAAAATCGCCAAAATTTTAAAAAATCGTCAAAATTTGAAAAAAAAATTCCAAAATTTGAAAAAAACACTAAATACGAAAAAAAAAAGTAAAAATTTGAAAAATTGCGAAAAATTTGACAAAATCTTCAAAAATTAAAAAAAATCCCCAAAATTTTAAAAAATTTCCAAAATTGGAAAAATCCCAAAAAGTGGAAAAAATCGTCAAAATTTGAAAAATCGTGAAAAATTTGAAAAAATTGTCAAAAAAAATTTAATTTAAAAAAATTTCCGAAATTGAAAAAATCGTTAAAAATTCGAAAAAATCGCCAAAATGGAAAAAAATTTCCAAAATTTGAAAAAACACTAAAATTGAATAAAAGTCAAAATTTGACAAAATCTACAAAAATTAAAAAAAAATCGCCAAAATTTAAAAAAATCGTCAAAATTTGAAAAATTTTCCAAAATTGGAAAAAAGCCCAAAAATTGGAAAAAATCGTCAAAATTTGAAAAATCGTCAAAAATTTAAAAAAATCGTCAAAAATTTCCAAAATTGGAAAAAATCCCCAAAATTTAAAAAAATCGCCAAAAATTCAGAAAAATCGCCAAAATTAAAAAATCTCCAAAATTTTAAAATAGTCATGTGTTGAAAAAATCGACATAATTTGAATAATTCGCGAATATTTGAAAAAACTGCAAAAATTAAAAAAAATAAAATTTAGAAAAAATCGTCAAAATTAAAAAAAAAATCGTAAATGGCAAAACTGTGAGAAATTCGAAATCATGACAATCGTCAGAATTAGAAACGATGAAAAATTATATGGTGAAAATTTAAAAAAAAATCTTCAAAAATTAAAAAAAATCGCAAAATTCATTTTCGCATTTATTTTTCTCTACGAGGCTTAGTGGTGGTGGATTTTCACCTTTGGTGCAGTCAGTTTTCCTCTAGCTCTTCTAGTTTTCGAGATATGGACGATTTAAATTTTATTTAAGCGATTTTCGCACTTATTTTTCCACAGATGACTCAATATGACTTCCCTGTTCCAAACCCGTTGTCCGTTTTCATCTAGCTCATTTGGTTTTCGAGATACGGGATATATTCCAAATAAAAGCCCTTTTCTCTCTACGACGCTTAGTTTTCGAGAAAAACGCGATTTTAAAATCTAGCAATACAAGTCAAAATCTAGTTCCGCTATCGGGGTCTTGGTGGCGAGTGTTGAACTTTGGTGCACTCAGTTTTCCTCTAGCTCTTCTAGTTTTCGATATATGGACGATTTAAATTTTATATAAGCGATTTTCGCACTTATTTTTTTACAGATGACTCACTATGACTTCCGTGTTCCAAAACCATTGTCCGTTTTCATCTAACTCATTTAGTTTTCGAGATACGGGAGATATTCCAAATAAAAGCCCTTTTCTCTCTACGACGCTTAGTTTTCGAGAAAAACGCGATTTTAAAATCTAGCAATGCAAGTCAAAATCTAGTTCCGCTATCGGGGTATTGGTGGCGAGTGTTGAACTTTGGTGCACTCAGTTTTCCTCTAGCTCTTCTAGTTTTCGAGATATGGACTATTTAAATTTTATTTAAGCGATTTTCGCACTTATTTTTCCACAGATGACTCACTATGACTTCCCTGTTCCAAAACAGTTGTCCGTTTTCATCTAACTCGTTTAGTTTTCGAGATACGGGAGATATTCCAAATAAAAGCCCTTTTCTCTCTATGACGCTTAGTTTTCGAGAAAAACGCGATTTTAAAATCTAGCAATGCAAGTCAAAATCTAGTTCCGCTATCGGGGTATTGGTGGCGAGTTTTGAACTTTGGTGCCCTCAGTTTTCCTCTAGCTCTTCTAGTTTTCGAGATATGGACGATTAAAATTTTATTTAAGCGATTTTCGCACATATTTTTTCACAGATGACTCAGTATGACTTCCGTTTTCCAAAACCGTTGTCCGTTTTCATCTAACTCATTTAGTTTTCGAGATACGGGAGATATTCCAAATAAAAGCCCTTTTCTCTCTACGACGCTTAGTTTTCGAGAAAAACGCGATATTAAAATCTAGCAATGCAAGTCAAAATCTAGTTCCGCTATCGGGGTATTGGTGGCGAGTGTTGAACTTTGGTGCACTCAGTTTTCCTCTAGCTCTTCTAGTTTTCGAGATATGGACGATTTAAATTTTATTTAAGCGATTTTCGCACTTGATGTGCGAAGTGCAAAATATTTTCGCACATGCACATGTGCAAGTGCAAAGTATAAAGTCAAATGCGCACATCCACATGTGCATGTGCGAAGTATAAACAAAAATTTGCACATGCACATGTGCAAGTGCAAGATGTGCGAAAATGTGCGCACATGTGCGTGCAAATACGAACCCTGTTTGTAGGGTATCATGTGTCTTGAAATCTCATTTAAGATGAATCGTTCAGCCCAGTGTTGCCAACTCTTGAAGGCAGGAAAGCACCGTGAGCATTTTGAAAACGGGTAAAAAGGGTAAAAATTTAAAAAAAAGCACGATAATAATTTTTTGAAAAATTTAAGTCAAGATTTTAAAAACACATTTTGGCTTTGTAAAACCGTGTAAAAAAGGTTCAAAAAATTACCAAAAAGGGGTAAAAAAGCACCAACTAATATTTCAAAATTTTGAAGTTTAAATATAACGAAGTTGCTATTTAAAATTGTACTACAAACATTGTGAAAAAATGTATTTTTTGTATATTTCGTATTATTTTTTCAACTTTGACAGAAAATTCAAGAAAAATTGAAAAAAGGAGAACAAATGCCAAAAATATAAACTGAACAAAAAGCACTAAAAGCACTGCCAGAAATCTGAAAAAGCACTGTAAATACCCGCTTTTTATCAACGGGGATTTGTAAAAAATTACCGGGTACGGGAAGGAAAAAAGCACAAAAAAAGACCCGAAAAGCACTGAAATGGCAACACTGGTTCAGCCCTTTAGTATATACTAAGTTTCAGTCTTTCTAGTGTTAATCAAAAAGTCGATGACTTTTTTGTAACTTACGGCTTTTTTTGATTTCATATGACGATAGGTAAGTTTAGTACAATATATAATATATAAAATTATTAGGGGTTTTCATATAAACCCGTAAATTCCTTGTAAACCTTGTATAAATACAAACCATATTTTTATGTATGACATTTACATTAAACGGTGTAAACCTGGGATGTTTATGAATACGAGTTTATATGAAAACCTCTATTGTTTAAAGTAAAAATATCAAAAAAGGAGAAGAAAAACTACATTTTTTTTTATATTGAAATTTCGCAAAAGAAATAAAACATTATAAGAACCAGAGACTATTAATTATAGAGATAGGAAATCAAAACTTATACTACTCACCGGCAGAGGGCGCTGAAATTTAGTATTACCTGAGCAACTATTTAGTATCCGTTTAGTATCAGCTGAGTCAGGCATTTACAGTCGGATCTTAAAGTGTGATATATCGATTTTTTTGTCCCGAGGAGACCAATGTGTTGCTTGCTATAAAGGAAAAATCCAACGAAGAAAAATTTTAAAAGGCGACCCCTACGTTCGGAAAAAACATTTTTTTTTTCATAATAAACTTTATTTACAATCTATCCATTTAGGGATAATAAGTAAATTGGTTACAATAATATTTACACTAGTTGTTGAACTCCACTGAGAGCAACAACATATTAACTAAAGATTTTATAGTACTTAAACAATTATGTACAAATAAATGAGTATTTCGGAAAAAAATAAAAAAAATTGAATTATCGAAAAACTTAGAAAAAGTTTAATGATTTTTTGCGAGCTTTAATTTTTTGACATTAGGGTGGTACATTAGGGTTGTAGGAACTGAGATCTGGTGGGTAAATACTAGAACGGGATATTTGAGGTCAATGGCCCTTGTAGCAAAACATTGGTCCCCTCGAGACAAAAACATCGATATATCATACTTTAAGATTCGACTATAAAAAAAATTTTTGAAACTTTGCAAAAATAATTTGGTTTGTTTCCGCCATATACTTACTCTCCGACGTCCTCCTCTCTAAAACATCTCTCTATGCACTTCCGCAATCCAATTATATCATCAGATTTCAGCATGAAGTTCGAGTCCCTTGTCACATAGTCCTCACTCATAATTTTTTTTTGTCGTACGGTCTAGTGAGCATAGATCGATTTGTGCATGAGAGACCGCTATATAACATGTTGTCGGTTACATAATTTTAAGGAAATAAAAGTGGATTTGTCTTAATGGATCCATAGAGTATTCATGTGCTAAATTTTATGAAAATCAGAAAACATGAGCTCAAAAAATTCTGTTTTTTATGATCTTTCCTGGAATTTATGATATATTTTAAAAAAAATTACAAATTATTTCAATAAAAATATTAAAGGTATTCATTTAAAGTATTTACGGCTCGTATACTGTGTACATTTTGTAATTTTACTCGATTAATGTCAAAACTAGTTTACGAGCCCTGGTAAATATACGCTTACATTTTTGTGTTTAAACTTTTTCGTATTTATACATACATTTGAATATTGTCGAAAACAAAATTATTTTGAATTTTTTTGTGTGTTGTTTTTTATTTTCTGTTTTATTTGTTTTTAAATAATACAAATTTAAAAAATTCTGTGTTTAATTTATGAAAAGATCGAAAAAGTGGCTAAATGCAAAATTGAGATGTGAATAGTTTTAAAAGGTGCGTTCATTCAAATAAACAGATAAAGTTATAAACATACGCGATTACAAAAATACACGGTTTACGATGGCATAAATCCAGTTAGATGAATACCACTATTGATTTTATTATAAATATAAATTATTATAAAAAGTGTATCAAATTCTTAAGTAGGGCATACACAATCCAATATTATTGATAAATTTTCCAAAAATCAACCAATCAGAACATTTTATTTTTAAATACTTTGTTCTGATTGGGTGATTTTAAAAACATCAGTATAATTTTTTAGAGCATAATAAAAAACATTGGCAAGTAATGATGGCACTGGTGGTTCTTTCAAATCACATATTATCGATGCGGTCTAAAAATAGAAAATAGGCGATTACTAATTCATATATGAAGTTTTTCTTAAATCCCATATTTTTGAAAGACTAACGTATAGTCAATCTTTCAAATAATTCAATTTATAATTTTAAGAAAGAAATGCAACATTATTTTTAATTTACTTCAATTTTTAATTTTTCCTCTTTAAATCTGTTATTGAATTTATAAAAATATATTTTCTTCAATCATATATACCAGGTATGGGCACATAAATGGCTTGAAGGACCAAATTTGGGATTTCACAAAATTACGGAGGGCCGCAACAATTAATACATTACTCGACAAAAATAAATTTTTAGTACAGCCTTCTGCTAAAATCTTTTTTTGAGTATTTTGATTTTCTAAGCCCGGATCTAAAGTCAAAAAAGGTCCACTATATAGCCTTAGAGTTGTGGGTCTTTCTTTTTTTGACCCCTCAGCCAGGGAAATACTTTGTGAGTCACGATTGCCGAAAAGTACATCAAAATCTTTTATATCCCAGCAAAAAAAATCCATTACAAAAAAGTTATTTTAAAAGCACTCCGAATAGCATCTACTGATTGTGAAGTAGTTACAATTTAGCTCTAACACTGATTTATTTTACACATGATGTCCCATGTTGTCAGTAGCTCAATTTACGCATTTTGTTAGTAATTTAAAAGTGATTACATGATGTTAATAAAGCATGGTTTTTAGGTATACATTTTCATCACATCAATACGAGTACATTTTGTTTGCATTTTTAGAGTGATTTAGAAGTACTCCTTATAATATATAATATAATATATTTTTAAAAGTGATTTAAATATGCTTTTTATAATGTATGAAATAGCATATTTTAGAGCACACGTACACAACACGAATGACAAAACTCTCAACTAATAGCATAACAAATAAAAATATTCCATTCAATAGCATGATAGCTTTCAACAAAGCAGGTTGATTTCGCTTTGTTTAAGAAATTTTAGAAAAATTTTACACTTAAAATTTTACAAGAACAGGAAATTTATTATGAATTATTTTTATTTCTTTAATTCATAAAATTTACAAACTAATGGAATACTTTTTTAAAAATAAATAATTTATATACAAAAAAATAAATATTTTTAATTAAATGAATTAATTTTAAATTAATTAATATTTTAGTGTAATAATATTTATTATGAATTATTTTAAAAAATTAAATTACGCGACTAAAAAAGATGTTATATAATCATATATCACTATATATAAACCCATATATACGTTCATATCTAATTTGATCCGAATATTGGAATATATAACTATATCAAGCGAGATAAGCATGTTATCTCACCTGATACAATTTGATCCGAAAAATGGGTCTATCTAACTGCATCAAATTATATATAAATACATATAATTTGATGAAGATTTTCATAGAAAATTTTAGTAAATATTATTGAGATCACTTATTTCATTCATATTAAATACTAATGCTTAATGTTTAGAACAATGTTTGCTAATAAACTTGGAAATAGCTGACAAAATAAAACATTGGGTGCGTTCGGCAGATACAATTTGACAGTCAACAGTTCTACAACAGTTGTGCAACTATCTGCTGAACGACCTGATCACTAACCGCTCAGTCTGAGCGCTCAGGTAGCGCTGTCATATTTTGGTAGCTTATAAAATGTTTGCTACTTTTGATCAAATAGTGATACATTTGTTGTTGTTGATTTTAAAAAATTTTTGTTTTGTATTATTGACAAATAAAAACATACAAATATAATTCAAAAACAAAAAATTTAAAAAATCAAAGGAAAATTTAGAAAAAATGTATTTTAAAACAAAACAAAGAAAACATCGTTCAGCAGAGTAAGTAATCACAAATCGCTACAAGTCACCGGTAACAGTTTAAGGTTTCACTGCCGAATGCTACCATTACAAAAATTTGTCCGAACAACTTTTTCTAGGTTAGAGTTTTGGTCTTTCTTATAAAATAAAAAATTAACTAATTAGAAATTTATTAATTCAGTTCGAGGCCAATTTCCTTATTATGAATTAATATAATAAGTACTTATTTTCAAAAACTGCTATTTTTCTTCATCAGGATACTCTCCTGACAAATACTTCACAGAGTTTTTGCTTTCAAAAAACCTCTACACTTTCAGGAAAGAAAAAAACGATCGTTTCGGGGATTACGCCACCACTTTCTAAAGAAAACTGATGAAGGGGACCTGGAAAATCCCCGAAACGATCGTCTTTTCATTCCTGAAAGTGTAGAGGTTTTTGAAAGCAAAAACTCTGTGAAGTATTTGTCAGGAGAGTATCCTGATGAAGAAAAATAGCAGTTTTTGAAAAAAGTACTTATTATGTTAATTCATAATAAGGAAATTGGCTTCGAACTAAATTAATAAATTTCTAATTTTTAATTGTTTTGAGAGAATAAAAATCAATTTTTATGAAATCAGCAGTCTACTATTTTTCGTCATACTATATTACTATATTATATTTAACAGTTTTTTTTTGCTCTTCTAATTTTACTAATATTTAGCGAAAATCGGCAAAAAATTTTCTGCAAAGTCACTTTTAAATAATAAACCTGTAAAAATAGCAGAAAAACTACTAATTCTTTTGTTATTTTCACAGGTTTATTTCTATAAATTTATGAATAAAATTTTATTGTGTCTAACTGTTTTACCAATTTTGAGTGCTTCAAGAGCAATTCCCAAAAGTAAATTTTAGCGATCCTTACGGAGTCCGTAGAACGGTCTTAAAATTTTCCTTAAATGAAAGGTATATTTTTGAATTCAAACCTATAAAAACCTAAGAGATTCCTAAGTTCTTTTATATTGAGCCATAAAATATTTTTCCCAGGTTTAAATAAAGAAGGAATTTTTCACTAAAAATTCGTACGTAGGAGGCGAAAATACTTTAAAAAGTTTTAGAGGAAGTCTGTGCAAAAAGTCGATATTTGTTGACCGGTGAAATTTTTTTAAAGCTCCATTTAATGTTTATTTTGTTATCGCTGTTTTCTATATTCTGTATTTTTTTTTTAAATTCTGATTTTCCTTTTTTTTTTTTAATTTAATTTTCTTTTATTATTGTTTAAAATTAAAAAAAAAGAAATTTGATTGCTTTAAAATTAGTGAAGGGCTGCACAAAATTGGTTGACGGGCCGCATGCGGCCCGTGGGGTCGCATTTGCCCATGTATGCTATATACATTTTATGAGTGATACAGTAAGTCTGGTACCATATATCCCTCGCTGGAAGACTAGAAGACAGTAAAAACCGTTTTATTAAAATAGTGTGGCTTAACAAGCTATTGCAGAAAGTTTATTCAATTTTTTTTATTTTGAAGAAATTTTAGGTGTTTTGCAGGGCTTTTGTACTCTATACACATTTTATGAGTGATAAAGTAAGTCTGGTACCATATGTCCCTCGCTGGAAGACTAGAAGACAGTAAAAACCGTTTTATTAAAATAGTGTGGCTTATCAAGTTATTGCAGAAAGTTTATTCAACATTTTTTTATTTTGAAGAAATTTTAGGTATTTTGCAGGGCTTTTGTACTCTATATACATTTTATGAGTGATACAGTAAGTCTGGTACCATATGTCCCTCGCTAGAAGACTAGAAGACAGTAAAAACCGTTTTATTAAAATAGTGTGGCTTATCAAGTTATTGCAGAAAGTTTATTCAACATTTTTTTATTTTGAAGAAATTTTAGGTGTTTTGCAGGGCTTTTATACTCTATATCAAGGTTGGTTACCGAAACGAATAACGGTAAGGGTAACGGTATTAAATTTCATTTGTTTCGGTAACGGTAAAGGTAACGGTATTTAATACTGTTTCGGTAACGGTATACCGTTATCGAAACAGCAATACCGGTACGTACCGGTATTATAAATTATGTTAAAAATATATAAAAATAAGTAAAAACTTAACATATATTTAATGTTACGTGTTAAAAATACATATTATAAGCTTTATCTTCAATGCTGGTAGTTTTAATAACTAAAATTATTATCCATAAATTTTTTGCACAAAAAAAAACTGAAAATTATTACAAAAAAGTTTAAAAAATTTGCATTTTTATATGAATTAATAAATACCGGTAAAATACCGGTAACTACCATTAAAAATAACGGTATCGGTAACGATAACGATAACGGTATTTGGAAAAACTTTTAGAGGTGTTGGTAACGGTAACGGTATTCAATTTGAAACGGTATTCAATTTGAAACGGTATTTTAGCCATAACGGTATTATAACGATAACGGTAACCAACCTTGCTCTATATACATTTTATGAGTGATACAGTAAGTCTGGTACCATATGTCCCTCGCTGGAAGACTAGAAGACAATAAAAACCGTTTTATTAAAATAGTGTGGCTTATTAAGTTATTGCAGAAAGTTTATTCAACATTTTTTTATTTTGAAGAAATTTTAGGTGTTTTGCAGGCCTTTTGTACTCTATATACATTTTATGAGTGATAAAGTAAGTCTGGTACTATATATCCCTCGCTGGAAGACTAGAAGACAGTAAAAACCGTTTTATTAAAATAGTGTGGCTTATCAAGTTATTGCAGAAACTTTATTCAAGATTTTTTTATTTTGAAGACATTTTATGCATCTATTGGTCCAGCAACGAATATCTGATAGTAAGTAGTTTTGCATAAATTCTGAGTACAAGTATCCTAAGTATGATAGTCCTGAAAAGGAGCTACGATTTTTCAAAATAAAAATATCTTTAAAAATTTATTCAATAACTTGATAAGCCACAAAAGTTAATATAAATCACATATCGCTGGTTTCGGAAATTACTTCATCATCAGTTGGCAGAAAACCTTTGTCCACCATACTACCATCATTATCTTCACAAAAACTTTATTTCCGCTTATATTTTCTTCAGAATTCATCTTTTTGTTTAGAGATGTTGTTTATAAGTCTAGCTTATCATGTTTTTGAATAGAAAAATTTCACAATAAAATCGAATTGTAAAAAGTAGCTTTTACGCTTGATCCGAAATTTATTGCAATATTGCTTAGATATTTTCAGTGGATGTTTTACGATAATAGGTAATACAATGAACACATAAAATCAGTTTTTGAAATCGTGTGGCTTATCATGTTTTTACACTAAGCCCTTCAATTGTGAAAACTTTATTCAAGAGTTGAATATCATATTAAAAATTCGGGATAAGGCGGAATTTTTTGTTTTCAAAACGGGATAAAAATTCAAGGCGACACAAAAATTTAAAAAGCGGTATATAAGGGATAATGTATGAGGGATAGAAAAAACTCATACATATTATTATTTTTCATAAATTGATGTTGCCTTGGATGGGGATCGAACCCGCAACCTTATATGGAACAGTCCAACGCGCTATCCATTACACCACAGCGTCCATTACACCGTCAAAAGCGAGATGATTGGTCAGGTTAAGTACACTAATAGCAAAAAGATGGAATCAACAACAAATTTAGCTAAATATTAGTAGAATAAAAAAACACAAAAAGTTTTTAAATTGTTTTAAGAGAATAAAGTTCTATTTGTGTGAAATTAGCAGTCTACTATTTTTCATCATATATTTCTGTTGGTTTTAGCAGGATGACTATTATTATATTTAACAGTTTATTTTTGATCTTTTAATCTTCCCAATATTCAGCGAAAATTTGTCTACAAAATCACTTTTAAATAATAAACATGTAAAAATAGCAGAAAAAGCTACTAATTGTTTTGCTATTTTCATAGGTATATGAATAAAATTTTATTGTTGGTAACTGTTTTACCAAATTTAAGTGCTTCAAGGACAATTCTCAAAAGTTGATTTTAGAGATCTTTACAAGGTCCGTAGAATAGCCTTAAACATTTCCTAAAATGAAAGGTAATTTTTTTGAATTCAAACTCAAAAAAAATAAGAGACTCCTAAGTACTTCTACGTCATATTGAGACAAAATATTTTTCCCAGGCTTAAGGTTTAAATAAAGAAGGAATTTTTCACTTAATATTCGTATGTAGGAGGTGAAAATACTTTAAAATGTTTTAGAGGAAGTCTGTGCTAAGAAGTCGATATTTGTTGATCGGTGTAATTTTTTTGAAACTCCATTGAATGTTTATTTTGTTATCACTGTTTTCTATGTTATGTATACCCAGTCAGAAAAATACAAACGGAAAAACGGTGGCAAAGCACTTTAACAGGTGGTACAAGTACTGGTAAAAAGTGCTTCCCATTCCCAAAATGATAACATCATTAGACAAAAGGACCGGCTGTTCAAAAAGCGCCGGAAAAGCACTGGACACTCAAGCAAAAAAATCTGTAATGGCTACTGAAAATTTTGCTGTTATTACGGGAAATTTAACTGTTTTGAGGCCAGCGGTATTTTTTGCTAAATTTTAGCAACACATGTCTGCTGATCTGTAGTACAATAAAATTAGTAGAAAAAATTATTAGCCGCTACTAAATTTTTGTAAAATTTATGTAAAATGCAATTCAAAATCGATTTGCTAAAATCAGTTAAAAAACTTACTAAATATCATAATTTTAGTACAATGAAATTAGTATAACTAATTAGTTGCAGGTTCTAAATTTCAGTAAATTGCTGTAAACTGTAATTTAAAATCAATCTGCTGAAATTAGCAAAAATTGTACTAAAAAATAAAAAAAAACTGTAAAATCTAAAAAAAAAATTTTTCTTTCGATTGTAAGAAGCAGGCACCCGATATTAATACTTTTAAAACGTTTTATTTTGTTTTTTCCTCAATAAAAAAAAATCACTTGTGTACAAATGAATTTATTTTTCTTGATGGATATTTTGTTTTCATCAATTTTTTTATTTTTTGTTTTCTTATCGAAAACAAAATTTAAAAAATATCCGTACTGATATTTTCAGGAAAGTTGAAAATTATTTTTATTTTTGTATTGAGGAAAAAACAAAAAAAACGTTTTATTTTGTATTGAGGAAAAAACAAAATAAAACGTTTTTTTTAGTTTTTTCTGACTAAAATTACATATAAATATTGTGAAAATTCTTAAAACAACATTCATATGGACACATTTCTGCATCCAATGATATATACCTTTGCGTTATTAAAAAGTAATAAAAATTTCCGCCGAAAAGACTTCTACAAATCATGATAGGCTGAATAATTTTGTGCAAAAGACAAACTTTGGTCATTAAAACCATAGGATTTGTGAGCAACTAACTACAAAGCCTAATCAGCAATTTAAATTCTGCAAACGAACACATTGATGAAAAAATTTTTGTTTTCGGAAAATTTTTTTTCGGGAATTTTTTTTGCAAACTAACAATTAAACTTTGATATGAGATATTCGGTATTATAGTCACTAGATTATGAATTTTAAAAATCCGCACTTAAAAAATTTTAAAATAATGGTGGAACGCGAAAAAAACTTTATGGTACAAAAAATAAATTAAAAAACTCAGTCAGCGATTTACATTCTGCAAACGAATATGTTGATGGGAAAATTTTCCTTTTTGCAAAATTTTTTTTCGCGAAACTTTTTGCATACTAACCACCAAACTTCGGTATAAGATATGGCAATTATAGTCCTAAGGTTAAAAATTAAAAAAAACCGTACTCAAAAAATTGCAAAATATTGGCGGAATGCGAAAAAAGCCTTTATGATACAAAAAATAATTAAGAAACCTAATCAGCAATTTATATTCTGCAAAGAATACATTAATGCAAAATTAATTTTTTTTGGCAAATTTTTTTTTGGCAAATTTTTTTTTGCAATTTTTTTTTGCGAACCAATTGCCAAACTTTGGTATGAGATATGGGTATTATGGTCCCTAGGTTATGAATTTTAAAAATCTGCACTTAAAAAATTGCGAATTAATGGCGGAATGCGAAAAAGGTTTCGTGGTGCAAAAATTTAATTAGAAAACTTATACAGCGATTTCATTCCGAAAATGAATAATATTAATGCAAAATGCTAGTCAATTGGCAAACATTTTAGCAAAAAAAAAAATATTTGCAATATATGTTTGTATGTATATACCGCCCAACAGTGCACTCCAGGGTATTATATGATTTTCTACAGATTTGAAACCAAAAACCAGAATAGTATCTCTACCATAAAAATAAAACAAAAATTTTAAAATTCTATTCATATTTTTGTACTTAGTACAAAGATGAAAAACAAAAAAAAACCTTTTAAAACGTTTTAAAAAGTTTTATTTTTTATATAAAAACCAAAAAATATTTTTGGAATTTCAACTTGAGGGATATTTATATTTTAAAGTACATTTGAAATTTTTTGTTTTCGATTGAGAAATAAAAACATTTTGAACTTTAGTGATATTTATTTTTGATAAAAACAAAAAAAAAAACGTTTTCTGGTGCCTGGTAAGAAGCGTATAATTACTTCATCGTACTTGAAATTTGGAGTCAAAATTGCAAACGGTTCTCCAGTTATTGCCGTTTTATGCATTGGAGATGCAATAAAATTTTCTGGGTGTTATTTCTAAACTAAGAATATATCAATAGTAACAAATATAAACTAAAAAAAAATTGTAAAAAATCAAAAAAAATATTTTTGAATTAGTATATTTTTCTGCACTCGGTTTTGAAAAATTAGTAAAATGTTTTGCTGAAATCAGCAGCGAGAATTAGTATAAAAATCCGTAATTTGTAATAAGAGAATAGCAAAAATGATTACTAATAATAAAAATTGTGCTAATAATCAGTATAAAAATAGTATAGTGCGATTGGAAACTGTTTACAAATTTTTTTACAAACTTTTTTATCTGAGTGGAGGAACAATATTTTTGAACGTTGGCAAAACGCTGGCAAAACCAATAAATAGGTGGTCTGGAAATATACCCAGTGTAGAAAATCATTACCAGATATGTGGTTATGTAACTACATACTTGGTAATGGTAACTAGTTACTTTTGTTATTACATTTCTTATTACCTTTATATGGCGATGTCGCGAAAAATAATGAGTTATGGTTACACACCAGCATACGAAAAATCAAAAATATATCGTCACCTATGTGCTTACCAGTACTGACAAAAATAATGAGTCTAAAAATAGATTTTCAAAAAAATAAATTATATAAAAAAAATATTTTTTATTGTATTTTTTTTTAAATAAACCCAGTAGCAAAAAATACTAGTTTGGAACCAGTTATGTACTAGTTTATTTGAACCAGGCAACTAGTACGAGTTCTACCTCCTCTCGATACAAACAACTGTAGAATTCAACATGGAGATGTCATAGGGATGGCGGCAATTGTCGCCAAACTGCCACTTTGGTACTAGTTGTAGAACTAGATTGGAAATTACAAATTAAGGACGAAAAATATTGACCAACTGGTACTAATGTGACACTCGCGGAATCAGTTCCGAAGGGACTCTTTGGAAACCAGTTGGTTGCTACCTGAATTATATAGATAAAAACAAAGGTTTTGCTTTGATAAAACGCAGATTAGACCGATAGTTTCCTTTTACTGAGATAATTATATTCATTGAAATTTAAAATATTTTGTGTTTATGATTTGTAATGACCACGGCAAGTTTTTTTGGCATTTGCCATTAAATGCCATTTTTCACTTATTTTGTGAAAATGCCATTTTTACAAATCCTTGCCAAAAAAAACCATTTTGTCTATTTTTTTGACTTTTCATTAAAAAGATGCTATAAAATTCTGTAAAAACTCAATCTTTGTAAATAATTTTTGGAAGAAATTTACAAAAAAAAAAGATATTTTTTTCAATATTTAATAAAATTTTTTTTAATCATACTAATATAAGGCGAATGCACTTTAGCAGTTCAACGGTAAATTCCTTCATTATTGTATTTTTGTTAAAAACGTTCAGAAAAACACTTTAATCAACTATTAAACTTTAAAATTTTTGGAATAAGCGTGCCATTTGTGCATTTTTTGTGCCAATTTTACTATTTTTTCGTGCCATTTTGCCTGCCAAATTTCAACTTTTTTTGTGCCATTTTAGACTTGCCCTGGTAGTGACAATAAAATATTTTAGTGTTTACTTGCAAACTCAGAATGTATTATTAAAAAGCAAATGTAACCAAAACTAGAATTTCAAAACTCGTATTTAAATAAATTTTTGGAAACAGTATCTGCATAGTTTCAATGAAACTATTAGGTACACAAATTATTAAAGATAATTTTTTTAGGAAGAAAAACAGGAAACTATCCTGGTACTTTAAAGAAATTTACTAAACTACCCAGCAAAACCTTGGTAATATGTTGGTATTACAGAACACATACCCCTTATTTATGGGGTATGTTTCATAACTAAAATGTAATGTCTTACGTATAATGTGCTGCATAACTACTGGGTAGCAATAGCAACTTATTACCAATGATATATTTAAACACCTCAAAGAAAAGAGTTACTTATAATACACAACATGAGTTCAAAATGTTCTGTAAAATAAGGAGTTACTTTTAATGTGATACGTGATCACTTAATAAAAATAGCCACTTATTACCGATGGTGTATTCAAATACCTAAAAATAAGGAGTTATTTGTAATGCGATACATGAGTGTTATTTTCTATTTAAAATATTCGATACAAATAATTTATATGTTTTATACATATTGACTGAAATATCTTTTATGTTTTTTGTTAACTTTATATTAATCTGAGTAAATATTAATTAAATATAAATATGCTTCGTTTTAGCATTTATAAAAAACCAACACGATAACGTCTTATTTTAATTTTTTTTGTAAGAAGTAAGTATATATTTTTATACAGTAAGTGAGCGCATAATTTTAATGTGTTATTTCAGACCTGTTTGTAACACATTTTTTTGGCCTTACTTTAAGCTGTTATGTAAGTAGTATTGTGCTCAGTATCGGTTATGTAAGTGGTTACGTAACTCCTAACATGTAAAATTAAAGTAACATGTTCTTATGTTGTTACCTAGCCCTCTTTTGGAAAGTAAATACCTCCAATTACATACCCTTGTTAAAATAATAGCTGTTGGAATAGCAAAGTAAGAGGTTACATACCTTAATTTCTTCTTACAAACCTTATTACCAGGTAATAGAAAGTTTTGCTGGGTAGTTATGGAGTTACTCTTTGGCACCAGTATTGTAGCAGTTAATTTACACCTCAATTCAATTATTTGCAAACTCTGATTTTTGTATTAAATATAAATGCAAAAAAAAAAATTCAAATCTCATATTTTAATTTAGGTATTTTTTTTTTTAACAGTAGGTGTTTTCATATAAACTGGTATTCTACTCGTAAACGGTGTAATGTTTATGAGTTTAATGTCAACTTCATAAATAAAAAATGTTTGTATTTATACCAGGTTTACAAGGAATTAAGGAGTTTATATAAAAACCCCTAGTATCTATATAAATCGTATTTAACTAGTACACAACTGGTTCAAAATGATTATTGTGAGAACTAGTTCTGTAATTACTAGTCAAAAAACCAGTAGTTTTTAGAACTAGTTCGACCATTTGCTACTGGGAAATTTGCTGGTGCGGGAATCGAACCTGGGTCTACAGATTGCCAGTCAATAGCTCTGCCATCTGAACTATATCGACATGTAATATTTAATAGATAAAAACATAATTAACCTGCTGCACACAAGTAAGCTTACTCGCCAACATACAAAAAATCAAAAAATATGTGGTTACATATATCCTTACCAGTGTTTAAAAAATATTGAGTCTAAAAGAGGATTTCAAAAAAATCAAGAAAATTATTTTCTATTTGAAAGAATGATAAAAATAGTCATTATCAGTAACTCATTATTATATGTTATAAACAGGGCAAGTTTAAAGTGGCACAAAAAAAGTTGAAATTGGCACGAAAAAATAGTAAAATTAAAATTAAAAATCCAAAAATTTTAAAGTATAATAGTTAGTTTAAGTGTCTTTCTGAATGATTTTAACAAAAATACAATAAAGAAGGAATTTACCGTTGAACTGCTAAAGTGTATTCCCCGTGTATTAGTATGATTTTAAAAAAAATCTGGAATTTTATTAAATATTAAATATGATTCCCTTGTGTCCGTTAAATTTTTCAATAAAAATGTTTTCTTCTTCTTCCTATAAATCAACAATAAAAAATATCGTTTTTTTTTAATTTTTTCCAAAAATTATTTACAAAGATTGAGTTTTTACTGAATTTTATAGCATTTTTATAATGAAAAGTCTAAAAAAAATAGACAAAATGGCTTTTTTGGCAAGGATTTGTAAAAATGGCATTTTCACAAGTGAAAAAATGGCAAAAATGTCATTTAATGGCAAATGCCCTGGTTATAAAATAATGGAGAAGGTAAGTGGGTGTCATTACTGGTAGTCCAAAAAATAATGATATGTCATTACCGTTTCTACACTGGGTATTTTCCAAAATAAAATTTAACAAAAGTTCATATGTATTTTTTTTGGTCTTGCCGTGATTTGAACCCAGGCCGTCAGATTGGCAGAAGATTGTTCTACCCACTGAGCTAAAGAGACATAATATTTGATGGCTAAACACATAAATGAGTGATAATAGCTGGACAACTACTGGCTGTGCCAAAATGCTAGTACTGGCAAACAATTTTTTGTAACTAGTATGCCAGCGTTGGGAGAGCAAACAAAAAGTTGGTCTTGAAAGAGCTTTCCCACAAACAAAAAAATTGATTTTATACAACAAAAAAAAAAAAAATTTAAATTAAAAAAAAATCCAAAACAAATTTTTTGCTTGCAACCGGATTTGAACTCGGTACCTCCTGACTACAAACCTTTTTTAACGAAGCGTCAGCATTTTTATAAAATCATTGGTCTACCAGTGAATTAATTTTTGTACCCCTGGTAACATTGGCTAGGTAGCACTGGATTACCACTGGTTGCAAACATTGGCATATCACTCTAAGCCAATTCTTTGCCAGTGGTTTTTTGTATAAACCACCGAAATTTTTGTAAAACAAATACTGGCAACACGCTTTTTGCAAACGCTAGCAAAGCGTCCCAAATGAGTGTTCTGCCAGTCATTTATTTTTAACACCGTGGTTACCCAGTGGTATGCCAGTGCTTGATTTTTTGTGCCATTGGCGATTTCTGACTGGGTATTTTTAAATTCTGACTTTGTTTTTTTAATTTAATTAAACATTTTTTTTATTTTTTTTAATTTAAATTTTTTTTTGTTTTAAAATTAATGAAGGGCGCACTAAATTAGTTGACGGGCCGCATTCGCCCATGTATGATATAATATAACTTGTTTAATAATAAATTGTTATTAAGCCAAAAACTATTTAAAATCTGAAGACCGCTTTTTAGCGGCCTTGGGCATTAAAGGGTTGAAAAAAGTTTTGGTAGAAGGCCGTGCAAAAATGTCGTTTTATGTTAAGTAGTGTGTATAAGTATATAGATAGAAGATTAAAATTTATATTACCGTTGTTTGATCTACACAAATTTTTTGATTTGAGGCATCACATATTTTTCCCTTTGGACATGAGCCAAAAACTTCCGAAGGAACCGTGGCACCAAAGCAAAAGGCAAATGTTTCGCGAGAGGTACAAGCAAACACCTGATTTGCGTTGCATTTACCACAACTGGCCGTATCACCACAACTAGCCGGTATAGTGCTACGTTGGAAGCAAATATTTGGTAAATTTGTACATACCAAACCATCTGGACAGGTAAATAGCTGTTCGGTGTTAGGTTTAGATTCTAGAAGTATTTGAGTTTGATACATAAATTTGAATATAATAATTAAATTGTAATTACCTCCAAAACACATATGATATGATGTTAAATTAACACAGGCCACTTCATTTTCTTGGCAAATATTACAATCGGCATTTGTAAAATTATAAGTCAGTGAACTTATTAGCAAAATAATAATCTGTAAAACATAATTATTAATTACATTAGAATTCAGATTTTTCAATTTTCTCACTTACAATTTCAGTTGAACATATCATTATAAATAAATGTTATCGTTCTTAAAATTTTGAGTTTAGGTTTAGAATATAAGATATGTACAAATTTGTAGGAAGTATGTTATTGAATTGAATTAAAAATTTTATTTAACAATTTTAACCGTCTCTTATTTTAACTTGAATATCGATGACTAAATTCCATTTTGAAAAAATTCTAATTGATTGTATAGTTTATAGTCAATGATGAAATTTGGACATTCTTTGTGCATGTTGTTTTTATATTTGCTTATCTTATATTAGAGTGTTAATTAAACTCAAAATGTTAATTAATTTCATCGATTAGAACGGTTTTTCATTGTCAAGTTTCTTTGGTCGGTTATCTACAAAAAATTCAATGTTATGATAAAAGTGTGACGGCCATAATTGAAAAAACTTTTTATGATTTACCGACAGTTCATTGAGTAACAAACTGTTTTAGTTTTTTTTTAACCTACACCGTACCGTGGCTCCAAACCCAAAAAAAAAATGGTAATAATTATGGATCTTCTAAGCTACGGATTCAATCGGAAAAAAATGTTGACAAGAACTGAAGAGAAAGATCTAGGCTTTTAGAAAATTAGTCTTGTAGCCACCATGTTCTAGTGCAGGGTGTCGAAGTTGACCATCTCGGGTATACAAAAGTTTTATGGTCGTACAACTTCCACAAATGTGAACCGATTTTGATGATTTTAGACTTTTTCTAATCTAGGTTACAAGATAAAGAAAAAACATTCTTTAAAAGTACCATAGTAGCTGTTATAGTTTAAGAAATATTTAACTTTGTATTTCAAAATCTTCATTTTTGGAAAATGCTTAATTGTGCAATTTAGAACATTTTTGGACATGCACCCTACGCTCAGCATTGGTTGAAAATGAATATGGCAAAAAAAGTCACGCCACTTAGATACATTTTTAGGAATTTTAAACTATAAACAAACATGCTCCAAAGGATTTGCCTCTAAATTTCTCGCCGCCCGCTCAATAACATCGACAAGGGAACAAATTTTGTGGAAAAATTAATTTTTTCGAAAGCATTTTTGTTTTTATTTGTAAAAAAAAATATATTAAAATTATTTATTTTTGTAAAATTGTGATTTTTTTAATTAAAAAGTAAACAGTTGGCATACGTTACAAAAATCGTTTCGTTATTAATAGCTATTTTTACATAAAAAGTCAAAGTTTTATGTAATATTTTGAAATAAAATGGATTGTAAATTTTTTTTTTTTTTTTTGGTTTTGTACCGAGGTGTTTAATATTTTAAATAGTTTTTGATATTTTTTTGTAAAATAGTGGTATTCGTCTAACTGGATTTATGCCCTCGTAAACCGTGTATTTTTGTAATCGCGTATATTTATAACTTTACCTGGTTATTTGAATGAACGCACCTTTTAAAACTATTCACATTTCAATTTGGCATTTAGCCACTTTTTCGATCTTTTCATAAATTAAACACAAAATTTTTTAGATTTGTATTATTTAAAAACAAATAAAACAGAAAATAAATAAATAAGTCAAACAAAATAAGTCCCCAGGTGACTGGGGACTTATACCGATTGGATTAATGTAGTTCAATATATCATCAATGCTCTTAAATATAGAAAAATGTTAATTGAAGAATTTAATTATTAATTATATAATAAAAATGCATTGTTTCAATTCGTTTAAATTAATATAAAAAAATAATATTCAAAATATTTAAAAATCATTTTCCGACTGACGACTATGGTCAAAGTCGTAGTTCTTATTTTAAGTAATACAAATATGTAAAATTAAAACATTTATTGTAACATTTATAAAACAAAATAAAGAAATAACTAATTATAAAATTACAAACCAAAGATTGAGTCTTTAGATACCCTCCATCCTGGTGTTTTTATTAACAAAGAAAAATCGTAACAATACGTATCCCTTTAGAAAAAAACGTGTAAGGCCACACAATGTAATCGATTTCGTGTACTTCACATTGTGTGTACTTACGATATGTGATACTTGTGTATAACATTTGTATATGAAACTTAAAATATTTGAAATTTTCCAAAAATGTGTACTTATGAAGTATATTGGCTTGTGGGCCATTACAATGCGGCCATTCCCTGGGTAAAGTAAGCCAGCTTGTGTGGAGAGTTTGAAAGCACTCGGGTATTCTAGTAAGTATAAACAAGAATGAATTATTACCCATTTTGTATTCGGTCAATCCACTGTGCAACAAATGTATGGTATATGATTTTTTCCACCACTACAAGTAAATAGTTTAGTTTAATCTTCCCTGTAAGCATTTAGAAGATATCTTCCAAGAAGATATTAAAGCGATATCTTTTACTTTTCATTTGAATGAAAATTATCAAGTAGTATTTTGAAATTGTCTTCCTTTTATCATTTGGAAGATAAATCGGTAATATTAAGGGGAAAATAATTCAAAAATTAAAGTTTTTGTCATAATTTTTTTATATTGCGGCAATATTACCTTCTTATCATCCGGAAGATAAAGAAAATTTGTTTGAAATTTTTTGTCATTTTTGAAAAATAAAAAGAAAATTTGTACAAAAACAACCAACAGATACATAGGAAACAAATTCCTTGAAAAAATTAAGATTTAATCGGAGCCTACGGTCAGTACCGGTAATCCCGGTTTTCGGTATTCCCGGGAAACGGCACCGGTTTCCCGGTTCTTCGCCTATTCCCGGTATTCCCGGTACCTGAAGTGTTCCCGGTTCTAACGGTATTCCCGGTTCTTGCGGTATTCCCGGGAAAACCGGTATATCCGGTCATCACATTACGAATTTTATTTATTTTTCAGTGAATTTTTATATAAGGTATTATATTATTAAAACAAGATATATACATATGTAAATCCATATAATTTTTTAAAATTTATTTCATGGTTTTATACATATAAGCATAACTTTTTACACCATATCTCAGCTCTAAATTAGTCAATATTTCGTACACTTATTACCAGGGCAAGGACTTTCATGCAAATGCATGTTTGTAGACAGTGTCCCAAAAATGATTTTGACCAAATACTTTTCCGAATCAAAGAATTTGCAAAAAAAAATGGCATCGATTTGTTGTTGCATATTTTTGCATATTTTGCTTTTAAGAGCATATTTTATTGCATATTTTGCACATTATTGCATATTTTTTTTCATATTTTTAAATATGATATTCGATTTAAGAATTCATACTTTAAAACTAAAAAAAAATTCTAAAGAATTAATTATTTGGAAGCTCTGTTGGTAATACAAAACTACACTAGAAAGAGAAACACATATTATACAATATGTTGTCATCAGTGTTGCCATATAGCCAGTTTTAACTGTTTTTTACAGTTTTTTGGGAAGCCTAACAGTTTTTCAGTTTTTGCATGTAAAAAACAGTTTTTTTTTAAATTCATGGATTTTTTTACAGTTTTTTTCATATTAAATCGGCATATTTGTTTCATTTAGAATTTTTTTTTAATTTTTTAACTAAAAATTAAGAATTCAAATATAAAAGTGCTTATGCATAATAATTTGAAAACCTTATAACACGTTTATAAAATAAATTTTGTATAAAATATTTTTCTTATAAGCCATTTATAAACTCAGAAAGTGATTATGCATATGACCCAAAAATTACAATAAAACTTTCATATTGTGCTGAAAAATTAGGTACAAATCGAAACATAAATAAATTTAAAAATGCCATAATTATACTACAAAATATGCTTACTGAAAAAACGACACTTTTAACAAATTTCATCAAATATTGGCATGAAATAAAATGAGCTAAACCACATCTGACATGGACATTTTTTAGCCGAACTTTTCAGATCATTTCTAAATGAAGGATAATTGAGAAAGTTATTTTTTTTAAAAAAAATTTTAAAAAAATGTCTCATCAGAAAAGTCCGAAATTCATTTTTTTTTAAATAAATATTTGCCAATTCTGGGTAACAGTTTACTACTTTTTTAAATTTAATCAATCAATTTAATCAATTTTTTTTTAATTTTAAATTATGATCAAGGACTATTCCAAAAAACGTGATTTTCGAGATTTTTACGGGGTTTTTACACGCCGTCAAACTATTCCCGACATAATAATACTCAATTCAAAAAAATATTTTGAAGTATAACATTGACCAGTAAAGTATTCTATCCTAGGTCAGGAGTTAATAAAAAAAGGCTCACATCTCGGAAGGGTGATTCGATGAACTTTTTTTTAACTTCAGATTCGGGCCTAGGAGACCAAAATTCTTAAAAAAAAATTTTTAGAAGGATGTGCAAAAAGTCGATTAATATAAATGCCAAACGCAATTAAACTGTTCAAATCTCGATATTTTGAAAATTGAAAATTTTGAAATATTTTAATCCCACTATACTTCGGGATCCCAGAATTTCTTCCGATTTTTTAAATTTTTTCGAAAAACAGTTTTTCTATAAAGAAACAGTTTTTTTTTTACAGTTTTTCTAAAAAAATATATGGTAACACTGGTTGTCATCCACTACCACATTTTTTATAGATGTAATTTTAAATTAACGTTTTCGGGTGTTATTGCTCATAAACAGAAAGCTGAAAAATTTTATAAAAATTATTTTAAGGAAACTTGTCCCCGAGCATTAATTTCTGCCACTTTTTTCTCTGAGTTACGAAAGTGAGTACGATTTTATAATTAATTTGTAATTTATGTTATTTATTGCCTTTTCTATGCAACAAGATTACATCTTATTATTAAAGCATAGAAATATAATTTTTAGATTTACATTGTTATAAATTAATACATTAAAGGTATTCATTTAAAGTATTTACGCCTCGTATACTGTGTATATGTTGTAAGTTTACTCGATTAATGTCAAAACTAGTTTATGAGCCCTGGTAAATATACGCTTACATTTTTGTGTGTAAACTTTTTCGTATTTACCCAGCAAAAATATGTGTAAGTCATTGAAAACAAACTACTTTTAAATTGGTTACAATGGAGCGATAAGTGCTCTTTTCTGCTTCGAATGTATGTGCTTTAAAACAACTTTCAAAAATGTATATACATATAATGTTGTTTTTTTCTTTGTAAATGCATTTGTTTGTAAATTACGAATTTGTTAGAGATTCCATTTTTTATCTCTAAAAAAACAAAATAGTTAATTTTATTAACGTGCTTTATTAATTTACGATTATTTACATATTTTTTTAATTATTCGTACATATTTTAAAAAATACTTCAATTACAGTTCCCATTGAAAAAGGGAAGGAAATAAAGAATTGGATACCATTGAACCTCCTGGACTATGACCCAAATATGAATTCTTCTTTTCACTAAATGCAAATATATAAAAGTGCGTGCTTTTGCACCGAGCACCAAAGAAATATGTTAATAAAATTTGTTGCAATGTTAACATATTTTATCGTTTAAAACATACCAATCAAGAGGTTCGTTAACAGAGGTTGGTCCCTTACCTTTGCTTATACTTACATTAAAAGTTCTATAAATGTCACCTGCTTTAAATGTCGATATGCTTTAATTGCTATTACACCTTAAAAGTCGTAAAATCAAGCTAAATAAATAATTCTATAGTGACAAAAAATATATTTTTTCTTCAACTTAAAAATAGATTTAAAAAAATAACTGCCGTCAACTTTAAAATGTACATTAAAGTTCCAAATTTGAATTAAAGTTAAAATTTTGCTAAATGCAATTCTTCAACATAAGAATTTAACTAATAACGATTGCAAATTATAGCGTTGGAACTTAATGCATCGTTTAATGAAAAAGTTGATTTTAAGCTAACGATGGTTGACTTGCAAAATTAAAATGACATGGTACTCGCCTTCGAAATATGTCTGGGGAAAAACTGTCCTCCAACTGTTCTCGGATTCTTTAATGAATTTAAAGCTAAAATTTCAATAACAGATCTGCGGATTCAAAAAATTTATAATGATGGCCTTATTACTGTAGAGTTGTAAAATGAAAAAAATAGTTTCCTAGTACGCTTTAATATTCTGAAAATTCCTTGAGTAATGTTTAAAAAAAAAAATAATCAATCAGAGGGTTACATATAACTTTTAGGCCCAGCTTTTAGGATGTAGATTATCTTTAAACTTAGTTTAACGCAGTTTATTACTGGAATACTGCTTCTAAAATCTATTTTATTTTTCGTTTTCGGTTTAACTAAACCAAGTTTAACTGACATCCCAAAAACTCGGTCTTAATGTATTAATCTTATTTAATTCAATATCGTAGCTTTTTCGAATTTAAAGACTGAAATAAACATGTTACAAACTTATTTAAAAAACTGTTGAACAAAAATTAAAAAAAAATTGGTTTTGTCTGATTTTGACTTAATTGAATTGATTCAGATTCAAAAGAAGTGTTTCCTTAATATTGCCCTAAAAATAATAATAAATTGAAGCTTTTGTTACACAATAGGTTCAGAAATGGGCTCTGTAAAGACTAAACATTAAAATTGCCTCTAAAATATGCTATTTCAGACATATAAAAAGCACATTTAAATCACTTTTAAAAATGTATTATATTATATATTATAAAGAGTACTTCTAAATCACTCTAAAAATGCAAACAAAATGTACTCGTATTGATGTGATGAAAATGTGTATCTGAAACCATACTTTTATTAACATCATGTAATCACTTTTAAATTACTAACAAAATGCTTAAATTGAACTACTGACAACATGGGACATCACGTGTAAAATAAATCAGTGTTAGAGCTAAATTGTAACTACTTCACAACCAGTTGATGCAATTCGGAGTGCTTGTAATGACTTTTTTTGCGGGTATACAGCTGCGAAAAAAAAATAGCACCAATTAAAGTTTTTTCTAATTTTATCCCCGTTGCTTTTATTTTTAAAGATCAAAATAATGATTAAATTGTCCCCGAAGTACTGGAAGATATTCCAGAAAATTGTAGAAAATTTTAGTGTAACGTTTGTTTTTTAACTTTGCTACCCGTTCTAAGTAGGCGTGGCTTTTAATGAAAAATCATCGATATCGAGCTTTCATCAAATTATATAGTAAAATTTAGCGAGTACTGATCGGATCTGCACAAACTAAATATTGTTGAAAATTCTATAAAATTTCCTTAAATCTTGCATTATTTTTATTCACAAATGGCGGCCAGATTTAAAATGACACCGGTTTAAATATGAGTAAATTTTTCTTTGTTTTTAGCGATTTTAAAATAAAGTTAACAACACTAAGATTTTAATATGAAATGCTTTATACTATAATGTAAAAAAAAAGTCTGACTGATCTGTTATATCGTGGTAAGCATATCATAATAACATTCGCTTTAAAATTTCATTGTTGCTAACTTTATTTTAAAATCGCTAAAAACAAAGAAAAATTTACTCATATTTAAACCGGTGTCATTTTAAATGTGGCCGCCATTTGTGAATAAAAATAATGCAAGATTTAAGGAAATTTTATAGAATTTTCAACAATATTTAGTTTGTGCAGATCCGATCAGTACTCGCTAAATTTTACTATATAATTTGATGAAAGCTCGATATCGATGATTTTTCATTAAAAGCCACGCCTACTTAGAACGGGTAGCAAAGTTAAAAAACAAACGTTACACTAAAATTTTCTACAATTTTCTGGAATATCTTCCAGTACTTCGGGGACAATTTAATCATTATTTTGATCTTTAAAAATAAAAGCAACGGGGATAAAATTAGAAAAAACTTTAATTGGTGCTATTTTTTTTTTCGCAGCTGTACATACATTTGAATATTGTCAAAAATAAAATTATTTTGAATTTTTTTGTGTGTTTTTTTATTTTCTGTTTTATTTGTTTTTAAATAATACAAATTTAAAAAATTCTGTGTTTAATTTATGAAAAGATCGAAAAAGTGGCTAAATGCAAAATTGAGATGTGAATAGTATTAAAAGGTGCGTTCATTCAAATAAACAGGTAAATAAATAAACGCGATTACAAAAATACACGGTTTACGAGAGCAGTTAGATGAATACCACTATTATTATTTAAATACATATATCATTATTAACAAGATTTAAACTAGAATTTAATAAAATCAAAACATAATGACAATAGATTAAACATTGAAGACTATATAAAATCATTATATATATAAAATTTTTAACGTGAAAAAAAATCAAATATATCCCTTTTAAATATGAATGCATTACTATTAGTCTGAATGCGATGAGGTAATGAGTTCCAAAGCTGTACAGTTGGTACCAAAAATTGCCATTTCGAAAGAAGTGTACGATGTTTAATAGATTTCAATCCGTATCCTCTATCAGATCTTGCGAGTGTTAGACGTTCGTATAAATATTTAGGCTCCTTCATATATATAATTTTATGGAGAAATAATAGGCATCTAATTTTGAGCAGGTTCTCAAAAGTTACACCATATAATTTCTTAACGTGTGGTGAAATCGAGCCGAATTTTTTTAATCCATAAAGATATCTAGTGATGTTATTGAAAAACATGTTTAGTTTATTACTGCTATTTGAATCACAATTGGAGAAAATCTCACGGCCATATAATAGACACGGCATCAAATAAGCCTTGGCAATCAATATTCTGGTTTTTAATGGTGTAAAATATTATTTCGACCATAACGTCCGTAGCATGCCGTAAGCTCGGCCAACTATGCAATTAATATGATTCGGCCAAGTAAGAGTTTCATTAAATATTATGCCTAGATTCTTTACTGAGGATCAGGCACCAGAAAACGTTTTTTTTTTATCACTATCAGTATCACTAAAGTTCAAAATGTTTTTATTTCTCAATCGAAAACAAAAAATTTCAAATGTACTTTAAAACAAAAATATCTCTCAAGTTGAAATTCCAAAAATATCTTTAGGTATAAATATCAAAGATAAAAAAATTTATAAAAAAATAAAACTTTTTAAAACGTTTTAAAAAACGTTTTTTTTTTTTTTTTTCATCTTGGTACTAAGTACAAAAATATGAATAGAATTTTAAAATTTTTGTTTTATTTTTATGGTGGAGATACTATTCTGGTTTTTGGTTTCAAATCTGTATAAAATCATATATATAATACCCTGGAGTGAACTGTTGAGTGGTATATACATACAAACATATATTGCAAATATTTTTTTTTTGCTAAAATGTTTGCCAATTGACCAGCATTTTGCACTAATATTATTCATTTTCGGAATGAAATCGCTGTATAAGTTTTCTAATTAAATTTTTGCACCATGAAACCTTTTTCGCATTCCGCCATTAATTCGCAATTTTTTAAGTGCAGATTTTTAAAATTTATAACCTAGGGACCATAATACCCATATCTCATACCAAAGTTTGGTAATTAGTTCGCAAAAAAAAAATTGCCAAAAAAAATTTGCAAAAAAATTTTTTTTTCCATTAATGTATTCTCTTGCAGAATATAAATTGCTGATTAGGTTTCTTAACTATTTTTTTGTGTCATAAAGGCTTTTTTCGCATTCCGCCAATATTTTGCAATTTTTTGAGTGCGGTTTTTTAAAATTTTTAACCTTAGGACAATAATTCCCATATCTTATGCCAAAGCCTATTGATTTTGGTGAACATCGGTCCATGTTTAGACCTAGTGCCCATATAAGGGTCCTACCAAAATTATATTGTTTATACGCTGCAGGTCGCAAATATTAAGATATTTTGATGAAATTTGATACACAGACCTATGTTGGCCCAAGGACGAAGCCTATTGATTTTGGTGAACATCGGTCCATGTTTAGACCTAGTGCCTATATAAGGGTCCCCCCAAAATTATATTGTTTATACGCTGCTGGTCGCAAATATTAAGATATTTTGATGAAATTTGGTACACCGACCTGTATCAGCCCAAGGACGAATCGTATTGATTTTGGTTAACAGCGGTCCATGTTTAGACCTAGTTCCCATATAAGGGTTCCCCCAAAATTATATTGTTTATACGCTGCAGGTAGCAAATATTAAGATATTTGGTGAAATTTGGTATACAGACCTATGTTGGCCCAAGGACGAAGCCTATTGATTTTGGTGAACATCGGTCCATGTTTAGACCTAGTGCCCATATAAGGGTCCCCCCAAAATAATATTGTTTATACGCTGCTGGTCGCAAATATTAAAATATTTTGATGAAATTTGGTACACCGACCTGTATCAGCCCAAGGACGAAGCCTATTGCTTTTGGTTAACAGCGGTCCATGTTTAGACCTAGTGATTTTGGTGAACATCGGTCTATGTTTAGACCTAGTGCCCATATAAGGGTCCCCCCAAAATTGGCTTGGTTACAAACTGCAGATCGCAAATATTAAGATATTTTAATGAAATTTGGTGCGCTGACTCACATTATAGAAAATTTTGACACAAGTCCCATTTTAACCCATTCGAATTTCGGATTCAAACATTAATTGGCTTTTACCCAGACCGGTGTAGGGTATTGTATAGTCGGCATGCCCGACTTTCACCTTTTTACTCATTTTTAACTAATTTTAAGTAGTTTTAATTTAAATTTTTACGTTTTTCTATTGCCGTATGAGTTAGATATAACAGAACTCTTTATTTTTATGAGTTTTTATTTGTTACTTTATAATGATAAAAAAAATTAAATGAAAAAATGTTTGGTACTATAGAGGTCGAAAAAGTACTATTTTTTAAGTCGGTTGGTACTATTTTAAAAATGCCACTTATCATCCCTGCCGTAAGTTGTTTCGATTTCACGTGAAAAAACTGTTATACTCCATAAAAAAAATAATTTTTCACAACAATGAATTTCACGTGAAAATTGTGTAGAGTTTGTTTTCATACAAAGTTAATGTACAAGACTATTATTTTTCTTGTAAAAACGTGACATTTTGTGTTTATTGTGATTGTGTCTTTCTAATAAAATAATAATAAAATAAAATTTTTTTAATTTAATTTAAATTATCTTTTAAAGCACCGTAAGTTGTTTTTCACGTGGAAAATTTTTACACAAAAGCACTGTAAGTTGTTTTTCACGTGGAAAAATTTCACTCGAACTTTATATGCCTCAAATTGTAATTTAATTTAAACAAATTAAAAATTTTTTAATTTTATAACAAAAACACAATCAAAATGAACACAAAATGTCACTTTTTCCCAAGAAAAATAATAGTCTTGTACATTAAATTTGTGTGAAAACAAACTCTACACAATTTTCACGTGAAACTGATTGTCGTGGAAAATCATTTTTGTATATTTTTACCGGCAAAACTGTTGAGTATATAGAAAAACGTTATATGAACAGATTAAAGGAATTGTAATTTTTAATTTTTTTAAAATTGTTTGAGCAAAATCGGACTAGTGGTTCTCGAGTTATGTCAAAGAAAAGATATATCTCGATTCCTAGGGGTGACCCAGCGAAACGCCGGGACACGTATAACTTGTTTTTGACCGATATAACATTTTCCGTTGGTTTCATTCCATCCCGATTTTGACTGTCGCATAGTGTAATTATTGGAAAAAAATAGTGAAAAACACATTGAAAACATGAAAATAAATAGTTTCGTTTGTGACCTACTCCAACAAAAAACAAAAAATAATGAATTGTCTGCCATTACGTATTCTCCACCCAAAACAAATAGACAAATTTTTTCCCGTTATTCTGCTGACGATTAGTTTTTGGGCAAACAAATCAATGTCTCGTCAAGACGCTAAGTAACATCCGCGCACCATACCACACACTCGCGAGAAAAAACTGATGATATAACAGCTGCTAAAAACAATTTACCCAAATTTACACGAAAAAAAGTCTGGGCTTTTTCGTGCAAGAAGAACATGAATATTACTCTCTCATGACAGCTCTCATTTACCCAATTGTGCAGTAAGAAAACGCTTTTTGGTTAAATTGGGATCCCGCGGGATCCCTATGTTGAGTACCCGAACAGACTTAATTTTTTTCAAATTCTATATAAATTAAAATTTTTTAATTATAATTTTTTGTTAACTTTAGGTTATTGGTTTTAATTCGAATTTAAATTCATTGAAACGGGTTCGGGTTCCATGTTACTCTGGTGGAACATGTTTTAGAATTGATGTGGTTTTGAACCGATTATACACACTTACTTAGGAAAAATAAGAAAAGTTAGAGTTCTTACAGTATTAACATGTTATACATATGTGTGACAGAGTTTTAAAACAAATGCAGCCTTGTCTTTAAGGACATGGAGATATAATTAACATTAGTTTTAATTTTTAAAAGAATTGAAACAGTAATGCAAAATTGTCTATTGCGTGTTTTGAGATGTTTTTAAAAACACCTTCATTTTGACCTTTTGCTATGTTCTTAAGGCTTTTTGACAAATAGAAACTTTGATATTTTTTTTAAACATTTGCGCAAAATTTTATTAAAAATTGGGATTCTCTCAAAACATATGACGTGTCTCGATGGTGCAATGTCGACTTGCTTGCGGTTGCTCGTAAAAGGTATCTAAAGGCTTAAGGACCTATTTCACACGATTTTTAAAGAACTTGATGCTATTTTTATTAAAATTTTGCAGGAATGCATTTAAGCTAAATCCGAAACGGATTTATTTATTTTATAAATCCGTTTTGGATTTATCTTAATTCCATTCCTGTGCTCACATTTTTACAAAATTTAATAAATTTCTTTCACAATATATTAGCGCATAAGTATTAGATTTTGCTAAATATATTAAATTTTGAAAATTAAATAACAAAATGTGGATCTTTTAACAAAATAAAATAAATCCAAAAATAAATCCAATGACTAAAAAAAGGCCAACTATTTGTTTTTATTTTCTAAGCTTTTCTTGTAATTTTTTATCCAAGATTAAGAGAATTGTGAAGTTTTGTGAAAAAAATTAAGGAAAAATTCCATATTAAAAATGTAACCGGTTAATCGACCAATTTTAACCGATTATTCGGGTTGAATAATCATTTGAGTTTTAAATTATTTGTTTCGACATTAACCGAAATAGAGGCGATTAATCGAGGAATCGGTTAATCGATTAAACGAATTGGAAACACTAGTCACAAGACAAATCCTAGGACAGGTTACTGAACTCTCATAAAAAACAAAGTTCAGGGACCTGTCCTAGGATTTGTCTTGTGACATTTCACAAGGGGTCAATTTCCCCCTCCTATGACAAAGCCATGTAAAAGTGACCAGTATATTTCATATAAAAGGGCCAGTTCGGTGACAGTTTGTTAAAATTTACCGTAGGGCAATCATTCGCCCAATAACAATAACATTTACAAGGCAAAAAACCACTGTAAAGTTAATAGGCAGTGTTAATCCCCAAACAAAAGTTTATGACTGACAAAAAAATATGAGAAAAAGTGCCTGATGAGCAAAAATTGAAAAAAGATGAAATTTTCAAAAAATCGCCAAAAATCATGGCGCAAACTTGCGCAAACTTTTTTTCTTTTGTTTAAAAATTAAGATTTCAAATTTTTTTTTCCTATATAACATTTTTCCTACACTTACTACTCTCACTTTTAAAAACCTTCTTCCTTTTTTTTTTGCAAAAAAAGTGTATAAAAAAACCTTTTTTTATTTTTGAACGAAGAGTTTCAAAATAAATAATTAAAATAAAATTTTTTAAAAATTGTTGAAAATAGCTATTAATCAAGTATTTTATTAAAAAAAAAAATCAATTTAAAACCTCCATTCGTTCAGCCATAAAAAAATAATATTAACCTCTTAAAACTGAAAAAAAATCAATAAAACTTAAAATCTTAACTTTCCTGACTTTAACAGTGTCTCGAAACTATAAATCTCAACTTAAAATCTTGAGAATTTGCAACATAAAGCAGAATTTAGTAGCCTATTGAGCTGCGTACTTCTTTTTTTAAATTTCTTTAAATTCATTTTTGCTGTGTAGTTACAAAAGTGTACATACGGGAAAAGTACGAAAATGTTCACGTAAATGGCCCAAGATTTTGAGAAAGGGTAATATTCACCGATGAATATAAGTATTACCCTTTCCCAAAATGTTGGGTCATTTGTTCGCACATTTTCGTACTTTTGGGCGTACTCCAAGCGTTTCTGGATGTTAACAGATCTAAGTAGTGATTTTTTTCTCGCAACTCTGCTATTGTACCCATTTGTCTTGATGGTTCTGTAAACTGGTCGGAAACAGAAATTTCCAGATCTGCTTTTAATTTTCGATGCAGTTCGACTACATTTTGCTTAGGATTTTCTTGAACGGAACGAATAACGGCCCGTTCTGTTCGGTTGTCGAGAATACGAGGGAGGACAAACGTGCCTTACTTTCATAATTTCCATTTTCTTTGAAATTTTTTATTATCGTTTGTACTGTGGCCTTTTTTATATTTTAAAAATTTCCAATTTCATTAAGAGACCATAATTCCGCAATTTAATGACGGTTTTTCGAATTGGTTCCGAAATTTCTTTGCCTTTGCCCATTTTGCTCCACTACTGACACGTTATGATTTTTATTTTCCAAATATGATCACTTTTTGTGAAAGTACAAGCTCTACTAATGAATTGTACCATATCATCATAAAATTTGTAGCGGCACTTGTAATGATACATAATTTTTTATAGGGGGGTATGTATACTTATGTAACTTTAAAAAATGACAAATTATATGTTTTTTGTAGTTATTTGCTAACAAAAACAACAAAAGTTTTCTAGAATATGATATAAATGGTTTGTTTTACTTTAAATAAAAAATACAAGTAAAAAGAAAGTAAAATCATATTTTCTTCAAGAAAACAGAAATTTGTTTCCCGTATGTATACTTTTGTAACTATGTGTATGTACATTAGGGTAATGACTCATTTTTAACAAAAATTTTACCTATCACCTCGCGATAGGCAATACTAAATTAATAATAAAAATCGTGTTTGCGGGTCATTTTGGCAAAAAAACCTTCCGCACCAAATACAATTTCTAAAAATAATTTTTTGTTCGGGGATTTTGGTAATTTTTATATCGAATTATTACAAGAATTATTGTAAACGACAAAAAATGTATCCAAACGTCCCTTCAAAAAGGTTTCGTAATTTTTACAGTAAACAGCTTTTAATACGCATCGTTTGAGTCTCATTTGTTTAAAACTTCGGAGAAATATTTTAATTAAACTAAAATAATATAGACCAAATTTCAACCCTTTTGGTGCGGGAACTTTTTTGACAGCAGCGAAAAAGTAAGATTGCGTTTCTTGTAAAATTTGATACCGAGTCCGTCAAATAGAACCTATTTTTGGCTCTCTTGAAAAATTTGGTTTTGTGAATTACGCGGTTATTCCAGAAAACTACAGATACAATTGCCTAGGGCTGTAACAAACGACATAACTTGTTTAATCGGTACACGAAGAAAAAAACAGGTGGAACTTTATCTAAGTGCTATGTAAAATTATACAACTACATAAGTTCGTAGTAAGTTTTACTATTTTCTAGCAAAATATATGTAATTTTTAGGATTTTTTCCACTACACATGTATATATTTTGCAAGGATTGTATATATTTTACAAAAAAATGTTCATATTTTACAAAAACTTTGTAAAACTAACTTGAAAATTATGTAGTTGTATAATTACATAGCTCTTAGTTAATATTCCCCCTGTTTTTTTCTGCGTGTATGATTATGATGCGGACCAGTAAAATTTGCGAATTAAATCGTATATAAATTAATTTTCAAATCGAACTAAGAAAATTATTTCTAAAGTAACCCTCTAATTCTCTTTCTTCTGATAACGATAATATTTTAACTATATATTTGGCGTTGGAATTCTACTATGGAACAAATATTAAAATTTTAATTTATCGCTTTATTTAGGCGATATAGCACAACAAAGGTTGAAGACGTATCTAGAAACCCAGTAGTCAAATAATTTCGGTTATTCCTATAAATAACACTATCAGTAATATAAAATTACGTACCGAAAATTGTTGATCAATTGTTGTTATTTCAGAAGTTATGGCGATTTTCGCTTTTTGAAAATTACGAAATTTGGCGATTTTGGCACTACACATCAATAGATTGTGACTAAATTAATTCTGCTTACTACTACTTCTGAGTATATGCTCTGTGTTTAATTAAAAAAAATCTGTTTTTGAGTTAGAGAGATTTTTGTAACACGTATCCTGCGGTTATCCTGTGAGTCCTGGAGAAACATTTTTAACTGATTTTACAATTAGAGACTCTAAACTAGCTTTGTTATTATCAAGGTTGGTTACCGTTATCGTTATAATACCGTTATCGCTAAAATACCGTTTCAAATTGAATACCGTTACCGTTACCAATACCTCTAAAATTTTTTTCAAATACCGTTATCGTTACCGATACCGTTATTTTTAATGGTAGTTACCGGTATTTTACCGGTATTTATTAATTTATATAAAAATGCAAGTTTTTTGACTTTTTGTAATAATTTTCAGTTTTTTTTTTCTACAAAAAAATTTGTCGATAATAATTTTAGTTATTAAAACTACCAGCATTGAATTTAAAGCTTATAATATGTATTTTTAACACGTAAAATTAAATATATGTTAAGTTTTTACTTGTTTTTATATGTTTTTAACATAATTTATAATACCGGTACGTACCGGTATTGCTGTTTCGATAACGGTATACCGTTACCGAAACAAATGAAATTAAATACCGTTACCCTTACCGTTATTCGTTTCGGTAACCAACCTTGGTTATTATCGATAATGTACGCCAGATCGAAAATTTATTTTTGCGATTTTTCAAATATTTTTTTCTTTTTTAAAAAATTAATTTTTTCAAATTTACTAAATTTTCACTTTACATGCTTCTCGCTTGAAAACAGTTCCTTATACAAAAAAAGTTTGAAGGCAGAAAGGTAGGTAATTAAGTTTTCTTTGGATATAATACAACTTGTTTAATAAAATATTGTTATTTAGCCAAAAACTATTTAAAATCTGAAGACCGCCTTTTGGCGGCATTGGGAATTAGAGGGTTAAATCAGAAATTAAATCATTTTAATCGCAGAAAGTAATATTGGATAAACTCACTGATTCTTTAATCAAGTTTTAGGTGAATTCATTAAAAAAAATATTCTAACTGTACCTAAATCTGAAATATTTGCGTCTCCTTATTAACTTAAACGAATTTGCAAAGAATTTATGTATATAATACCATCATATTGACTCACATAACCCATTTTTTTTATTATTTTCAAATTCTCAATTGTGTTGTATGTCCTTAAATTCATACAGAATAATACATATTTCATTATATTAAAATAAACTGTTACAGCTAAAGGTAAATTATAAAGATATATTGACTATTAACTAATACACACCACAACTTTATCAAAAAGCAAACGTATTATGAATATAAAACTTGTCTTAAATGTTTAAATTGCTTACATGAAATAAGTGAAAATGCATTTTCCAAAAAGTGATATAAAAATGAATAAAATGTCGACGCGATGTTATTTTTTTTTTAAATAAATTATAGCACAAATGGAAAAATGGCACGTCTTTCTTTAGGATAATCTTTAAATTCCTTTCTGTAGTTACGGTGTTTGCCCAAAGCCCAAACGGTCATTTGATAGGCACCAGCAATGGCAAATAAGAAAGCGGATAGACAAGATGTCAAAATAGAGAATGAAACCCATGCACCAATTTCATATGTATAGTTGGGGCAGGAAACCAAGCTAAAAGGATACAATGATTTTAATTAGTTTATGTATTTAATATAAATATACTTACTGGAACAAGTTGGTTAGAGGATTGCCATCGGGGATCGGAATTCTACGTACTTTTGTGCCAGGTGGTCTTAAGTTACGCAATGCAATGTGTATAGAGAAATTGCCCAATTCACAGAACTGAAAAAAATAACGAAAAAAGAACTGATAATTATCAAGGTTGGCAACCAATATTTTTAAAATATCCGAGAAATTGTAAATTAGTTTAAAGTAATTAATTAAAAAATCGTATTGATAACTTGACGTCATTGGCGGACTTAGGCCGGTCTGTGGTGGGCAAAGCCCACCCTAGACTACTTTTTGCCCACCCCAGAATTAAAAAAAGCTTACTATTTATAATTCTTGTATCTTTGATTTTTATATTAAAAAGTATCACAATATAATTTTTTCAGTTAATCCTGTGTTTTTTATTGGAAAAATGTCCACTGATTTCCTAGGACGATAATTTGTTTGAATCTAAGGGTCAGTTTTAAAGCCACAAATAATACCTCATTCATACTGAACCCAAAACTTGTAGTTTTCAAATTTATTTGGTTTTCGATTTCAAATCCCACACAAATTTCAAATCAAAAACTAAAAAAAAAGAAAACTTCTAGTTTTGGTTTCAGTATGAATGAGGCTTAAGGCCGATTTTTGTCTTAAATATTTCTTAAATAAGAAATGTTTGAGAAATTTTTACTTGAGAAATTCTTATTAAAAATCGATCTTAGTTCTGATTATGAGTTTTTCTTTAACCCTCTAACCGCCTCCAGGAGGGGTATATTAAATTGACCACAAATGAGTATTTTATAATAACAAATTAAGTTATTTGGATCAAAAATAAAATTTACTAAATTTTTTGTAAAGAAATTTTTCGTGTATATTGCACGGTTTAGAAGCGAGAAAGTGTTTAATTTAAAATTTCGTCAAATTTGAAAAAAATATTTTAAAACAAACACAATTTACAAAAATCTTAAAAACATATTTAAGTCAACTCAAAACTGTTAATAACAACCATAAAGTAAGGTTGAAGCTTTAGCTTTCCAAAATAGTCTTATTTTAGTCCAAGGATAGACAAGACTCCATTAGGATACCTCTTAACTTGGAAACGAATCGACGGATTTTTATGAAATTTGGCAGAAAGAGTACATTTACTATTACTACATAGCAAAGCCCTTAAGTTTGAACTAAATTTCGTATTTTCCAGAAAGCGAAAACCGCTACATCCACTTAAGTAACAGCATAAAAAATTCTGATCACCTCGGTAATTTAAGTAGTCAAAATATGGGGTTAAAAGGTGGAAGAAAATATGAGACAGGTTAATTTTAGAATTCTCTTCTCTTTCAAATATCCAAAGTTCATACTCTTCAGAGAGTAGAATTGTTTGCACGAGATTTTCTTCAGAAAAATGAATGCACTTTTCAGAGTTTTTCTAGAAAAACATGGAGGTTTTCATACACTCAGACAAAAAAGTTAGTAAATAAATTTGTAAACAGTTTCCAATCGAACTTTACTATTTTTATACTGATTTTTAGTACAATTTTTTTTAGTAATCATTTTTGCTATTCTCTTATTACAAATTACGGATTTTTTTACTAATTCTCGCTGCTGATTTCAGCAAAACATTTCACTAATTTTTCAAAACCGAGTGCTAAATTTAGCAGAAAAATATACTAATTTAATTTTTTTTTTGATTTTTTAAAATTCTTGTTTAGTTGGAAATAACACTCATAAAATTTTATTGTATCTCCAATGCATAAAAAGGTAATAACTGGAGAACCGTTTGCAATTTTGACTCCAAATTTCAAGGACTATGAAGTAATTATACGCTTGTTGCAATGGCTTGTTACAATTTTTTTATAAATTTTTTTTTAGATTTTACAATTTTTTTTTATTTTTTAGTACACTTTTTTGCTAATTTCAGCAGATTGATTTTAAATTACAGTTTACAACAATTTACTGAAATTTAGTAGCTGCAACTAATTATTTATACTACCCGGTGAAAAATGTTCATATACGCTCAAACATGTTCATATATGGTTTATGTATGGACACATATGAACAAATATGGATTTTTTATGAACATATATGGATTTTATATGAACATATATGGAAGTATATGTGATTACATATATGGAAAAAATTTCATATACAGACATATATGGAAGCATCTGTTATTTCATATATGGAAATGGCACTCATATATGGACAAATAAGAAAGTATATGTTATTCAATTTATGCAAAAGGGACTTGTATATGAACATATTTCGAAGAATACATTTTTCCATATATGTAAAAGGAACTCATATTTGGATAAATATGGAATTATATTTAATGCCATGAATAAAAAAAGGAACATATGTAGCGCCTAATTTGAATGTCATACATAAATTTATATCTATCGTACAACCTTATAATAAAGGACAGCAACGTTCGCATGTATTCGCATATATTTAATAAATGTATATGTACATATATGTCCATATATGGACATATACTTAGGTGTTACCTCATTTTTCGGATCCATACATATATGGTTGAACCATAAATGTTCATATATGGACATTTTTCACCGGGTAATTTCATTGTACTGAAATTATGATATTTAGTAAGTATTTTAACTGATTTTAGCAAATCGATTTTGAATTGCAGTTTACATAAATTTTACTAAAATTTACTAGCAGCTACTAATTTTATTGTACTACAAATTAGCAGACATGTGTTGCTAAAATTAGCAAAAAATACTGCTGCGATCAAAACAGTTAAATTTCCCGTAATAACAGCAAAATTTTCAGTAGCCATTACAGACTTTTTTGGTTGAGTGTAGGATAAGCTACCAGGATTACTGAATTTTGAAAATTAGGAAAATTTTATCAAAAGTTATTTTTAAAACATTTTTTTTTTGTTTGAAAAAATTATAATAGTTTAACTTGAGCATTTTGTTAGTAATTTAAAAGTACATACTAATGTTAATAAAGTATGGTTTTTTAGGTATACATTTTCATCACATCAATACGAGTACATTTTGTTTGCATTTTTAGAGTGATTTAGAAGTACTCTTTATAATATATAATATAATACATTTTTAAAAGTGATTTAAATGTGCTTTTTATAATGTATGAAATAGCATATTTTAGAGGTAATTTTAATGTTTAGCCCTTACAGAACCCATTTCTGAACCTATTGTGTAACAAAAGCTTCAATTTATTATTATTTGTAGGGCAATATTAAGGAAACATTCTTTTGCATCTGATTCTATTCGATTAAGTCAAAATCAGACGAAACCAAAATTTTTTTAAATTTTTGTTCAAGTTTTTTTTTTAAAGAAGTTTGTAACATGTTTACTTTAGTCTCTAAATTCAAAAAAGATACGATATTGAATTAAATAAGATTAATACACTAAGAACGAGTTTCTGGGATGTCAGTTAAACTTGGTTTAGTATTTGCCTGAACAAATTTTTCTCGTTTAGAATTTATGTCTTCATTGAAAGAAAATAAAATAGATTTTAGAAGCAGTATTCCAGTTATAAACTGCGTTAAACTAAGTTTACAGATAATCTACATCCTAAAAACTGGGCATATTTAAGTTATATGTAACCCTCTGATTAATTTTTTTAAAAACATTACTCAAGGAATTTTCAGAATACTAGGAAACTATTTTTTCATATATATATTTTTTTTTCATTTCAACAAATAAAGGAAAGAAAAGCATCGACATTTTACGACTCTACAGTAATAAAGGCATCATTATAAATTTGCTGAAGCCGCATATCTGTGATTTAAATTTTAGCTTTAAATTCATTAAAGAATCCGAGAACAGTTGGAAGACAGTTTTTTCCCCAGACATACATATTTCGAAGGCGACATTTATAGAACTTTTTATGTATAAGCAAAGGTAAGGGACCAACATCTGTTAACGAACTTCTTGATTGGTCTGTTTTAAACGATAAAATATGTTAACATTGCAACAAATTTTATTAACATATTTCTTTGGTGCATGGTGCAAAAGCACGCGAGCGACTTCATAGAGCCTTAACAATACATTTTAATTGTTAACTTTTATATATTTGCATTTAGTGAAAAGAAGAATTCATATTTGGGTCCTTCCCTTTTTATATGGGAACTGTAATTGGAGTATTTTTTAAAATATGTACGAATAATTAAAAAATATGTAAATAATCATAATTAATAAAGTCGTTAATAAAATTAACTATTTTGTTTTTTTAGAGATAAAAAATGGAATCTCTATTAAATTCGTAATTTACAAACAAATGCATTTACAAAGAAAAAAACAACATTATATATACATTTTTGAAAGTTGTTTTAAAGCACATACATTCGAAACAGAAAAAGAGCACTTATCGCTCCATTGTAACCAATTTAAAAGTTGTTTGTTTTGAATGACTTACACATATTTTTGCTGGGTAATGTCGAAAGTATTTTTTAAGATTAAGAGTCTGAGAATGGGCAAATAAACAGCCGAATATAAATGGGCCCCTTGCCCACCCCAGAAAAATGGTCTAGGTACGCCAATGCTTGACGTACACTCAAAAAAAATAAGTTAGTAGAAAAATAAGTAAAACGTCTTGTATATCAAGTGTACTAGTTTTTAGCAATTTTTTTTGCTGAAATTCCGTTTTCAGCAAAAGTTTTAGTTATATTTTTTTAGCACTAAACTGATTTGGAACTAATGTTTTACTAATTTATTTTTCTACAAAAATTGTGCTGATAACCGCATTTATAGCGGGGACGACAGCCAGATAGACAAATGTAGATGTCGCAGCTTTTCTGGATGTACACTCATAGAAAAAAGTTTGTAGAAAAGTTAGTAAAACTGTTAGTACTTCAACTTAACAAATTTTTAGTTAAAATTTAATTTTTAGTTAATTTTTTTGCTACCTCCACATTACTAACTTACAAATTTTTTTGCTATTTTTTTTTTGCTGAATTTAGTTACTAATTTTTAACAATAAATTTGCTAACTTTATAGTATTTTGCTGAATTTTGAAATGTTGGTTTTTAATTTTTATTAAAAAAAAAATAAAAATTGTTTTTTCGACCTTTTTATTGATTAATTAGAAATTTATTAATTCAGTTTGAGGCCAATTTCCTTATTATGAATTAACATAATAAGTACTTTTTTTCAAAAACTGCTATTTTTCTTCATCAGGATATTCTCCTAACAAATACTTCACAGAGTTTTTGCTTTCACAAACCTCTAACACTTTCAGGAATGAAAAGACGATCGTTTCGGGGATTTTCCAAGTCCCCTTCTTCAGTTTTCAGTGGTGGCAATAGTGGTGGCAATAGTGGTGGCAATAGTGCAGTGCAAATTGAAACATCAAAATTTCATATTAAACGTAGTCTACTACATCAACGAAATGAGAATGGAGCAAACAAGCAATTTTAGTTACTAATTTTTAACAGAAGATTTGCTAATTTTACAAATTTTTTGTAAACTAAACCACCAATTTTGGATCGCTTATAAACAGCGCTGGAAAAGCACTGGAGGAACAAAATTTTTGAGCGTTGGCAAAACATTGGCAAAACTAATAAATAGGTAGTCTGGAAATATATTTTCCAAAATAAAATTTAAAAAAAGTTCATATGTATTTTTTTGGTCCTGCCGTGATTTGAACCCAGGGCGTCAGATTGGCAGACGATTGCTCTACCCACTGAGCTAACGAGACATATAATATTTGATGGCTAAACACATAAATGAGTGATAATAGCTGGACAACTACTGGCTGTGCCAAAAGGCTAGTACTGGTAAACAATTTTTTGTAACTAATATGAAAAGTTGGTCTTGAAGGAGCTTTCCCACAAACAAAAAATTGATTTTATAAAACAAACAAAATTTTAAATTAAAAAAAATCAAAAAAAAATTGTTCCTTGCAACCGGATTTGAACTCGGAACCTTCTGACTACAAACCTTTTTTAACAAAGCGTCAGCATTTGTATAAAATCATTGGTCTACCAGTGAATTGATTTTTATACCACTGGTAGCATTGGCTGGATAGCACTGGATAACCACTGGTTGCAAACTCTGGCATATCATTCTAAGCCAATTCTATACCAGTGGTTTTTTTATAAACCCCCGAAATTTTTGTAAAACAAATACTGGCAAAACGCTGTTCGCAAACGCTGGCAAAGCGTCCCAAATGAGTGTTCTCCCAGTGATTTATTTTTAACACCGTGGTTACCCAGTGGTATGCCAGCTTGATTTTTTGTACCATTTTGACTGGGTTGTAATGGTTAACATACTATTGTCTATAAATATTACCACTTTTACAAAAAAATCATTCTTGGGAAATTTTCATTGGCATTGAAATATAATTGGCATTACTTTATCTCAATGTCAATGCCAACAAATTTCATCACCATTCAATGCCAATGAAATTTTTTCAATTTCCATTGATGAAAACAATGGTAATGAAATGTACACATATGTAATTGAAGAAAAAGCATTGTAATATAAAAAAAATATAAGAAATACGCGAATTTTTAATTTTTTTCTTAATTTATTCTTTTATTAAAACATGAAAACTAATACTTCTTTCATCAATTATAAATGGGCATTTAGGCATTGAACAATGCCAATTGAAAAATTTCAATTAATTGACACATTCAATAAACTGGTCCCAAGTATGTTTTTAAATACACATTTATTTCTTATTTATTAATTTTTATTTCATTTGCTCCTTTTTTTTCATTCTTCTATTATTTAGCAATTTTTTTGCTGATTTCAGCAAGTTAAATTGTTATTTGCAATTAACAACAATTTAGCTCAAATATTACTAAAATTCTGTAAATTTAACAGTTCTTTTTTTGCTGTTTTCATTTTCTTAATATTTAGCAAACTGATTCTGCTAATATTAGCAGTTTTTTCTGCAGCATCATTTTTAACTAATTTTTAGTAACTTTTTCTGCTATTTTTACGCACTTATTTGTATGAGTGTAGTACAGACAACGGAAATGATAAAAAAGAAAACCAACTCTACACAATTTCTATATTTAAATTTTCAGCAAATAATTTAATTAAGTAAAATTTCGCTACAAGTTTTTTGAGTTTTTTTCAGTCTACTATATTCAGCAAAAAGTTTAGTGATTTTAGCAAGGATTTTTTTCATTTGCAATCGACTAAGTGTTTACAAAACTTTTGCTGAAGATTACTATTTTTTTGGTAAAAATCAGCTCGCTGATTTTCAGCAAACCTTTTGCTGAAATTACCAACTTTTTTGCAAGCACGCACCTGACTAAAAATTTATTGACACAGCAACATTTTTTGCTGACTTTACTGACTTTTTTTTTTGAGTGTATATTTATCAATTTATAAGTTTGGGTAGGCAAAACATTAGCTATGTTCGCGTAGTCAACATTAGGATCCCGCGGGATCCCAATTTTACCAAAAAGCGTTCGCGTACACAATTGGGTAAATGAGAGCTGTCATGAGAGAGTTACATTCTTCTTCTTGCACGAAAAAGCCCAGAGTTTTTTTTTTGTGTAAATTTGGGTAAATTATTTTTATAAGCTGTTATATCACAAATTATACCAGATATGAAACAGCTGATTTGGCAATATGGCCGACAGAAAATGAGCAAAACAAAACGCAAAAATTTAAGAAAAACACAAAAGATAAAGCACAATAATCTAAAAAGAGACAGATATATACAAAAAATGCGCAATAAAAAATGTATGGAGATTTTATATTGTTATCTCCCTCTTGCCTTGACTTCCATGTAAACAAAACCATACGGTTCGAGAATCTTTTTTGACAACTGTCATTAGTTTCACATCTGGTATTAATCTGTGTGTTATATAATCAGTTGGGTTTAACTAGTTTAATTGAACTATTCATTCATTTGAACCAAAGACCTAGTTCACAACTAATATTTCTTTTAGTTCAATCGCTCATTTCATTCATTCAGAAAAATATGTGTATCATTTACAAAAATTGGTGTAAAAGTAGCAAAAGCTTATCGGTAATGTTACAGCTACATAAAATTACCGACAATTTTTTGAAGACGCGTGTTTAGATATGTTAAAGAGATAAATATTTAAATAAATATTAATATTTAATATTAAGATATTTTCTCTATTTAATAAACTATGTATTCCTTTTTGTAAATAAAAATGCTTGCGAAGAACATTTTTATTAAAATTATTGATTTAAGAAGAGGTTGAACTAGAAAAGCTATCTAGATTTTTACAACAAATTGAACAACTAGAAAGAGCGCTCACCAAAACGAACTATAATGCACAATCGTATTCGATTAACTCCATTTATTCTAGGTTTATCAATCGAGTAAATAGTTATTCTCCAAACAAAATATTCCATAGCTAAATTAAAAGATATCTTTACTTGAACCCAATTTTTTGGTTTTTGTTATACTTTAGTGATCAATAGGGCTCGGAAATTCTTACATTTTAAATTCGTGTTTTATGTACCCAAGTAAAAAAAAAATGATAAGAAGCCATATGAATTTATATTTAATTATATATAATCTTTTATGTAATTAGATATAATTATATCCGAAAAATGAGAACATCTTATTGTATCTTATTGTATCGAATTGTATACAATTGTATACAATGTGGTACAATTTGATACAATTTTATGCAATTCGATACAATTGTATCCGAATTTTGTCCTCATCCAATTACATCAAATTATATCTTTTTGTATAAAATTATATAAAATGTGATAAAAGTGGACATAGTTTGATACAATTATATCTAAAAATTGACCTTATACTTTAGATCATATTATATATGACCACATCTAACAGTATACAAAAATTATTTTTTTAAATAAAAAAGATATGCAATATCTGGAGATCAGACCTAGGGGATTTCAATTACAATTGCAAATACAGTATTGTTCGAAACCTAAGCAACTTTTCCTAATAAAGTAATCAAAGTCCTACATATTCTTTTTAAATTGGTTTATACAAAATAACACTTTTAATTTTTATTATGTTATGTGCCTACATTCTAATAATAACAAAAAAATTTTAATTCCATTTCCTTGCCAGTAAAAAAAAAAAACAAAAATGAAATTTACTCCATATATTGCTGTTCGAAACTTAAGCAACTTTCAGTACTTCCTATGATACCCTTTCTTGCATATGACCTCCGCACATCGTTTTGCCATAGAATCTACTATATTTGATAGTGTTGTGGTTGGTATTGATTCCCCCTCTGATTTTAAGCAATTTATTAGTTCCCGCTTATTACTAAAACGGCGAGTTCCGACCCTGCGCTTCAAAATGCCGAATAGATTTTCTATGGGAGTCAATTCTGAAGATTGAGCTGGCCAATCCAATAATTGAATCACATTAACAGGTAACCATTCTTTGACCCACTGTGACGAGAGTTTGGGTCATTATTACGCTGAAACATCCATCGAAGTGGCATTTCCAATTCGGCATATTGAAGCATGTGTTTGGTTTAAATATCCAAATAAGTAAAGCGATCCATTTTTATTTGTATTTCAACAAAAGGCTAACTCCACTCGTCGAAAAGCAGGTCCACACCATTACATTTCCGCCCCCATGCTTTATTGTTCCTTTACAATAACGCGGATGTAATTGTTTTCCCTTCGGCCTTCGAACGTGGCATACTTCATCTGAATTTAACGGTTAAATTTAAACTTGTCGCTTAATAAAACTATTTTCCATTTCCCCACAGTCCAATTTGCGTGAGCTTTTGCAAAATCCAACCTTAAATTTCATAAAACTAATGAAAATTAACGAATACGTTGCAAAATCATTTATGCAAACCTCTTTTTTAAATGTTTCTTTGTCAGTATAGGTTTCTTAGACGGCATGAAGCTTCTCAAATTATTTTCCAATGATCGTTTTCTCACACTGCTCGAACTAATATTGAGATTAAGCTCACTCACAACATCTTTGGAAGAAATAAAGGGTTTTTTTCTTAATTAATCGGACAATTTTCAATCTGTTCGATGTGAAGTTTTTCGAAGTTGCCCTCTAGTATTGGCTTTCTCTACTATTCCAGTAGCTTTGTACTTTTTAATTAGTAGCGAAACTATTGATTTGTTAATGCTTAATTTGTTAGCTATAGAGATTTGCGATTGGCCCTTATTAAATAGTTCAAAAGTTTTGAGCTTAAAATCGATTCCGTAATGTGTACGCGCCATAGCTGCACTTCTAAGTAATTGATTCTAAATCTACAGAAAAAAAAAATTTAAGTTTTCTTTTTCAAACTAAACGGGAATTAAATAAACGTTTCAAAATGTTTGTTTATTTGTTGCAAAAAAATACAACAACAAAATAGTTGCTTAAGTTTCGAACAGCAATATATGGCAATTTCATTTTTGTTTTTTTTTTACTGGCAAGGAAATGGAATTAAATTTTTCTTGTTATTATTAGAATGTAGGCACATAACATAATAAAAATTGAAAGTGTTATTTTGTATAAACCAATTTAAAAAGAATATGTAGGACTTTGATTACTTTATTAGAAAAAGTTGCTTAGGTTTCGAACAATACTGTAAATGTAATTGAAATTAAAAAAAACTCATTTCATGTACCTGTAATTGAAAATTTTCAATTATAAGTAATTGTAATTGAAAGTGATTTCAATTACAAATTTCAATTACATTTAGAATTAAAGTGTTCCCGAGTAAAAAAGTTTTGATATAATCATATATTATTTTATGTAATTGCATATAGTAACTTATAGTTACATATGGCCACATATGCTTTTAAATTCAAGCAGATATACTTTTATATAGTCATATGTTAGATATTTTTTCCTCAAAGGTTTTAATATGTGATTTTATATTATTATGACATATTTGCCTATATATATATTTGTGCTATATATAAGTACATAAAGTAACATATAAAAGATATAATTACATGTACGTTTATATATAATTTAGTATGACACTATACATAATAATATAAAACTATGTGGATCCAAATAAGAAATATTTTATAATTTGTGTTAGTTATGATTATATATTGACGACTATGAACCCATATATAACTTAGACATATATCATCCCACATAGGTAGAGTTTGCTAAAAACCGTAAAATTTGGAAACCGCGGTTTCGGTTTTTCAAAATTTTAAAAACCGCGGTTTCGGTTATTTTTCGGTTTTCTTGTGATATAATAGAATTGTTTTAAAACAATTAAATATAACAATATTCTAACTAAATATATGATAATTAAATATGCATAAAAATTAAATAGTTTAATACCTCCAAGATATCTTTTAAAACTCGATTGAATTTATCACTCGAATATTTAAAAGCAATAACTCCATTTCGAAACCTTTCCGGAAGAAGAAATAAACGCGGAAACCCATTATAAATTAATTTTTTTTTCGGCAACTAAAGCTGTATTTTAAAGAGATTAAATTTAAACAATATAAAGTTAAAATTTTATAAATTTCGCGGAATACGAAATAAGGCTTTTTGAAAAATACGCGGTGAAAATCTGAACTGAATATGTGAAACTCAATATCTCCACTTGACTTTTTGGTGCAATTTTTTTTTTTTCTAAACATTATAAGCCTTATTTTATGTTATCCGTAATAACAATAACAAAAACAAAAGCTCTAAAGCAATTTTTAATGTAAAAAATGTTTATTACAATTAAATACAAAATTTTGTAAAATAGAAGCTGAGACATTTTGAAATTCAAGATTCAATAATATGCAATTTAATTAATTATTTTAATTAGTTAAAGTATTTGTTAAAAACCGACTTATTTTTTATCGGTTTTCGGTTTCGGTTTTGAGGCTTGGAAAACCGCGGTTTCGGTTTCGATTAAAACCGAACAGCAAACTCTACACATAGGCAATTTTTTCAAAGTGATTTTATATAAAAATATATAAGGTACATATAAAACCGTATTGTATTATATTTGGTTCCATGTTGTCAATGATTTTGAACTAGTTTTAGATTTAGTAATTACTAGGGATTGGCGCGTGACACGAAATGTTCGTGAGTCACGTTATTCACACGTCATCGTGAGTAATAATTACTATACTTAAGTGATTTGTGCGTGAGCGTGAGTAAGAATAACCCGTGCATGATTCGTGTGTGAGTTTATTTTTTGCATCATATGTTTTTAGTAATTTTTACTGTTTTGCGTGAGAATTTTCTGATTGTAAGTTTTTAATATACTCATGTGTGCTGAGTAAAGCATTAAACACATAGACGACTGCAGCTACACGACTACAGCCTGTCAAAAATAAAATACACACGTTTATATGAAAACGATTATTTTGACACCAACACAGCTACACGGCTACACGACTACTTTTGCCGCTGTAGTCAACTTAGGATAATTTCTATTTTTGTTGGCTACAAAACAAAAATAGTGTTGACAATATAACAAAATATGTAAAACAGGACAATTTTTCCCGCTAGAGGCGAAATAAAATCGCTAGTTCTGACTAGAAAATCACCGTTTTGGGGAACACTGAAGAAACAGGTGTTTATATTTTACAATTGCTTGAAGTTTTCATTAATTTATATTTGGAAATAACTTTATTGTGATGTTTTGTAAAAAAAAATGGATCTTACAAAATTAACAAAATATTACTCAGCCATTATTTTAGAAGCACAAACCAAAAAAGATTAATATTTATCAAAATGTCAAATATTTAGGATTATCTGTTTACATGTTGCTGTCGTTTTCAAAAAATTAAGTAGCTGACTACACGACTACAATTGCAGCCAGCAGCATTTGTAGTCGTGTAGTCGTGTAGCTGCAGTTGTCTATGTGTTTAATGCTTAAGAAACGAAATGCTCGTGCGTGAGTAATTTGTTTTTTTTTTGAGCATGAGTCAAAAATGGCTTACGCACCGCACCCATAACATTAACAACACTGAAGCTTTAATACGAAATTCTCTATACTAGACTTGACTGATTTCTTATATCTTGGTTGTAAAGGGTTCTTCAATAAGAGCGCTACAAACGTTTTTTTAAATAAAACAAAAACGGTTTTGGATATCAATGAAATTCTTTATTCCTGTGAAAGTACGTTCGATGCCATTATGTATGGAAATCGATCTCTTTTGCATGGCCATCACGGGCACGCTTACAGAAGTCCAGACGCTGAACCCAATATTCGACGGTTTTCAAGTATAAATCGGCCGATATTCGTACAAAGTTCATCAATCGTCGCTGGCTTGTTGGCATAGACCATAGATTTGACGTAGCCCAACAGGAAATAGTCCAACGACGTCAAATCGCACGACCGAGGCGGCCAATCGACTGGACAATTTCGTGAGATAACACGTTCTCCAAACTTGGTTTGCAATAAATTGATTGTGACATTCGCTGTGTGGCTTGTGGCGCCGTCCCGTTGGAACCACATGTCCTCCAAGTCCATATCATCCAATTGGGGCCAAAAATATTCGGTTATAATTGAACGGTAGCGATTCCCATTCACAGTAACGTGCCGGTCTTGATCATCACGGAAGAAGTACGGCCCAATGACGCCGCCGGCCCATAAACCGCACCAAACCGTAATTGCAATGATGACTCATGGAGTACGTGTGGATTGCTGTCCGACCAATAACGCATATTTTGTTTATTGACGAAGCCATTCATTATGACGACCATAAATTGGACGTAGCGCTCTTAACGTTGAGGCCACTGACTCCGAATGTCGGTAGTAAATTTTAATAATTTCGACTCGTTGTTGGCTCGTATATCTTTCCATCATGAAATGGCAAACCTTACTGAAGAGAAATGTCAAAAGAGCGGTAAGAAATATGGCGTCGTTTGCTGTCGCTGTCTTTCTACTTTTGTAGCGTCCCTGTTGAAGAACCCTTTATATCATAATCCTATTAACTTTAAAATTTCAGTGTTGTTAACTTTATTTTAAAATTACTAAATTAAAAGTAATTTTTTTCATGTTTATTGCACTGTAATGCCAAATCTGGATAAAAGTAATGGAAGATTTATCGAAATTATAAGATCTCCAGCAGGCCTGGGGTTAATCATTACATTTTGTAATTAATTACACATGCAATTACACAATTACATGTAATTGTAATTGAAAAAAAAAATTCATCTATAATTACATATTATTTGTAATTGCAATTCAAAAAAGAACATTACAATTACAAGTAATTGAAAATTTTTTTTTATTTAAAAAAATAATTTTTGTATGTATATTGTTAGATGTTATTGGTCCTATATAATATGATAAAAAGTATAAGGTTAATATTTAGATATAATTGTATCAAACTATGTCCACTTTTATAACATTTTATATAATTTTATACAAAAAGATATAATTTGATGTAATTGGATGAGGACAAAATTCGGATACAATTGTAACGAATTGCATAAAATTGTATCAAATTGTACCAAATTGTATACAATTGTATACAATTCGATACAATATGATACAATAAGACGTTCTCATTTTTCGGATATAATTATATCTAATTACATAAAAGATTATATATAATTAAATATAACTTCATATGGCTCCATATCATTTTTTTTTTACTTCCCAAGTAAAAAAAAATGATATGGAGCCATATGAAGTTATATTTTATTATATATAATCTTTTATGTAATTAGATATAATTATATCCGAAAAATGAGAACATCTTATTGTATCTTATTGTATCGAATTGTATACAATTGTATACAATTTGGTACAATTTGATACAATTTTATGCAATTCGATACAATTGTATCCGAATTTTGTCCTCATCCAATTACATCAAATTATATCTTTTTGTATAAAATTATATAAAATGTTATAAAAGTGGACATAGTATGATACAATTATATCTAAAAATTGACCTTATACTTTAGATCATATTATATATGACCACATCTAACAATATACAAAAATTATTTTTTTAAATAAAAAAGATATGCAATATCTGGAGATCAGACCTAGGGGATTTCAATTACAATTGCAAATAAATGTAATTGAAATTAAAAAAAACTCAATTACATTTCATTTAACTGTAATTGAAAATTTTCAATTACAAGTAATTGTAATTGAAAGTGATTTCAATTACAAATTTTAATTACATTTAGAATTAAAGTGTTTTTTGTTAAAATTTTTGTGCTTTTTGTCATTATTCCGAAAAAATGTAATTGCAATTGACATTTTTTCAATTACAATTATATATAATGTATAATTGAAAATTTTCAATTACAAATTACTTGTAATTGTTTTTTTTAATTACAATTACAAATAATATGTAATTGTAATTGAATTTTTTTCAATTACAATTACAAGTAATTGTGTAATTCATTTTTAATTTCCAAATATAATGATTAACCCAAAGGTCTGCTGGAGATCCTATAATTTCGATAAATCTTCCATTACTTTTATCTAGATTTACAATGACAGTGCATTAAACATGAACAAATTTTTTTTATTTTTTAGTAATTTTAAAATAAAGTTAACAAGACTGAAATTTCAAAGTTAATAGGATTATGTTATACAACCAAGATATAAGAAAAATAGTAAAATATTACCAAATAGTAAAAATTACTAAAAATATGTGATGCAAAAAATAAACACACGACTCATGCACGGGTTATATATTCTTATTCCGCTCACGCACGAATCAAGTAGGAATTATATATTCTCAGACTCATGCACTTGAGTATAGTAATTATTACTCACGATCGCGTGTGAATAACGTGACTCACGAACATTTCTAGTCACGCGCCAATCCCTAGTAATTACTAAATCTAAAACTAGTTCAAAATCATTGTTAACATAGAACCACATATAATATAATACGGTTTTATATGGACCTTACATAATTTTATATAAAATCACTTTGAAATTTGCTTATGTGGGATGATATATAATTATAGATGATTTTATAAAGAACGTTATATTGTTATATATTAAAGAAATCATGAAATATTGTAGATATGGAACCATATTAAGTTATATATGGGTTCTTATTCGTCAATATATAATCATATCTATCAAAAGTTATGAAATATTTCTTATATGGCTCCACATATAGTTTTATATCATTATGTATAGTGTCATACTAAATTATATATAAACGTATATGTAATTATATCTGTAATATGTTACTTTATGTACTTATATATAGCACATGCAATTATATGTAGGCATGTATGTAATAATATAAAATCACATATGTCTCCATATTAAAACCTTTGAGGAAAAAATATCTAACATATGACTATATAAAAGTATATCTGCTTGAATTTAAAAGCATATGTGACCATATGTAACTATAACTTACTATATGCAATTACATAAAATAATATATGGTTATATCAAAACTTTTTTACTCGGGTTGGGTTTTTTGTTAAAATTTTTGTGCTTTTTGTCATTATTTCTTTTCCGAAAAAATGTAATTGTAATTGACGTTTTTTCAATTACAATTATATATAATGTATAATTGAAAATTTTCAATTACAAATTACTTGTAATTGTTTTTTTTAATTACAATTACAAATAATATGTAATTGTAATTGAATTACAATTACATGTAATTGTGTAATTGCATGCCTAATTTCCAAATATAATGATTAACCCACAGGTCTGCTGGAGATCCTATAATTTCGATAAATCTTCCATTTTTTATCCAGATTTGTGCATTAAACATGAACAAAATTTTTTTATTTTTAGTAATTTTAAAATAAAGTTAACAAGACTGAAATTTTAAAGTTAATAGGATTATGTTATACAGTAGACGCTCGCAAATTAGAGCTTTCAGTAATTCGAACGTCCAGAAATTAGAATCAATGTTTGCAATACATTAAACGCTCTGAAATTCGAATTTAAAATTCTAATTTCTGAGCGTTTTTTTTTTTTTTTTGGTTATTTGAATACACAGGAAATCCCCAATTTATTTTTATTCTGTTTGAATAAAGTAAAACTAAAAAGGGGAATCACCAAATTATATATGTTTTTCCCTATTTGTTTTTTTTTCGCCTTTATGTACATTTTTGGCTAGTTTATTTGTGAAATTTGATACGCGTGTACATATTGTTTGGCAGTCTCTATTAAATAGTGAAAGTGTATCATTTAAAATGTTAAATAAACATAAAAAAACACTTTATCATTGGAAACGAAACGAAAAAAAAACGTCCAGGAATTAGAATAATTCAGAAATTAGAATTGCCTCAAAAACAAAGCGGTTCTAATTTGCGAGCGTCTACTGTATAACCAAGATATAAGAAAAATAGTAAAAAAATAGTAAAATATTACAAAATAGTAAAAATTACTAAAAATATATGATGCAAAAAATAAACTCACACACGACTCATGCACGGGTTATATATTATTATTCACGCTCACGCACGAATCAAGTAGGAATTATATATTCTCAGACTCACGCACTTGAGTATAGTAATTATTACTCACGATCACGTGTGAATAACTTGATTCACGAACATTTCTAGTAACACGTCAATCCCTAGTAATTACTAAATCTAAAACTAGTTCAAAATCATTGTTAACATAGAACCACATATAATATAATACGGGTTTATATGGACCTTACATAATTTTATATAAAATCACTTTGAAATAATTGCTTATGTGGGATGATATATAATTATAGATGATTTTATAAAGAACGTTATATTGTTATATATTAAAGAAATCATGAAATATTGTAGATATGGAACCATATTAAGTTATAATCATATCTATAATATATATAATCATATCTAACACAAATTATGAAATATTTCTTATATGGCTCCACATATAGTTTTATATTATTATGTATAGTCTCATACTAAATTATATATAAACGTATATGTAATTATATCTGTAATATGTTACTTTATGTACTTATATATAGCACATGCAATTATATGTAGGCCTGTATGTAATAATATAATATCACATATGTCTCCATATTAAAACCTTTGAGGAAAAAATATCTAACATATGACTATATAAAAGTATATCTGCTTGAATTTAAAAGCATATGTGGCCATATGTAACTATAAGTTACTATATGCAATTACATAAAATAATAATGGTTATATCAAAACTTTTTTACTCGGGTAATTGAATTTTTCTGAATATTTTTTCTTCGTAATAAAAGCGAATCAAAAAATATTTCTAAATTTGAAAAATTGCAACATTTTATAAAAGATGAATTTTGCAAAGACACACCCAGTCAAAAAAATACAAACGGGAAAAAGCGATGGCAAAGCACTTTAACAGGTGGTACAAGTACTGCAAAAAGTGCTTTCCCATTCCCAAAATGATAACTTCATTAGACAAAAGGACCGGCTGTTCAAAAAGCGCCGGAAAAGCACTGGAGGAACAAAATTTTTGAACGTTGGCAAACACAATAAATAAGTGGTCTGGAAATATATTTTCCAAAATAAAATTTAAAAAAAGTTCATACGTATTTTTTTTTGGCCCTGCCGTAATTTGAACCCAGGCCGTCAGATTGGCAGACGATTGCTCTACCCACTGACCTAATGAGATATAATAATACTTGGTGGCTAAACACAGAAATGAGTGATAACAGCTGAACAAGTACTGGCTGTGCTAAAATGCTAGTACTGGCAAACAGTTTTTTGAAACTAATATCCCAGCGTTGGGAGAGCAAAAAAAAAAAACAAAAAAACATCCCCATACAAAACCACCTAAAATTTTGATGTTTTGTGTTATGCTATAAACAACTAAGCATGCTTAGGCATGTTTTACATACCGCTAAATAAGCCTCTCAAATACCTTTCATTTGACTTAAAAATGTCCTATAGTTACTTTGGAATAAATATAAAATAAACCGAAAAAATTAAAAATTGGCCCATTTTTGACCCCATGTTTTAAATATTAAATATGAGATTGGGCAGCTAAAAATTTAATTTCCTTTAAATATTTCTCCTCATTAAAAAAAATTCTTGCGAAATTCAATAAAACTTTTTGCTGAATATTAGTATACTGAAAAAAACTAAAAAAAAATTTGGAAGAATTTAAATCTAGAAATTGTGTTTTTTTTAATTATCATTTTCGTTGTCTGTACTTTATCCATATAAGCTGCGACATCTACATCTTGTCTATCTGGTTGTTGTCCACGCCATAAATGCGTTTATCAGAACGATTTTTGTAGAAAAATAATTTAGTAAAACATTAGTTCAAAATTAGTTAAGTTTTGAAAAACTATAACTAAAAAATGCTTAAAACTACACTCAAAAAAAATAAGTTAGTAGAAAAATTAGTAAAACGTCTTGTATATCAAGTGTACTAGTTTTCAGAAATTTTTTTGCTGAAATTCCGTTTTCAGCAAAAATTTTAGTTATATTTTTTTAGCACTAAACTAATTTTAAACTAATGTTTTACTAATTTATTTTGCTACAAAAATTGTGTTGATAACCGCATTCATAGCGTGGACGACAACCAGATATACAAGATGTACATAGTGTCGCAGCTTGTCTGGAAACGGAAATGACAAAAAAAAGAAAAACAACTCTACACATATTCTATATTTAAATTTTCAGCAAATAAATTAACTAAAGTAAAATTTCGCTACAAGTTTTTTAAGTTTTTTACAGTCTACTAATATTCAGCAAAAAGTTTGGTGATTTTAGCAAGGATTTTTTTCATTTGCAGTCGACAAAGTGTTAGCAAAACTTTTGGTGAAGACTACTATTTTTTTGGTAAAAATCAGCTCGCTGATTTTCAGCAAACCTTTTGCTGAAATTACCAACTTTTTTGCAAGCACGCTCCTGACTAAAAATTTGCTGACACAGCAACATTTTTTGCTGACTTTACTGACTTTTTTTTAGTGTAATTTCCTTGATTTTCCTAATTTTTCTACTACCCAGCTAAAAATCGACATATATGAATACATACAGGTTAAATGTATGTTCATGCATGCTCATAAACATGCATGCATGGATACATAAATCTCCATACATGTATCATATATGTCCACACATGTGCATTAACGAAATTTGAGGTAATATCTACATGTGTGTACATGTATGAAAACACATGAACACGCATGAGCACGCATGAACATGCATGATATTACCTCAAATTTCGTTAATGCACATGTGTGGACATATATGATACATGTATGGAGATTTATGTATCCATGTATGCACATGAATGCATGTTTATGAGCATGCATGAACCTACATTTAACCTGTATGTATTCAGATATGTCGATTTTTAGCTGGGTAACTTATTTTTTTTTAGTGTACTGTAGATCATTAAGAAGTAAATTGGAATCCAGATAATTAAAAAGATGGTAGCTAACCATACTCTCCATGACTTTCGAGAGCGCAAAACAGATTGCAATTGGGCGGCAATCATCAGGATTGGTAGCCGTACCCTTTTGGAGATGGGCTGGACATTGGCAACACGGTGGAAAGATACCCGTGCGGTGTGACATGCTAAAGAGGGTTGCCAATGGACGCGATAGCGTCGAAGTGCACTACTTCAGTACCACTACTGGTATACCATCCGGGCCCCCTGACTTATTTACGTCGAGATTTGCAAGAACCCTTTGCACAACTTGAGGATGGAAGAACATCTTGGGCATATGTTAGTATGCGATTTATTTGGAGCACGGGCAGTGGTTGATCGCTTGATCGGTGAATATTTTTCCATCCTTTAGAGGAAATAGCAGTATACTTTACCCTTTTAACGAATGACCAAAAGGTCTTACTGATCCGAAGAGCAGCAAAACTTTAGCACGTAGGTGCTGTTCATGCAGGAGCCTTTTACGTCTTAATACTTTAACCAAGGAATATATAAATATAAGGAAGTATTAACTGACTGTGAGGTGTTTTTTCAGCGTAACGAAACGTGTAATTTTTGAGCAACGGGAAAAATAAATGAAAATTACATATGTAAAAATATTCATATATTCAATGCCTCAACGACTTCAAGAAGTTATAATCCCGTGGTTCCTAATGTGGGGGCTCGCGCCACTGGGGGCAATGGGAAAATTCTTGCTACTTTCTTCAAATTATGATGATTTTTTTTTCATAAAAACACAATTTTATTAATAAATTGTAGGGCAAGGAATTCCATGCAAATGCACGTTTTTTCTCGATAGTCCAAAACTAATAAGGACTAAAACACCCTTATTCTAAACTTTACAACACATGACAACACAGACCATTCACCACAGTTTTTTTTTTTTTTTAAAGAGAAGCAACACTCAAAAATTCTTCCTATTAATTAACGTGTTTCTTCCTTTGGAAAGGGGATAGAGAAGAAGTGAAAGGTGATGAAAGATGAAGGGCTTCAAATATGGCAACACTGTAATTGCGCGAGATGTTGAATTTTAGAACAGTTGTTGAGCGCCATCTGATGGTGAGTTGGCGAACTTTGCTGAAGGTTTTTAGTTCATAGCCCTGTTATATTATTTTACTTTGGTGGGTTTAAGGGCTATGGGAACACCGAAGGAGGACGCTGGGATATGTATGAGGGATAGAAAAAACTCAAACAGATTACTATTTTTCATAAATTGATATTGCCTTGGTTGGGGCTCGAACCCGCAACCTCAAGTGTAACAGTCCAACGCGCTAACCATTACACCACAGCGCCCAGTGTTGTACCGAATCATCAAATTAAAAACAAAATAGCATCGATTTGTAATGCATGTGTCTGCATCAGTGACGTTCCCTCTAATGTGCGGAGGTTTTCTCTGCACACGTTAAAAATATTTCACATGTTTGTAAATTTAAAATTTTTATAAATTTTCCCAGGGTTCTATAATATTTCCGCACATCAGTCACTTACTGTATTTAAATTAAGTAGATCGTGTAATGTTGTGATGTATTTTGTATACATACACGATGTTCAAGACTACATACACGATGTTCCTTCGAAAATAAATGTTATTACTACTGTGCTAGTAGTAGTAACAAGCAAAAGAAACATTTGTTCAACAGAATTAACAGCACAGTCCTGCTAGGAAAAAATATTTGTTGCCAATATAGTTTAAACACAAATATATGTTAGATATTTGCTGAAGAAAACAACTGCACATTACTAATAAATAAGGCTAGAGCTTGCAAGAAATATTTATTTTTTGAATCAATTCGTATAAAAACGTATTCATTTTATGAATCAGTGAATAATTTATAGTCATAGTAAGTAAGTAAAATCTAAGAAAAAATCTGACTACAAAATATAGGAAATCCAAATAGCAAACAAATTAAATAGTATTGCTTCATTGCAGAGATGAAATTTTTGCTATTAATTTGTTAATAATTAATTTATTTAATTTTTTGCGGAAGAGTAAATGCTAAATACTTAAGAATTAAATAAAAGGAAATATTTCAAACAAAAATTAACTTCCTCATTTTTTATCTCTGTTCTATTGTAACTGAAAAAACCTAAAAATAATACACTACTTGTTATCCAAAAAATAACAATTAATTTCAAAATGGAAATCAAACTCAAATGATTCTTTCGGCAAATTAAAAAATTGCAATTTCTTTTTCAAGCTTTATTTGAAATTAATAAAATGTACATAATAACCAAAGAACAGCTTTTGTATTTTGTAAGCAATTTTAAATGAAAAAATGTCTTTTGAAGTTCAAAAAACACCAATTGGAAATTAAAATATATTATTTCAAATTCAAAAAACACCATTTGAAATTAAAAAAAATACGTAATAAAAAAACACAAATGAAATTTAAAAAATACAAATTGTTATTCACAAAATGTTAAATGAAATAAAAAAAATACCAATACCGTTTTATATTAAAAAAATATCAATTCGAAATCAAAAAACACCATTTGCTATTAAAAAAATACCAATTGAAATTAAAAAAAAAATACACTTAAGTCTCTTTTTTAAAATCGATTTGTGTTGCGTTTTTTTTTTCAAACTTTTATAATACTTTTTATTTAATTTTTTGCATTTTTAAATATTGGCATTACTCATTTTTCAAAATAAGAAAGCTTTTTGATTTTTTTCTTATGCCATGTGTACTGCGAAATAAATTGGGATTTCCTGTTCTAGATTTTATGAAAAGCTGAACAAAAGATATGCTGATATAAGAAAATATTTTAAACCTGGAGAATATTCAATAAGAGCAATTAAAATGAATGAGTCTCAAATAAGAAAATCTGTTATTTCTGGGTCACAACCAATGTTGCCACTTTTTGAATAATTTTTCAAAAACGGGACTGTTTACACCTTCGTTGGATAATTTTTGAATAATGACATTTTTGTGTAGTTTTTGTGTAATTTCACTTTTACTGAAACTTTCGTAAATTTTATTCTAAGCCCCCAGTTTTTTTTTTAAAGAAATAAAAATAAGTCGATATATAGATAAAATGAGTTTGTCTGTAAAAAATGTACCACAAGACCATTTGAAAATGGAGCGAGAGAGTGAAATTTGAGTTTGTTGTGATTGTGACTTTCTAACAGTGTTGCCACTTTTTGAATAATTATTCAAAAACGGGACTGTTTACACATTCGTTGGATAATTTTTGAATAATGACATTTTTGTGTAGTTTTTGTGTAATTTCACTTTTTATAGAAATTTCCGTAAATTTTTAAAAGTCCCGGAGCTTTTTAATAAATTAATAAAAATTAGTCGACATTTAGACGAAACGAGTTTGTCAGTGAAATATTTACCACAAATCTCCATTTTCTGGTGAATTACTTTTGTAGATTTTTTCAACACTAAACCCAATTTAGAAGAAATAAAAAATGGTGTTATGTATTTTTTTGTTTTGTTTAAAGCACTGCCTTTTATTTATTGTTTGCGAAAATAATTGTCAAGCTTCTTTTAAAAATTCTCTTGGTTTGCAAGTACATTTAAAAATTTAGCGAAAGGGTGGGAAAGTTTGAGTTTGTTATGATTGTGAGTTTCTAATGTCTGAAAATTTGTTTGCTGTAGTTATCTTGATACTGGACTTTACAAAAATTTTGCTAACGCAGCGAGGTGGAGCCGAATCAGAATATTTTAGAATTCTTTAAATCCAACATGTTTCAGATTTCAACAGAATCGTATGAAAGTTTTGAAAAAATTTTATATTTTTATTTTTTAAAAGAAAATTTGTTGATACACATGCTGTAAAGAAATTTCAAAATTTTACAAATACGAATATAAATATTTTTAAAATTGTTCCTGTCTTGCCGACATTTAAAGCTGGGTTTGAACAGGACTTATGCCATCACATTACGGACGCCATGGAGGATCTACTCCAGCTTTTTTTTTAAATTCCAGCTTTGAACTCAGAAAAAAATTGGTTTAATTTAAATATAAACCGTTAAATTTTGAGGAATATGGGAGAGAATAATTAGCAAAATATATTTTTGCATGCAGTGCATCTGAATGAAGTAGCCTTTCTGAAAAACATAAATACTTTGTTCTGACAGAAACTTTTAATATGGATAAAATACCATTTTTGTAATATTCAAATTTAAAAGCACGCTATTTTAATCCTGAAAAAGATATTGCATTGAAATTACCTTTAGTTAATAGAATAATTTGTTATAATATTTTCTGAAAATTGGCCTGGATATGTTTTTGCAGAATGCAAAAACACGGAACAGGTTATAGCAAAAATGCTAAATTTTAGTTTTAAAATGCAAATAACTTTTGCACTTTGTAGATGATTGAAATTTTACGTCTTAAAAATCGGTTTGTAAATAGAAAAATGGCAAAACTTTGGAGTCGAATGGCATAGCTCTTGCAGTTTCGGCCATCCAAAACTTACAGTGTGAAATTTCATATCAGTCGGTAAGAAATGGCGAAAATATTTGTATTCTTCTCCACTGTGCCCAGGAGACTTTATTTTGAAATAATATGAAAAATATATTTTTTGTGTAATTTCATACTGTTTTGGATAATTTTTGATCTACAGCTGTGTAATTTTTTGCTTTACTGGTGGCAACACTGATTGAATGGATATAGGATTGATGAAATGAAACAACAAATATTAGAAAGAGTAAAAAATATAATTTATAAACAAAGTTTTTTCGAACGGAAAATCGCTAAAAATTTTTAAAAATCGTTACAAACACCCCAGTTGCAAAAAATACTAGTTCAGAACCAGTTATGTACTAGTTTATTTAAACCAGGCAACTAGTACGAGTTTTACCGCCCCTCCATACAAACAACTGTAGAATTTAACACGGAGATGTCATAGGGATGGGGGCAATTGTCGCCAAACTCCCACTTTGGTACTAGTTGTATAACTAGTTTGAAAATTACAATTTAAGGACGAAAAATAGGGAGCGAAACTGGTGCTAATGTGACAATCGCGGAACTAGTTCCGAAGTGACTCTTTGGAAATAGTACTGTACCAGTTGGTTGTATCTGAATTATATAGATAAAAAACAGAGGTTTTTCCTTTGATAAAACGCAGATTAGACCGATAGTTTCCTCTTACTGAGATAATTAAATCCATTTACCAAATGAAATTTCAAATATTTTGTGTTTATGATTTTTAATGACAATAAAATATTTTAGTGTTTATTTGCAAACTCAGAATGTATCACGTATTACAAACAAAGGTAGTATTTCAAAACTCGTATTTAAATTCAATTTTTTGAAATCTCTGCACAGTTTCAATGAAACTATTAGGTATACAAATTCTTAAAGATTATTGCTTTGCCAGTGCTTTGTTTTTTGTTTTCTGGTTCTTATAAGAAATTTACTAAACTAGTTCTGGATTGACTCTTTGGCACCAGTACTGTACCAGTTGATATACACCTCAATTCAATTCACAATAAAAAAAATTTAAGTGTTTATTTACAAACTCAGATTTTTTATTAAATATAAATTTTTAAATTTAAAATCTCATATTTTAATTCAGGTAATTTTTTTAAACAGTCTCTACATAGATCGTATTTAACTAGTACACAACTGGTTCAAAATGATTATTTTGAGAACTAGTTATGTAATTACTAGACAAGAAACTAGTATGTTTTAGAACTAGTTCGACCATTTGCTACTGGGACGGAAAAAAAAGCTAGAAACAGAGAAAAACTTAGAAAATTTACAATATCAATTACTGATCCCCTGTTTTTCTAAAGCGAAAAGAAATATCCTTCCAGAGGAATGTATTTTATTTTTGTTACAATAACAAAATACACACATTCCTCTGGCGGAATTATTCCGCTCGCTTTATAAAAACAATGGGGTAAATGTAATTTTAAGTTGGATTTACATCTGCACCCAAATCCCGAGATTTCGACTAAAATTTAGACTTCAATCAAAATCTCATATGAAATCCCGAGATTCCCCATACAAATGAAATTCCGTAAATTCGCAAGATATGTAAGAAATCTCATGAAAATCTCACAAATGTTTAGACTTTCATATAATACAATACACCGTAAGTTGTTTCGAGTTTCACGTGAAAAAACTGTTATACTCCATATAAAAAAAACCAATTTTTCACGACAATGAGTTTCACGTGAAAATTGTCTAGAGTTTGTTTTCACGCAAATTTAATATACAAGACTATTATTTTTCTTATGAAAAAATTACATTTTGTGTTTTTTGTGATTGTGTCTTTGTTATAAAATTAAAAAAATTTTCATTTTTATAAATTAAATTGCAATTTGAGGTTTTTAAAGTTCGAGTGAAATTTGTCCACGTGAAAAATAACTTACGGTACTTTACAAAAAAAAAACGAATTTACTAACATAATTGGCGTTAGATTTTTACATAAAATAATGTAAATTGTACTCCGCCAATGAATAAAATGGCTTTTAGTAAATTTTTAATTTAAGGTTATTTTTTATGGTACTTTATTTACAAAAAAAAATTTTTTTTTAATTAACTAAAGTATAATTTCTTTACACTCAACCAAAAAACTCTGTAATGGCTACTGAAAATTGCTGTTATTACGGGAAATTTAACTGTTTTGAGCCCAGCGGTATTTTTTTTTGCTAATTTTAGCAACACATGCCTGCTGATCTGTAGTACAACAAAATTAGTAGAAAAAATTGGTAGTCGCTACTAAATTTTAGTAAACTGCAAAAATCAGTTAAAAAACTTACTAAATATCATTAATTTTAGTACAATGAAATTAGTATAAATAATTAGTTGCATCTACTAAATTTCAATAAATTGTTGTAAACTGTAATTTAAAATCAATCTGCTGAAATTAGCAAAAAAGTGTACTAAAAAATAAACTGTAAAATCTAAAAAAAAAATAATAAAAAAAGCGTATAATTACTTCATCGTATTAGAAACTTGGAGTCAGAATTGCAAACGGTTCTCCAGTTATTTGAGATACAATAAAATATTCCGAGTGTTATTTCCAAACTAAGAATATAACAATAGTAACAAATATAAACTAAACAAGAATTGTAAAAAATCAACGAATTCTTGTAAATAAAATTTTTTAAATTAGTATACTTTTCTGCTAAATTTAGCACTCGGTTTTGAAAAAATAGTAAAATGTTTTGCTGAAATCAACAGCGCAAATTAGTAAAAAATCCGTAATTTGTAATAAGAGAATAGCAAAAGTGATTACTAGGGCAAGGAATTTCATGCAAATGCATGTTTTTTCTCGATAGTCCAAAACTAATATGGACTAAATATTTATCCGAATCATCAAATTTAGAACAAAATGGCATCGATTTGTAGGTGCATATTTTTGCACATTTTGTCATTAATGCATGTTTTTGCATATTTTGACTTTAAATGCATATTTGGGGCCTTTTTAATGCATATTTTGTACTTTTTAATGCATATTTGTGCATATTTTTCATTTTCATATTTTGATTCAATCAAAATAAACATTCTTAAAACCTTATTGACCTATGGGAAATCTTCGAGTTCTGTGTCTGTTTGCAAAATAACTAACTTAAATACATTTTTAAGTTTTAGAGTGCATTATTTTTGCAAAATTAATAGTTTTTAGTGCATATTTCTTATATTTTTAATGCATATTTTTCTTTTTTAACCGCATATTTTAGGCGCATATTTTCAATTTTTAAGTACATAAAATTCCTTGCCCTAGTGATTACTAAAAAAAAGAATTGTACTAAAAATCAGTATAAAAATAGTAAAGTGCGATTGGAAACTGCTTACAAATGTTTTTACTAACTTTTTTATCTGAGTGTACAAATTTTTTTAAGTTTTTTTAGTCTACTAATATTCAGAAAAAATTGCATTGCTTTTAGCAAGGATTTTTTTCATTTGCAATCGACTAAGTGTTAGCAAAACTTTTGCTGAAATTACAAACTTTTTTGCAAGTACTGACACAGCAACATTTTTTGCTGACTTTACCGACTTTTTCTTTGAGTGTATTAATAAGTAAAAGAAAAAAAGAAATAAACTCCCAATGAAATAAATCCCAAAAACAAACGAAATAATCCCCAATTCAAAAATATCGAACATTATTTATAAAATAAGTACACTCCAAAAATGTTTGTAAATTCGATTCTATAAAGTTTGTTAAATTTTATATAAAATTACAAAAAATGCTTAAATTTAGACATGAAATGTGTTAAAATGTGTGTACATATTTCACTCACAAAAATACTCATTTGTTGTAAAAATATTTAGAATTATTATTATTTAGAATTACACATATTGTGTGTGCCATTAAAATTTTGTGCTTAAACACGAACATTTTTACTACAAAATTTTCGAAATCGAGATAATCCTTACAATTTAAAAACTAGTTGGCCGCAGCCAAAAATTTGGTTTGGTTTCAAAAATCACGTTTTTTTCAACTAGCTTATAAATTCTAAAGATTAACTCGATTTCGAAAATTTTGTAGTAAAAAAATTTAAACCGATTTTATTTTTTTAATTTATAGCTGGGTGATTTCAGAAACGTTAGAAAGTAGTTGCAAAAAGTGGCTCAGCGAAACCAAACAAAATTATCGCCAGTGGCCTTTTTTCCAACCAGATTATTAATTTTAAAAAATAATAAAATTGCTTGAAAATATAACAGCTTTTCACACAGGTGTTCCCTTAATCTTCATACTGATGAATAATGGTGAGTCTCACACTGTAGGCTTAACTTAACTATTAACAAAAAAATTGTGTACAAAATAACAACAAAATTTTGGGTTAACTATTAGTTAACGCTTAAACCAACAGTATGAGACCAACCGTAAATATAATGGATTTGAACAGAGAAATTATCAAAAATATCAACTGTTTGAAAAAAATAACATAACTGAATAACTCCCAACGATATAATTACATTCAAATGAAGTAAGTCCCAACAAAAATGAAATAACTCCCAACTGTAAAAAAGAAATTAAATAACTCCCAAAAAATTTTTGTTTGAGATTATTTCATTTGGAAGTTTTTTCATAATGGAATAACTCTCAACAAAAAATTATGAAATAATTTCCAATGCATTGGGAGTTCCTTCATAATGAAATAAATCCCAATTTGTATGGAAAATTTTTTGGAGTTATTTAATTTTTTTTGACTTATTTCATTTGGGAGTTATTTTATGGTACCGAAAACATCAGCTGATATTCAGAATACCACAACTGATATTCAGAAAACATCAACTAAAATTCAGAAAAAAATATTTTAATATTTACAGGGTGCGGCTAACGCAACTATTTTAATTTCTTTGCTTGTGAATATTTAATTTTTTTTTCTATTTCAGGAATTAAACTTGGGAGAATATAAAAATGGAACGCTATACAATTGCGCAAGGAACTAAGATTGTTTTTCTATTGCTTGAAAATAATCGTTAGATAGTTAATACTCAACGTGCATACAGAAGATTTTATGGTGTAAGAACTGCTCCAACGGGTCCAACCATTTGTTCGTTGGTGGATAATTTTGCTGAATTTGGTCGGTGATTCAAGACATACGGGCAGACCTCGAACTGTCAGATCAGTCGAAAATATTGATGCTGTGAGACAGAGCTTCACAGAAAATCCGGAGACATCAACGAGAAGACGATGTGCCCAGTTGCAGCTTTCTGACCGCACTCTTTGGCGAATTACAAATTCCAACTAATCCAAAAACTAAAACCTGAGGACTTCGCATTGCGCTTGAAATATGCTAGAGCAGTTTTAAATCTCGTTGATCAAAATGAAAACTTTTTGTCAAATTTAATGATGACCGACGAAGCGCATTTTCACTTGAACGGTTTCGGAAATAAACAAAACAACAGATTTTGGGGATCACAAAATTCCAAAAATATGTATTTACACACAATTCGTGTTACTGTTTGGTGTGGCATTAACGCCGAAAAAAACGATCAAGATGTAAGTCAAACAATAAATGGAGAACATTACAGAGTAATGTTTCAAAAAATTTTATTTCCGTAATTGCCACCAAACGCCAACATATGGTTTCAACAAGATGGTGCAACACCCCATACAGCACGTGCAATGATGAAGTTATTGAGACAACAATTTCCAAATCGGATAATTTCTAAAAACGGCGATTTAAGATGGCCACCACGATCGCCTGATTTGACTGCACCAGAATTTTTCTTGTGGGGCTATCTCGAAGACAAAGTTTATGTGAATAAGCCCCAAACCTTGCAGCAACTAAAGGACAAAATTCAAGAAGAAATTGATCGTATACCACAAGAAACACTCAACAAATTTATGGAAAATGCTATAAAAATAGCACATTTTTGCGTTAGAGAAAACGGTACTCAATTAATTGACATTTTTTTCATAATTAATGTAAAAAAATAACATAAAATAAACTTTATTTTTATCATTAAATTTTTTGTTTTTTTCATTCCATTCAATATTTATTTAAAAAACAAATCATATAGATACCTTAGCCGCACCCTGTACAAAACATCTTTGATATTTTGAAAAAGTTAACTGAAATTTAGAAAATATCATTTGAAATTAAAAAAAAAATCTATCGATAGTATCTGACTTACCGGCTTCTTTTAAATAGCTTCTTTACATTTTTCTAAATTTTAATTGATGTTTACTAAATTTAAATAGATGTATTCTTTTAACCCTCTAATGCTCTTTCTTCTGATTACAATAATAGTTAAACCATATATTTGGCGTTGAAAATCTACTATGGAACAAATATTAAAATTTTAATTTATCGCTTTATTTAAGCGATATAGCACAACAAAGGTTGAAGACGTATCTTGAAACCCAGTAGTCAAATAATTTCCGATTTTGCTGTAAATAACACTATTAATAAAATAAAATTACGTCCCGAAAATTGTTGATCAATTGTTGTTATTTCAAAAGTTATTGGCGATTTTCGCTTTTTGAAAATTACGAAATTTGGCGAATTTTGCACTTAACATCAATAAATTTTGACGAAATTAGTTCTGCTTACTAGAGATGAGCGATCCGGTGATTTTTTAATAACGCTGCTACCAGTGATCGTGATTTTCAAATCACCGTTCTTTTAAACAGTGACCGTGATCACGGGTTTGTAATAGAGATGGGCGATGCGGCGATTTTTCAGTAACATTGTTCTCAGTGAATGTGATTTGCAAATCGTTGTTCTTTTAAACTGTGATCGTGATCACGGTTTTTCTATGGAAAAGACTGCGATTTTCTGATAATAAACGAAATAATATTTATGTCGAGTTTTTAAGATGTCAGTTAAACTTGGCTTAGTTAAACCGAAAACGAATTTTGTCAGCCATTTCAAAGTTTATTAACAAAAATTTGCCGGAAAATCTTTTTCTCGAGTATAATTTATTTCTTTATTGAAATAAAACAAAATAAACCACATTTTAAAAGCAGCATTCCAGTTACAAACTGCGTTACACTAAGTTTAAAAATAATCCACTTCATAAAAACTGGGCCTTAAAAGAAGAATAGTTGCGACCGGTAACAAAGCCATGATAGAAGGAGACATTTTATTAAGAAGAGTGTGGAAGCAATTCACTGTTATTGAAAAAAAACATGTATTACTGTGCACAATGAAGTTTGCAAGAAATAATAGTACAAAAATATTAAAAGAACGACATTCCGAGTAACTGCGACTTGAAATATTTGATCACTGCCGTTACCAGTGATTTATCAATAACTGTGATTAAATCACCGGTATGAAAATATCGCTCATCTCTACTGCTTACTACTACCTCTGAGTATATAATCTGTTTTAAATTTCAAGAAAATCTGTTGTCTAGTTTTTGAGTTAGAGAGATATTTGTAAAACGTATCCTGGCGTTATCCTGTAAGTCCTGAAGAAAAATTTTTAACTGATTTTACAATTAGAGGCTCTAAACTAGCTTTGTTATTATCGGTAATGCACACCAGATCGTAAATGTATTTTTGGCAATTTTTCAAATATTTTTTTCTGTTTCAATTGATTTATTCTGAATTTTAATTGATGTTTTCAGAATTGAATTTGATCAATTCTGAATTTCATTTGATGTTTTCTTAATTACAATTATGCATTGCATATTTTCCTAACAAATACTTCACAGAATTTTTGTTTTCAAAATATTCAACACCTTCAGGAATGAAAAGATGATCGTTTTCGGGATTTTCCAGTTCTCTTTAGAAAGTGTGGTACTACTGTAATTATACAACATCGAAATTTCATATTAAGCATGATCTGCTACAGCAACAAGATGAGAAGGGCAGTAAAAAATGTATAAGTAAATATGCTTTCGAAGTTTTTTGCAAGAATTAAATACAAAAGTTAATTCCTTCAGGGACTGAAAAGAAAAAAATAATTCATTCAGGGAATTAAACGAAAAAGTTAATTCCTTCAGGAATTAACTGCATACTGAATGAATTCCCAGGGAAATGGATTTCCTTAAGCCCAAATTAGTTTGGAAGTATCGTAAAAACAGTAACGTATCATTCTCATAATGAATAAAAAGAGTAAGAATAAAAAGAGTATTTTTCTTGTGCATAGAATCCCAGTGTAGAAACGGTAATGACATATCATTATTTTTTTGGACTACCAGTAATGACACCCACTTACCTTCTGTATTATTTTAAAACATATAATAATGAGTTACTGATAATGACTTATTTTTATCATTATTTCAAATAAAAAATAATTTTTTAGATTTTTTTGAAAATTTTTTGAAATCTATTTTTAGACTCAATATTTTTTAAACACTGGTAAGGATATATGTAACCACATATTTTTGGATTTTTTGTATGTTGGCGAGTAAGCTTACTTGTGTGCAGCAGGTCAATTGTGTTTTTATCTATTAAATATTACATGTCGATATAGCTCAGATGGTAGAGCTGTTGACTGGCAATCTGTAGACCCAGGTTCGATTACCGCACCAGCAAATTTTATTTAAAAAAAATACAATAAAAAATATTTTTTTTTATATAATTTATTTTTTAGAAAATCTATTTTTAGACTCATTATTTTTGTCAGTACTGGTAAGCACATAGGTAACGATATATTTTTTGATTTTTCGTATGCTGGTGTGTAACGACCACTCATTATTTTTCGCGACATCGCCATATAAAGGTAATAAGAAATGTAATAACAAAAGTAACTAGTTACCATTACCAAGTATGTAGTTACATAACCACATATCTGGTAATGATTTTCTACACTGGGATTAAATGTCAAGTAATAAAATAGAAAATTTCTATTTTCAACAGAACTTTTTTACGATTTTACTTGACAACAGTTTCAATGCCAAGAAAAAAGATAAAAATATATTTATATATTATTTTAACACATTAATATTTTGGTTAGGGATTTTATTATAATTGTATTTTTATAGAAGCTAGTAGGCAACTGGAATTATAAATTTTTATGCACATTTACTTATTACCATTTAATACAACTTTTACGCTAACTGAATTTGTAAGAAATATTTCTACAAAATGTTGAATGTTGAATATTGTTTTAAATTTATTTTAAAAGTTGGAAAAACTGGAATGTTTCTCAAACTAATCGGTAATTGGTTGTACTCAAGAGGCCCAGCTTATTTAATGCGTTGTTTGGTTAATTCAAGACGACATCTAACGACATTTAAATTCATTGCTTGTCTCGTTATCCTTGAAAAGTATGTTTAGGCATAATTTTTGAATAAATCAATTGTATAAAAGCGTAAGGTAGATTAAACACAATTTTAAGCGCTTTATTTAACGCTGCTTGAAGTGATTCAGTCGTTAAATTTAAATTCTTAGAATTCATTAATTCCTGGTTTTCCCTAATTAATGAATTCATTCCCTGAATTAAAAAATTGAATTAAATTTTAGGCAATTCATTCCAAAAAGGAATTCTTTAAAGCTCTGCTGTCTAAAAACTTTTTCCGTGTAAATAGTCTCTCCACTATTACAGATATATATATTTGTTCCTTTTACTCCTGCAAGGAGCATAGTGCCGCAACAAGATTATCCCAATACGTTCGATCTGATGCACGGTGTTTGATTTCATTCCAACGAAGGTGTAAGTTGGATATTTCGGTTTCAATTTGCCGTTTCCAGGTGTGTGCTGGTCTTCCTATACGTCGACTGCCTTGCGGGTTCCAGTCTATAGCTTGTTTAGCAATATCATTGGGTTGTTTACGTAATGTATGTCCAATCCAATTCCATTTGCGTTTGCGGATTTCAATTTGGATAGGTTGTTGACCAGTTTCTGACCAGAGTCGGCAATTTGAAATTGTTCTAGGCCAGAATATGTGTAGAATCTTCCTTAAGCATTTATTCACAAAAACTTGTATGGAATGTAAGTCTCGAGGTGCTGCATTCCACGTCTCGCATCCATACAACAGTGTGGATTTTATATTGGAGTTGAATATCCTTAGCTTCGTCCTTCTTGATATATGTGAAGAGTTCCACACTGACTTACAGATAAAAATTTATAATTTTTCTATTCATTTGGAAAAATTTTCATGATCTTAAAGAGAACGAAAAGCATCTCAATATAAAAAGATATTTATTTAAATTTGAAAAAAATTTTTTAAAAGAAATAAATTGTTCAAAAACTAAGTTTTAGTGAAGTATCGGAAATGTGCTTAAAAAAATTAGTTTTTAGCAAAATATGCATTTACTGACAAAAATATGCAACAAAATATGACGAAATATTGTATCAACATATGCATTTATAGCAAAATATGCACTTAAAGCTAAATATACTAAAATATGCATTAACAATTTAACATTTATTTGATTCGCAAAGATATTTAGTGTATGCTGTTCTCAAGCTAACTACAACATATATGTATTTATTTACATGAAGTTCCTTGCCCTGCATATTACACTCATTAGATATATGTAGTAATATGAATATTGTACGTTAATTTACAAAAAAAAAAAAATTGTAATTCAAAATACAATTTTTAACAAAAATATAATCTTTAATTTAAAAAGGCTAACTTTTCCTCAAAGCAAAAAAAATATTTTGTTAAATATAAATGAACTTAATTGCATTTTATATAATTGTTTAATAATATGTAACCTTCTCCGAGAAAAGGGACCTAGTGTGTCAAAAACTTGGGAAAATCGATATTTTCTCATTTTTATAGATTTTCTCAAGTTTTTGACACACTAGGTTTTTTGACATACTAGGTCCCTTTTCTCAGAGAAGGTCACATATACCAAACTATTACCAAAAATTTTACGAAAGAATTTCGTTGTTTCGCACCACGAAAATTTTTCGTAAAATATACGAAATATTTCGTAAGCTGTACGAAAGATTTCGTATATATTGCATATGGACTTTTTGAGTGTATACATTGCTATCCGCAATAAAATTCTTATGGAATTAATTCAATACCCAGTGTGGAAAATCATTACCAGATATGTGGTTATGTAACTACATACTTGGTAATGGTAACTACTTACTTTTGTTATTACATTTCTTATTACCTTTATATGGCGATGTCGCGAAAAATAATGAGTTATGGTTACACACCAGCATACGAAAAATCAAAAAATATATCGTTACCTATGTGCTTACCAGTAGTGAAAAAAATAATGAGTCTAAAAATAGATTTTCAAAAAAAATTAATTATATAAAAAAAAAATATTTTTTATTGTATTTTTTGTTTTTAAATAAAATTTGCTGGTGCGGGAATCGAACCTGGGTCTACAGATTGCCAGTCAATAGCTCTACCATCTGAGCTATATCGACATGTAATATTTAATAGATAAAAACATAATTGACCTGCTGCACACAAGTAAGCTTACTCGCCAACATACAAAGAATCAAAAAATATGTGGTTACATATCGTTAGCTGAAATGCAAAACCACGTAACTAACAAAAAATACAAAATCGGTTTTTTGATCGATTATGATGCATATCAACGAGGTCCACGTCTTCTCCAATTTTTACTGTCATATAATAAAAATTAGACATATTATTAGCGAAAACCGAAAGCACGTAACTACATACTTGTTGCTTGAAAATTGTAACTAACACATATTTATTTCTATTGAATTTTATTTATTCATAGTAGGACTTGAATTTTTATATTTCACTAGCGGATAGTGCTACTACGCTCCCCTCCCCTCGTAGTCCTATTTTCTCATAATTATAGTGATTATAGTTTGAAAGTTTTACTTTGTTAATTATAATAAATTTTTTTTTTGGAGATCCCACAGTCAATATGATTCGTGTATTAGCGTGTGATCCCTCTGGAGTAATTTATTTTAAATTAAGTGCAACAGATGTGTTTAAGGAATTTCCACAAAGAATTGGAAACAAATTAAAAGCGTTTGAAACTTTGAAGTTGCTTTTACAAAGAATAAAAATTTCAAGCAAAAAATGGCAACATCTTCAGGACCTTAAACCATTTCTTCCACCCGATTGTCATTATTATTACAATGAAATTCCATTTGAGAAGTAAAGGTTTAATTTTTTCCTTTATTTGTATTGCAGTTATTGTTGTTAATTATCTTTTGCTTTTGTAAATCATTTTTTATTTTCATATTTAAAAAAAAAAATAAATATATAAAGCGATATATTAAATAACAAGAGAACAACTTCTTTTATTCTACATTTTATGAATGCAAAACAAAATTTTCTTTGAAACTTAAAAAAACTTCATTGTAGTTACGTGTTTTTGTTTAAGAAAATACGAGTTCAAAAGCGCGTAACTAACTCAACTCTTTGAAACATTAATAAATTATTACTTTTATTCCAGAAATGAATTAATCAGTCTATATTTAGAAAATCTGCGATATTTGATTACCAAAATTCCATTTATTTTTAAATATATAACATTTTTTGTTTCTCCTGTAAAATAGTAAAAATGTTAGTTACGTGGTTTTGCATTTCAGCTAACGATATATCCTTACCAGTGTTTAGAAAATATTGAGTCTAAAAATAGATTTCAAAAAATTTTCAAAAAAATCTAGAAAATTATTTTCTATTTGAAATAATGATAAAAATAAGTCATTATCAGTAACTCATTATTATATGTTTTAAAATAATGCAGAAGGTAAGTGGGTGTCATTACTGGTAGTCCAAAAAATTATGATATGTCATTACCGTTTCTACACTGGGTAGCTCAGTTCCAAAAAGCTTTGAGTTACATGAATTCCCAGTCAGAAAAATACAAACGGGAAAGCGGTGGCAAAGCACTTTAACAGGTGGTACAAGTAATGGCAAAAAGTGCTTTCCCATTCCCAAAATGGTAACATGATTAGACAAAAGGACCGGCTGTTGAAAAAGCACCGGAAAAGCACTGGAGGAATAAAATTTTTAAACGTTGGCAAATCCAATAAATAGGTAGTCTGGAAATATATTTTCCAAAATAAAATTTAAAAAAGTTCATATGTATTTTTTTTTGTTCCTGCCGTGATTTGAACCTAGGCCGTCAGATTGGCAGACGTTGGCTCTACCCACTGAGCTAACGAGACATATAATATTTGATGGCTAAACTCATAAATGAGTGATAATAGCTGGACAACTACTGGCTGTGCCAAAATGCTAGTACTGGCAAACAATTTTTTTAACTAATATGCCAGTGTTGGGAGGCTAAAAAAGAAGTTGGTCTTGAAGGAGTTTTCACACAAACAAAAAAATTGATTTTATAAAACAAAAAAAAATTAAATTAAAAAAAATCCAAAAAAAATTTTTTCCTTGTAACCGGATTTGAACTCGGACGCTTCTGACTACAAACCTTTTTTAACTAAGCGTCAGCACATTTATAAAATCATTGGTCTACCAGTGAATTGATTTTTGTACGCCTGGTAGCATTGGCTAGGTAGCACTGGATAACCACTGGTTGCAAACCTTGGCATATCACTCTAAGCCAATTCTTTACCAGTGGTTTTGTTTTAGAGTTTGCTGTTCGGTTTTAATCGAAACCGAAACCGCGGTTTTCCAAGCCTCAAAACCGAAACCGAAAACCGACAAAAATAAGTCGGTTTTTAACAAATACTTTAACCAATTAAAATAATAAAATTGCATATTATTGAATCTTCAATTTCGAAAAGGCCAGCTCCTTTTGAAAAATTTTGTTTTTAATTGTAATGAGCATTTTCTCGATTAAAAACTGCTTTAAAGAATTTTTTGTTTTTGTTATTACGGATAACATAAACTCAGGCTTATAATTTTAGTAAAGAAATTGCACCAAAAAGTCAAGTGGTTTAAGAGATATTGAGTTTCACATATTCAGTTACGATTTTCACCGCGTATTTTTCAGAAGTCTTAATTCGTATTTCGTGAAATTTATAAAATTTTAACTTTATATTTTTTTAAACAAATTGCTAAAATTTAAATTTAAACTCTTTAAAAAGAAAAAAAAATTAATTTATAACGGGTTTCCCCATTTATTCCTTCTCCCGGAAAAGTTTCGAAATGGCGTTATTGCCTCTAAATATTCGAGTGAGAAATTCAATCGAATTTTAAAAGATATCTTGGACTTATTAAACTATTTAATTTTTATGCATATTTAATTATCATATATTTAGTTAGAATATTGTTATATTTAATTATTTTATAAAAATTCTATTAATATCACAAGAAAACCGAAAAATAACCGAAACCGCGGTTTTTATGATTTTGAAAAACCGGAACCGCGGTTTCCAAATTTTTCGGTTTTTAGCAAACTCTAGTTTTGTTTTATAAACCACCGAAATTTTTGTAAAACAAATACTGGTAAAACGCAAACGCTGGCCAAGCGTCCTAAATAAGCGTTCTGCCAGTCATTTATTTTTAACACCGTGGTTACCCAGTGGTATGCCAGTGCTTGATTTTTATACCACTGGCGATTTCTGACTGGGTTAATTCTATTTTTACTGAATTCTAATTGAATGGAACCAAATTTACCGGCATTCATTTAGTAAAAAGGTGAATGAATTTTTTTCATTCAATTAGTAATATGCTGATATATTAGCATAATACAAATGAAAAATGTTTAAAATTCATCTAACAAAATAGTATGGTTTGTTAAAGCTTGTATGCTTTAGTTTTGATTATGTGTTAGTTTTAAACAACATTGTACTAAGTGAATGATAATTGTTTGTCTGTTTCTTTACTTTTTGGGTAAAGTTCGGTAAAATGAGAGTTAACAAGAAATACTCTCACGAAGTGACAAAAATCCACAAAAGTAAACGAACGCGTAAAGCCATATTTGAAGCCCGAAAAACAAACGTCAATATATTTGTGCATTATAGTTCGTTTTGGTGAGCGCTCTTTCTAGTTCTTGTTAAATCAAAAATTTAAAAAAAAATTTCCTTCTCAGGCATTTTTATATACAAAAAAGAATACATCGTCACCTAAAATGCAAAAGGGCGGAACAACAAAAAAATTTAACCCATTTTCTGATTGATTACGATGAACTAGACTAAATTACATTTCCCTACAAAATTTTAAACTTATATCGTCACCTTAATGCAAATTCGAAATCGAGCTTTTTATTGATTATGATCCGTTTTATTAAACTACATGTTCATACAAAATTTTAGACTTCTACGATCAAAAATGGCGACTTTATTAAAGAAATTCAAACGGACGTAACTACAAGTGCATGTATTTCTTAATGCAAAAAGGCGTAACTACAATCTTGTATGAAAAACATACAAACACATGTAGTGTGTAAGCTTGTGTCAGCGTTGCCACAATGGGAATTCAAAATCTACAAAATTTTAGTTATATTTTAGTACAATACAAATTACCCTGCTTAATTCAGAAAAACCTTTTTCTGAATATTAGTAGACAAAAAACAGCAACAAAATGCTGTTATATCTCCAAATTTTAGTTATATTTAAGTTAAATTTAGCTCAATGAAATTAACAATTTTCCAGTTAAAATAACAAAAAAAAAAAATAATAATTGCTTAACAATAGTAGAGTCCTAATTTCATTGAGTTAAATCGTTATTCATATTAAAAAAATCTACATATGCTATGAAAACTAAAAAATTTATGATGTTTTCAGTCGACTAAAACTAAGCAAAAGTTGTTGCTGATTTTAGCAGGGTGAATTGTTATTTTCAGTTAACTAAAACATAGCTAGAATTTTGTTCTTGCTGTTTTTATCTTACTAATATTTAGCAAACCAATTCTGCTAGTTTTGGCAGTTTCTTCTGCAGGGCCTCTTTTATAGTTTTTCTTATTTTTTTTAAATTTTAACGTTTTCACTACCGACTTTTTGTTTGCGGATATTACCGTTATTTTGACTTCAGATTCTTGTTAAGGGTCCTGAAATTACAAAATATATGTAACATGTTTGCCCCCTCCCCCTCCTATCCACCAAAAATGACGTTAGAAAATCGATTTTTTGGAACTTCTCGTCCCCGTGTTACCCCTTAAACATTCGAATAGCCAAAAATCCTTTGGTTGATTTTCTTTTCGTCATACAACGAAGCAAATTTCAATTATCTATCTTCATTAGTTTATGAGAAAAACCAAAACCCCCTTTTCTGGGAGATTATGATGTATTAAAAAAATTAGACTTCATTAACAAATATCATGACTATATCGCTATGTTGAACTGCTTATACATATAATGATTTCTCTTTGAAGGCCAAGAGCCACATCATATAAAAACTTATTGAAGAGAACTTTTTTGGTTATTACAACTCTCCCATTTTTAAAGGCGTTATTTTCTCAGAGAAAAGGTGCTAAATTAGAGGCGTTAAAGATATATATTTTTGAAAAAGAATAGTCGTTTTGGAACTTAAAAAGTTCTATAATAAGAATAAATTATGATTTCAAAATGTGAAGGATATAAAAATTATAATATCATAATTTATGTGCGCTTAGAAATATTTTACTGATAAAAGGCTATTATCTTGTTCACTATATCCAAAAAATTCCATTATTTTCCCCGGGTCTGTTAAATTTTTCAATAAAATTCTTTTTCCTTCCTACAAAATAGCACATTTGAAAATCTATAATTTTTAATGGAGATTGGCAGACGTTTTCACAAATTTAAGAAAATATTAAATGACTAAATAGAGAAAAGAGATTCATTGTGGCAACCGAATTTTTTGCCAACCGATTGGTGTGATTGGATCTACCGATATATTTGTTTGTGGCAACAGAAATTTGGTGAATACAATAGAATTTCGGTTGAAACAATATATTTAAATTATGTCAGGAATACATTTGATTGCAACAGCCAATAATTCGGTTACTGCCACCAAACCATTCAGTTGGCAAGAAATTCGGTAGTCACAATGAATTGGTTTTCTCTGTGTATAATAAATTACAGCAGAACTTCTATTGAATTGGAACTATCGGAGTCAGTTTTACTTTATTCAATTAACTAAAAAATCTGAAAATATCATTTATTCAATTCATGCATTGAATTCTTTTTTAATTGTCTAATTTATCCGATTACCCAAAAACTACGCATGAAAGAAATTACCCGCGCTCTATCGACGAAGGAAAAAATTACCCGCGATTTGAGTAATTACCCGTATTGTGGCAATTTTTTTTTTCATTTAAAAATTCCTTAAATACTTATCCGTATTAAAAATACATTATTTTTTTTAGTTTAAAAATGAATAACAAATCCTTTTTCTTTTTTTTAATAAAATATAAACATTTAGATTAAAAAAAATTAATTAAAATATAAAGAAGTATTTTTATTAAAAAAGCTTGAAAATTTTACTAATGGCGTCTTCTTTTCTGAAAAAATGTTGCCTTTTTTCTGCCCTCTTTTTACAAAATGCCTTTTTGTGTATAGTAATAAATAGACAAATTTGGTATCAAATTAAAGGTATTATAGATATCAATCTAACCGTGTATATGTCTAATTATTCCCTAATTTTCGTGCAATTTAACAAAATGTCACATTTTTCTATATTTTGGTGTTTTGTTAAATAAGTTGAATATTGTTGGACATTTTTCAAGCATAGTTAAATAGGTCTTTAAAATACCTTTAATTGTATACCTAATATGCCTATATTTACTTATTATTTCTATGCACAAAAATACATTTTTTAAAAAAAGGGCAGAAAAAGGCAACACTTTTTTCAGAAAAGAAAACGGCATAACATAACATGCATGTTTTAATTTTTGTGGCGTTATTGGTTGTACATCTAAAAATGACTTTAGTGTAGTTACGTCTTCTTGTTTCAGAAAAAAGCAAGTCAAAAGGACGTAACTAACTTAAAAACTTAAATATATGAAAATAAAACAAAAGTTGTTAAAAAATAAATAAATCTCTATACCATAAGTAAAATTTGAAAAAACTGCAAAGAATACTTTATTGTTATTGATTTTATAACGTTTTTTGCTTCTCCTGTAAAAAACATAAAAGTGTAGTTACGTCCGTTTGCATTTAAGGTGACGATATGTAGAAATAAGTCTATAGTCGTGTTTTAAACAAGAGAAGAAAATATACACACAGAAAAAAAACAGGTGGAACTTTATCTAAGTGCTATGTAATTATACAACTACATAAGTTCGAAGTAAGTTTTACAATTTTCTAGCAAAATATATGCATTTTTTCGGATATTTTCCACTACACATGTATATATTTTGCAAGGATTGTATATATTTTACAAAAAAATGTGCATACTTTACAAGAACTTTGTAAAACTAACTTGAAAATTATGTAGTTGTATAATTACATAGCACTTAGATATTATTTCCCCTGTTTTTTTCTGCGTGTAGAATATCTTTAATTCTACAACGTTTTTTTTTTTTTTGGTTCTCGTGTAAAAAAATAAAAAGTGTTGTTACGCCCTTTTGCATTTTAGGTGACGACATATTTTATTAAATCTGGAAAAATATTTTAATATTAAACAAAAGGTTCGATTTATTTACATATTTATCTCTTTAACACATTTAAACAAGCATCTTCAAAACATTGTCGGTAATTTTATGGAGTTGTAACATTACCGATAAGCCTTTGCAACTTTTACGCAAATTTTTGTAAATGATACACATATTTTTCTGAATGAATAAAATGAGCGATTGAACTTAAGAGCTATTAGTTGTGTACTAGGTCTTTGGTTCAAATAAGTGAATAGTTCAATTGAACTAGTTGAAGAAGAACAAGAATATTACTCTCTCATGACAGTTATCATTTACAGTGTTGCCAGAACTCTTAGATGGAGATATGCTAGATTCCTAAAAAATTTCTGCTAAAATCTGCTAAATCCTAAAATAAAAAATATATGCTTAGAATATGCTAAATTAAAAAATCGCAATTTTTTTTATTATATTCATTATGCTAAATATCTGCTAAATTTAATATAAAAAATATGCTGAAAATCTGCTAAATAATTTTTTTAGTATTATTTAATAAAGTCTTATTAATGGAAAAATACTTTTTTTAAACAATGTTTATAAAAATTATATTTTAATACTTTTTTAAACTATCTTAGAATAAATATAAAAGTTTACCCCTTAATTCATAAATGCTTTCAAAAGTTACAGGGGTTTATCGAACAAATTTTATGTGAAGAATTTGTTTTGAAAACCTCCTAGAACTTTGCAGAGTGTTTATGAATGGAGAGGTAAACTTTCACATTTATTCTAAGATACTTGTAAATACTATTTAATCTTTCTTTGAGACTAAAAAAAAAACCTTTCTCATTTAATTTTTTCACAATAAACATAACTGATTTTAAATTGTTGCAATATTTTTTTATGGTTTTTGTAGCATTTCCAAATTATAGTAGTATATCAATACTACTAAAAAAGTTTACATTCAAAAAAGAATTGAATAATTATGCATGAAATAAAAAGTTGTGAAAATATTAGCCGTTTTTTTTCTAATCACTTGGATTTAATAAATCCAAAAAGTAGTTCTAAAAGTGATCAACAGATGGGGTTACATTCTCCCTATTTTAAAAAGGAAGGATTTTACTTTAACTTTTAAGTTTTAATTATATTTTATATAAAACAGCGATAGAGTCTGCCTTTTCAGTTTTAACACTTCAATTTATATTTTTACACAATTGAAAAATTCCATTGCAATATTTAACATTCACTAATTGGATGTAATTAAATTACTTCCAGTAGAGTGAAAAATTGCCATTTTTGTTTCAGCTATTTCTCCATATCCAAGATGAAAAATATGTATTTGGAGAGGTGTAGTTTTTTTTTCTAAACATATTTCATAAAAAAATTTATTAAAAACCTTTTATTTGTTAGTTTTTCAATTTTTTTTGTTTTTCTTTAAATTTTCATTCGTATTTTTTTCTGACATTAAATTCATAGGCTGTTTCATATATTTTTGCTTTTATTATGGATTTATTAAATCCAGCTTTTTTTGGATTTAATAAATCTCCTTTTTGTATGAAAAATTCTAAATCCAGGTGATTAAAAAAAACGCTGTTATTGTTATAAATATTGTTGCAGAAAAAATTATTTTGTTAAAAAATATGCTAAAAATATGCTTTTATTAAACAAAACAAAATATGCTAAAAAATCTGCTTTTGTCCAACATAATATGCTAAAAAGCAGTTAGCATATTTTTACAAAAGAAATATGCAATTGCTCAACTCAATCTGCTAAATCTAGCAGAAAATATGCCAAAATGGCAACACTGATCATTTACCCAATTGTGCAGTAAGAAAACGCTTTTTGGTAAAATTGGGATCCCGCGGGATCCCAATGTTGAGTACCCGAACAGACCTAATAATAAAATTTCTTTATTGATTTGTAAAATGGTGAATGAACATTCGATTTGTATGATTCAAGTTGGGAATTAATTGAATACTTATTAAAGCTTTGTCAGAGCTTTGAAGAATTAATTCCTTAATTCAGTTTTTCAATTCTGAATTAAAAATTCGATGAATTAATTCACTAAGCACCATATATTGAATGGAATTAATTCATATTTGCTTTCGTTCGATTTATTTTGTTACGAATTAATTCAATTGCAATAGTTCTTTTTATTAAATCAAATGAATTAATTCACCGGTGAACGCGTTCAATTTTATAAATCGAACGGAAAAAAAGTGAATTAATTCCTTACTGAATTAATTCACCACTGAATTCATTCAATTTCATTTTCATTCAGTGAATTAAAAAAAATAAAATTACATTCAGTGAATTAAAAAAAAAATAATAAGTTCACTGAATTGAAAGAAAATAAAATAAGTTCACTAAATTAAAAAAAAATAAAATAAGTTCACTGAATTCGAAGCCTGTTTTCTGCCGTTCAGTAGAAGAAAACAATAATGTACAAATAAAAGTTTTAAATAAGCAATTTTACAGCGTGTGCTAGTAACAAATTAGAAACCGGATGCTGTTTATCAACCTACATGATTCAAAAATAAAGCATTTTACTATTAAAAATAAAAACTTTACAGATATAAATTTGGAAAAAAATATAACTATTAATTTTTTAAACTAGTTATAGTTATATTTTTTCCAAATTTATCTATATCTGTAAAGTAAGGAATTAATTCACTTTTTTTTCGTTCGATTTATAAAATTGAACGCGTTCACCGGTGAATTAATTCATTTGATTTAATAAAAAGAACTATTGCAATTGAATTAATTCTTTGAATTTGTTGTTTGATGAACGCATTCAGTTGAATGAATTCAGTGAATTACTTAAGAAAAGGAATTCATTCAATTCTAGAGAAAATTGAATTCGATTGGTAGTGAATTCATTCAAAAAGGAATTAATTCTTCAAAGCTCTGAGCTTTGTGAATGAGGCTTTTATGAATGAATTCTTTACGAATAGTTTAACGGCATGGTATATGAGCATTTTTAAAATTATGTGAATTAAATTTTTCGTAATTTAAGCTTAAATTGAATTGAGTCCTTCGAAGCTCTGGACATAGGTTTTTCAGTGGGAAAAACTCATAAAACTCAGTGGGAAAAACTCATAAAAAGGGGGATTTTTACATTAGAATCTAAAGAATCTTCTATTTAAAAGTTTTCAGTATGGAATTTTCAAAAGTTTATGTAGTTTGGAACATTCTCATTGTAAAATTTATTATTTATATTACTTTTGTGCATACAAATGTAAATCGCTATTGTGTGGTCTAAAATATATTAATTAAAAACTTACCGCGAATAGAGCTAAAGCAGCCCAAACTTGACACATGCATGGTGATGTAAACAACGGATGATTGACATGATACGATACATAAGCGGTAAATCCCCAATAATAAGAGCAATTTTTGAATAGGTTACGCAAAGGCATAGTAGCATGAGAGAAACGATGCACAAAAATTGTTTCCAAAAGACGTTTTAGATAGTGGACTGTGTAACAAGCAGCAGCGATACTGAAAAAAACGAAAAGAAAAAATAAACTAATTATAAAGACAGGTAAGCTAATTTATACAAAATATATATTTATGCTCGTTTAGGTGAAGTTTTCATAATGACAAAAAATACTGTGTTTTTATTAATCGGAAAGGTCAATTTAGGTTAAATTGTTTAATTTCTTTTTCAATATAAAGTTTTGCGATTGTATTTGGATGTATCTACTTTGTACGTTATATGGCTATTAAAATATCTGTTATAAATGCATATACAATATATTAAGTAGAAAGTTTTTTGTTTCCATTTCTCCCATCTTTCATTAACTTTCAATCTTCATCTCCTACTTACTGTGTTGTTAATGATGTGGGCAAAGTGGCAGACTTTCCATAAACCAATTCCGGCCTTGAATAAAAAAGCAAATAGACAATTAGGGGACCCGCATATTCCGCCAAGAAAACAGTCTTCCAACCGATTTGTGGTCCCAAATCCTTAACATACACCTTATCACCGGCGCGTAAATTCAATGATTGTAAAGTATCGGTGTCTTTTATTGATTTTCCACGGGGCTCCAAGCGCAATGACTGTCTATTGGCAATTGGAGTTGATTTTAATTTTTGATGTATCAATTCTCTAAGCTCTCCTATATTTGTTCCTGCTGGTGCGGTTAATTTGCCATAGGGTTTGGAATTTTTAACATTTAAAATTTCAATCTGCAATGTTTAAATGGGATTTTAAATTATGTATGTTATTTGAATATGAAGTTCTTACCTCCATGTTTATTTCAGTACTGGTCAATAAATTCCTATCCGCGACTAGTACCCACTCCCGTTGAAGTCTGTTAAATGACGGGGAGAAATTTCAAAGTTCAATATAGGAGAAAGTAAAAATACAATTGGAGATCTACAACAAAATTTGTTATGGTACGTAACAATATAACAGGGCGTTTCGAATAATGCAAATAAAAACATTAAGGAAATCTTTTCTAATGAGTAATTTCTTTTTTACATATGCATATGTTCCACTTATTGGAGCAAAACTAACGTGAATGAAAAAAAATATATATATTGCCAGAAAGGCTCTATATTTCTATAAAAATACATAGATGAGGAAGTGTATCTTTTTAATGGACCAGATTTGCCTTTGGCAACCCTGATGGTTAAATAGCACAAATTTTCTTTTATTTTTATGTTATTTGTAAAATAATTAAATTAAAATATTTGGTGTTGAAAAAAATAGAAAAAATTAAAAGAAAAACTGACTCAGTGATGGCTGAGTGTAATAAGTGTCGATCAACGATAAGGGGTGAAAGTGGAATTAAATGTGAAGGAGTGTGTGAAAAGGTTTATCATAGTGCAGCAAAATGTTCAGATATTGATCAATATTCACTCAGAGTGTTAAATAAACAAAACTTTATAAGGTTCATATGTATGTGATGATTGTATGCAGCTGTGGTATGCAGTATATCCAAAGTATTGATGAAGTATTAAGAGACATTCAAGATGGAGTTTAAAAGAACAAACAGCAATTAAAAGAATATAAGCACGAATTTGAAACATCGTTGAAACCTAATGAAAACGAAATAAAACAACTTTTGGTGGTAATAGAAAACAGATCCGAAGAAAGAATAAAAAAACTGGACAATGCCATTAAAAACGGTGAAAAAAATATAAAGTGATGAATCTTAATGGTACAATTAATGAATTCGAAAACCAAAACAAAGGAATATGTATGTAGTTCAATAGAGGATAATAACCTAAAAATCTGCAATGAAATTAAGAAAGTCTTAAAGGAAACAACAAGTATTAGCTGTGTTCGGGTACTCAACATCAACATTTTACCAAAAAGCGTTTTCTTACTACACAATTGGGAAATGAGAGCTGTCATGAGAGAGTAATATTCTTGTTCTTCTTGCACGAGAAAGCCCAGACTTTTTTCGTGTAAATTTGGGTAAATTGTTTTAATCAGCTGTTATATCATCAGTTGGGTGCAACTAGTTCACTTATTTGAACCAAATACCTAGTTCACAATAGCTCTTTTAGTTCAATGATCATTTCGTTCAGAAAATATGTTTATCATTTACAAAAATGAGTATAATAGTTGCAAAAGCCTATCGGTGATTTTACAACTCCATCAAATTACACAATTTTGTGAAGACGCTTGTTTAAATGTGTTAAAGAGTTAAATATGTAAATAAATCGAAGCTTTTGTTTAATATTAAAATCTTTTCCAAATTTAATAAACTATGTATTCCTTTTTGTAAATAGAAATGCCTAAAAAGGAAATTTTTTATTAAATTTTTGATTTAAAACGGGGTTTAACTAAAAAAGCTATCTAGATTTTTACAACAAATTGAACAAGAACTAGAAAGAGCGCTCACCAAAACGAAGTATAATGCACAAATCTATTGACATTTGTTTTTCGGGCTTTAAATGTGGTTTTTCGCGTTCGTTTACTTTTGTGCATTTTTGTTATTTCGGGAGAGTATTTCTTGTTAACTCTCATTTTACCGAACTTTACCCAAAAAGTAAAGAAGCAGAGCTATTAAGGCAAATCAAATGTCATATGCACAAACAGTGAAAGATGTTAAAAAACAAGTGCCACTGATAATAAAACCGAAAGAAAGGCAAGGGGTAGAAAAAACTAAGGAAAACTTGAACAATAAAGTTGATCCAGTGAATTTGAAAATAACAAGTGTAGACAGAGCTTTGAAGAATTAATTCCTTTTGGAATGAATTCACTACCAATCGAATTCAATTTTCTCTAGAATTGAATGAATTCCTTTTCTTAAGTAATTCACTGAATTCGTTCAACTGAACGCGTTCATCAAACAACAAATTCAAAGAATTAATTCAATTGCAATAGTTCTTTTTATTAAATCAAATGAATTAATTCACCGGTGAACGCGTTCAATTTTATTAATCGAACGGAAAAAAAGTGAATTAATTCCTTACTGAATTACAAGTGCAAATCGGACGGTAATCGACGTGCATTACATTCTCATTTGCCTGAATTTATTGACGTGCCATCAAGCTCGCTTAGAACTCCACTTATAACGTAAGTGCAATGAAACGGCACTTACTGACATCGTTGCTTACATTTTAAGCGAGAGCGCACCGATTAGCAGCCTATGACACTACAATGTAAATCTAAGCAGAAATATAAGCGATATCATCACTGATTGCTACACCGAAAAAATTTCTCAGTTACAGGCTACTAAATTTTCAACTGAGCTTCAGGTGAAATTCCCCTTACTGAGCTTCAGTTAATCGATTAAGTTGAAGTTAACCAATTTGATTTTCAAAATTTAATTTAACGAGCCTTCAGTTAAAATGAAATAAAATTTTAAATTAGTAGCAAATATCGGTTAAATTAAAATAACAAATATTTTTATAGTTGTCAGTAAATAAAACCAAATGGAATTTTTTGTAATAATTACACTATTTATTTAAAAAAACAAAAATTAAATCACAATTGCCATACCCTTAATAATTGTATTCCATACTTTGTCTTCTTCCATTGTCAGCATGCACTCAGAATTTAAAAATTTGTCCCATGGATAAAGTTTTTATATCTTGTTTTACCCAAAAATTTCCTATAAACATTAAAAAAAATTTTAATTATTAATTAGGTTGTTCATAAGGGGTGTGCTATCTGTTGTATCGTCCTAACAAAAAACAGAGTTGTTAAAATTTTTATTTGTGTTTAACAACGATTTTCTATTCAGTTTTCTATCTGTTAGTACACTCAAACATAGGACACTAAACATACGTAAAAATGTTGTATCGTGCTATTTTCAAATGTTGTATTTTTTCAATTTAATTTTTAACAACTCTGTTTTTTGTTAGGACGATACAACGATACAACAAATAGCACACCCCTTGTGAAAACTCTTAATAATAATTTTAATTTCCATAAAAAAACAAGAACTTAACAAAAATCCAAAAATTGTTCAATATCCCAACAAACAATTCGTTCCGTTTACGCACAGTTTTCGGTCCGTCATAAACGGAATCCAACTCCGTTTACGTACAGTTTTCTGGATCCGTATACGGACCAGAAAACGGAACTTAAGGAACATCGAAACTGATTCGAATCCGTTGAAAATCCGTCAATGACGGACCGTTTACGGACCGCAATGTCGTGTTAAAAACTGACAAGTCCGTCAATGACGGACCATTTAAGGACCGCTATGTCATGTTAAAAACGGACTAGTCCGTTGACAGTCCGTCAATGCCGGACCGTTTCCGGACCATTATGTCGTGGAAAAATGGATCCATATCCGTACCGTTATGTTTTAAGAAAAACGGCATTATATATCTACCTAAATTTAGCCTATTTTCCATTAATTTTGAGTAGTACATAATATATTTTTTATAGATTTATTACAATAAAGAAAATATAAGAATATATATATGTGACGCGCAAAATAGAAAGGGACCTAAGGATAGAAAGGGACCGAAGGTCAGGAGAGCATGGGATCGGTCTCATTCGATGCTCAGATGCTGTCCACAAAAAAAAAAAATTGATTTTTTTTACCCTTAGGTCCCTTTCTCTATGCGCTGTCACATATATGTATCCCATTTCTCCCCGGCGCAGATTATATCTCCATCCATCATCGCGTTGCATGCAGTTTTGGCCTTTTATAAAATTTAATACCTGATAAAAACAAAAAACTAATTAGTTTAGGTTAAAGTGGTGGTAATCACAATGGCACATGATGCAAATTTCCGTACTGTCTATCGCCAAAACTATTAGCGGCAGCCAGCAAGCATTTCTTTTTGCACCATGGCCACACCATGGCATTCATTTGTACACATCGTGAAATCACCTTTCGAATTACTTAAATATTTACCATCTAATAAATGACACATAAAGTGCGTTGTTGATGTATGCTGGTTGTGTTGATGCACGCTTTCTTGTTGTAAAAAGTACTTTTCGATAAACCGCGTAAAAGTACTTCAGGTTACTGTTTCCGCACTTTATGCACATACATTTACAATTAACGGGAGGGTCGCGCGATGTTAGTGCTGTCTTTTATTAAATTATTTTTTATTAAGTATTTGTATTTTGTAAAAAAAAACAATAAACAACACCGTTTGTTACGGAATCAAAACTGATGAAAAACGGTGATGTCAGTATTCAACGGCATGGAAACGGATACAGCAAAACGGAGTCAAACGTATGGTTTTCGGAAAAACGGTTATACGGTCCGTTAATGCTCCGTTTACGTACCAGCTTTGACGGATACGTGTATTACGGCCGTAAACGCTCCGTAAAAAACGGATTCATGATTCCGTACGTGTCGGAGAGTCCGTAAAAATGTTTCATGGGATGTTTCCCTTTTGTGTGACTTATTTTTAAATATTGTTGTAAATTTATTAACAATTGGATCATTGAAAATTTACAGGTTGACTCAAAAAAGTTATTGTGAACCAAATATTAGTTGCTCAGTTAATTTTTATTTATTTTAAATTAACTGAGGATATCTTTAACTGAGCAACTGAGGAATTTTTTTGGTGTACTAAATATTACTGACATCAGCGATTAAATAATGGGTATTTTTACTGCTGGGTACTTATCAATGCGCATTCACCAACGAGCATATAATTTGAAAGAGGTACCAACTCTCCCTACCCCTGTTAAGTCACTCTCTTCTTAATTTGTATCGACAATTCAGCTATAAGAATTACACACGTCTGCAAAGGCTAACATTTTCGATACAAATTGTCAATGTTCGAAAGAGGCGATGAAAACCGCCTGCATTCACATGAGTAGACATACCGAAACTTGTACAAGTAGTTGTATCTGTGCACGTGTGTAGTATAAATGTAGTATTAATAAAGAAAATATATACAACCAATTAATTACTGTGAAATAAAAGACATTCATTTGCGACTGACTCCGGCAAGAAAAAATTAATAATGAAATTTCTTAACATTAATGTTCTCCACCACAAAAGTATTCGATTTTTTTGTGACCAGTGTTGTCATATAGCCAGTTTTAACTGTTTTTTACAGTTTTGTGGGATGCCTAACAGTTTTCCAGTTTTTTCATGTAAAAAACAGTTTTTTTCAATTCATGGATTTTTTACAGTTTTTTATATTAAATCGGCACTTTTGTTTAATATACATTTTTTTTGTTAACTAAAATTTAAAAATTAAAATATAAAAGTGCTTATGCATAATAATTTTAAATCTTTTTAACACGTTTATAAAATGAATTTTTTATAAAATATTTGTTTTATAAGCCATTTATAAACTTAAAAAGTGATTATGCATATGACCTAACAATTACAATAAAACTTTCATATTGTCAAAAATTAGGTACAAATCGAAATATAAATAAATTTAAAAATACCAATATAATACTACACCCAAAAAAATACATAGTTGCTGATTACTACATTTTTCACTATGTCATAGGTGAAATAACCCTCACTATCACATAGTGAATATGAAATAGTGGAGTACAACTACATTCAATTGAAATATAGAATTCAACTATGGATAAAGTCAATGCCAACGATAGTGTGGTTAAAGTAATATAGTTTTTTAAAGGTAGTAAGTGTCAACTATGGGCAATTCAAAAATAGTGAATATAAACCATGTAACTTGCCATTTTAGGTTATTTTCCCCAAAAAAAAAAACACAACTTCAACCTTTCATAAAAATTTATTAACATTTACAATATTTACATAATTATTATACTACTACTCCTTTGCTTTCTGCTTCTTCCACATATTGCAAAAACTGGCTTTTGCTAGTTGTTATTTTAAAAATTTGCGTGAAGTCTTCCTCTGTAAAATGTAAGAAAATTTTAAGATATTTTGTAATTAAAGCCATAAATTTATTGGCACATATTTTATTTTTTGTTATTGAAAGAAATAATATTTTGAAGTTTTAGATCACAGGGCAACCTAAAAACAAATTTTTCGACTTTGTTCATAGTTGTTCATAATTAAGATAGTTGATTTTTATAAAATATAAATTCACTATGGATTTTATTGACTATGCCACTACGTATTTTTTCGGTGTAGATATGCTTACTGAAAAAACGAAACATTTTTATAACAAATTTCATCAAAAATTAGCACGAACTTTTCGGATCATTCTAAATGAGGGATAATTTAGAAATTTATATTTTTTGAAAAAATTAAAACAATGTCTCGTCCAAAATGGCCAAAATTGATTTTTTATTTTTTTTAATAAATATTTGCCAATTCTGGATAACAATTTACTGCTATTTTTTCAATTATGATCAAGGAAAATTCCAAAAACCTAGTTTTTTCAAACAAACAATTCCCGACAAAAATGCTCATTCAAATGAAAGTCAATTTTATGTGGAATGCAAATTAATAAAGAATTTTTGAATTACAACATTGATCAGTAAAGTATTCTATCCTAAGTCAGGGGTTAACCTCTTATCTCTTATTTAGATTCGGGCCTAGGAGACCAAAATTCTTAAAAAGAAGTTTTATTAGGAGGCTATGCAAAAAGTCGATTACTATAAATGTCAAAGGTAATGAAATTATTCAAATCTGGATATTTTGAAAATTGATACCCTTGGATAATATTTTAGTCCCAGGATACTTAGGGATCCCAGAATTTCTTCTGATTTTTTAAATTTTTTCGAAAAACAGTTTTTCTATAAAGAAACAGTTTTTATTTACAGTTTTTCTAAAAAAATATATGGTAACACTGTTTGTGACTCTCATAACCAGTGTTGCCATATAGCCAGTTTTAACTGTTTTTTACAGTTTTTTGGGATGCCTAACAGGTTTCCAGTTTTTTCTTGTAAAAAACAGTTTTTTTAAAATCATGCATTTTTTTACAGTTTTTTCATATTAAATCGGCACATTTGTTTAGAGTTTGCTGTTCGGTTTTAATCGAAACCGAAACCGCGGTTTTTCAAGCCTAAAAACCGAAACCGAAAACCGACAAAATTAAGTCGGTTTTTAATAAATACTTTAAACAATTAAAATAAATAATTGTGTGCAATTAGAATCCGAAAAGACTTATAAAAGAGCCCTAAGACCTTCTGAAATTGCTGTATGAGTATGTACATATTTCTTCACTTTTACGACTCATAAAAGACTCCAAATTGAAAAATTATGAGTAATTTAAGATTAATTTTTGAGTTATTTATGAGTAATGGAAAAATTAAAAAAAAAATGTCGAATACACTCATAAATGTAAGTCTATTATATTTTATTTATGACTCCAAAATCTTAGCACTTTGAAAATGATCATATTTTAGAGTCTTTTACGAGTCATAATTTCTGAACGCTCAGAAAAATTTTGGCTGCGAATCTTGAATTTCGAAAAGGGCTCAGCTTCTATTTTACAAAATTTTGTATCTAATTGCAATGAACATTTTCTCCATTAAATATTAGCTTAAAGATATTTTTGTTTATGTTATTACGCGTAGCATAAGTCAAGTCACCAAAAAATCAGGTGGTTTAATAGATATTGAGTTTCACATATTCTGATCAGATTTTCACAGCGTATTTTTCAAAAAGTACTATTTCTTTGGCCGCGAAATTTATAAAATCTTAAATTTATATCGTTTTAAAGAAATTGTTAAAATTTTAAGTCTTGAAAATACAGCTTTAGTTGCTGACAAAGGAATAAAAATATTTAATTTATAACGGTTTTCCGTGTTTTTTTTCTTCTCTCGAAAGCGTCTAGAAACGGAGTAATTGCCTTTATTCGAGTGAGAAATTCAATCTGATTTCAATAAATACATTGAACGTGTTAAAATATTTAATTTTGATACATATTTAATTTTTTTAACACAATTCTATTAATATCACAAGAAAACCGAAAAATAACCGAAACCGCGGTTTTTATAATTTTTAAAAACCGAAACCGCGGTTTTAAAATTTTTCGGTTTTTAGCAAACTCTACATTTGTTTCATTTACAATTTTTTTAAACTAATATTTAAGAATTATGCTTATGCAAAATAATTTGACACGTTTATAAAATGAAGTTTGTATAAAATATTTGTTTTATAAGCCATTTATAAACTTAGAAAGTGATTATGCATATGACACAAAAATTAAAATAAAACTTTAAATATTGTAAAAAATTAGGTACAAATCGAAACATAAATAAATTTGAAAATGGCGATATAATACTACTAAATATCCCAACAAACAATTCGTTCCGGTTACGCACCGTTTTCGGTCCATCATAAATGGAATCCAACTCCGTTTCAGTACCGTTTTCTGGATCTGTATACGGACCAGAAAACGGAACTTAAGGAACATCGAAACTGATTCGAAACCGTTGAAATTCCGTCAATGACGGACCGCTTACGGACCGTAGTGTCGTGTTAAAAACTGACAAGTCCGTTTAAAGTCCGTCAATGACGAACCGTTTACGGACCGTTATGTCATGTACAAAACGGACTAGTCCGTTGAAAGTCCGTCAATGCCGGACCGTTTCCGGACCGTTTTGTCGTGTGAATAACGGAGTGACCCCATTTTTAGAATGCCGTTTTCGGTCCGTATTCGTACCGTTTTTTAAAACAAAAACGGATTTGCATGTCAACCTATATTGACCCTATTTTTATTAATTATAAGTCTTACTTTTTAATTTTTCATATATTTATTAAAAATGGAATTTATTTTTTATATGTAGCCGCCGATATCTACGAGATAGTATTCTTTCTTTTTAAATTTGATAATTATTTAAATATTCATTATTTTGTATTTGGGTACTTCCCTTGAATTTGTTAAAATTTTACAAACTCACTAACATTTAAAACTGTAACTATTTATTTTGTTTAATATTCCTATATATTGTTCTCCTTTGAAATATGTACTAAAAGAACTTGTTTATTGAAACATAACGGTCTATGTTTATGTATCATGTAGGCATCTGTGGCTTTATAAAGGAATTTAATTGCAAAAAATGTAATGCAATTGATAATGATCGCATGGTGCAATGTGACAAATGTGATCAGTGGTATCATTACGATTGTGTCGCCGTAACCAGTGAAGTTGCTGATGTAAGTTGGAGTTGTGAAGGTTGTAATTCCAATAACGAAGCAACAGAGGCTAATGCTACGGGACTACTAAGGCAGCCGCAAGCTGCGTCGTCACCGACAACTACAGGAAAGGCGCAGCAAATGGCAAGTATCCACACAGCAGATATTGGCAGGAGTATTTTACAACGGGGGGGTGTTGTTTCAACACCGTCAGTACATATGAGTACAGGAGTAAATGCACCATTTCATACCCAGGCGAACAACAACAACCAAGCGATTTACTCTACAGGAGGATCACTTATAACGAAATCATCTACAGCTGCTACAACTTCGCTTTCGTTTCCCTTTAACACATTTCAACAAAACCAACAAAAGGCAATACCAAACCAGCAGAATGCGGCTTCAACAACGCAAATGGATTTACAGCTAAAATTGTTGGAGGAGCAGCAGCGTTTGCAACAAGAATTTCTTGAAAGAAAATATCAAATATTATCACAATTTGGTGAAACAGGTGATATTCAACAAAATCCTTTTAGTTCAACTAGTAATTGGAACTTTGCTTCTGGTCCTACGCCATCACAACTGGCTGCACGCCAAGCAATTCCCCGCGATTTGCCGCATTTCAATGGGGATCCTGAGGATTGGCCGTTGTTCATAAGCACCTTTAAAAATAGTACATCGGTTGCAGGTTATTCAGATGCAGAAAATTTGATACGGCTACAAGCCTGTCTTAAAGGAAAGGCAAGGGATATGGTAAAGAGTAGGCTCATGTTACCTAAAATGGTGCCAGAGATAATTCAAACTTTAAAAATGTGTTTCGGGCGACCGGAGCATATTTTAGAGCGGGTAATTGAAAAAGCGCGAAAAATATCTCCACCAAAAGATAAGTTGGAGTCTATGATTGATTTTGCGTTGTGTGTGAAAAATATATATTCCACCATGGAGGCCTGCGAAATGTATGATTATATGAATAACCCGATGCTCGTGAAGGAACTAGTTGATAAGCTGTCTAGCCAGTACAAATTAAACTGGGCGACGTACCCAAAAGATAGTAAGGTTCCAATAATGAAAACGTTTAGTGATTGGATCTTTCAAATCGCCGATGCTGCAAGCACAGTTGTTTCCGTTGCACCAACAGCTAAAAACGCGAGTATAAATACACATATAGAAGAAAGACAACCATTTAAATTAAAGTGCTTTGTGTGTAATAGTGATCATAAAGTGTCAGTTTGTGAAGAATTTAAAAAGTTCTCATTAGAAAAGAAATGGGACATAGTGAAGAAGAATAATTTGTGTCGTAGTTGTTTAAATAAACACAAAGGTAAATGTTTCGCCAGAAGAGAATGTGGTATTGATAGCTGCAATATAAAACACCACAGATTGCTGCATAAATATTCCAATGAACCAACATCGTCTTCGCGACAAAACAGCACTACACAACCAAATAACACTACAAGTGAAACCATTAACTCACACTCCACAACTGAGCCAAATCAAAAACAAATTTTTAGAATTTTGCCAATTCGTCTTTATAAAAAAAATGGTTTTATCGATACATATGCCTTTCTTGATGAGGGTTCTTCTGTGTCGTTTATTGAGAAGGAAATTTTTGATCTACTTGATCTCGATGGTGTGGAGCAATCGTTATGCTTAAGGTGGACTGGTAATACTACTCGTTAAGAAAATTCATCTGTAAAATCATCGCTAAATATTGCAAATATAAATAATGGTGAGAAATTTAAACTTCAGTCTGTGCATACGGTTGAAAATTTGGCTCTACCCCAGCAGACATTGAACATGCATGAAATGGTGGAGAAATATCCCTACTTGGGTGGACTGCCCATACAGTCTTTTAAAAACGTAAAACCTACTATTTTGATTGGTCTTAACAATTGGAGTGTCGCTGTGCCGCTAAAGATTCGTGAAGGACCGTGGAATCAACCGATTGCCACAAAAACGCGGTTAGGCTGGACAATCCAGGGCTATAGCGGACGCACTAGCCAAGGTGAATGGCTAAACATTCATCACTGTGATTGCGAAAAGCATTACAATGAATTACATAAAATGGTTAAAGATAAATTTAACATAGAAGAATCTCCTCAAAGGTCATTAATTTCTTTGGAAGATAAGAAAGCGATGGAGATTTTAAAGACTACATGTCAAAAAGTTGATGGACATTACGAGGTAGGCCTATTGTGGAAAAACGATGTTCGCGTGTTACCTGAAAGCTACAATAACGCTTACAAGCGCCTCATGTGCCTAAATAAAAAAATGCGTAAAGAGCCAAACTTAAAAGCAACGCTGCAAAATCAAATTGATAATTTGCTGCAAAAAGGCTATGCCGTAAAGTTAAGTGAAGGCGGAATAAATAAAACTTCGGAACGTGTTTGGTATCTACCGATATTTATCATCAAAAATCCCAACAAACCCGGCAAGGTAAGAATGGTGTGGGACGCCGCTGCCAAATCTAATGGATTATGTCTCAACGACTTTATAAGCAGTGGACCCGACCTATTAAAATCGTTATCTGATGTATTGCTTAGTTTTCGTGTGGGAAAAGTTGCAGTTTGCGGTGATATCGCAGAGATGTTCCACCAGATAAATGTTCGACACAGCGATATGCATTCTCAGAGATTTCTATGGTGGGATACAAATGATGACATTTATAAGCCAAGTGTTTATGTAATGCGGGCTTTGACGTTCGGTATCTCATGTGCTCCATGCATAGCACATTATGTGCGTGATTTCAATGCTGAACAATTCAAAGAAAATTTTCCACGAGCGGTAGAATCAATTCAACATAATCACTACGTAGACGACTTCATCGACAGTGTAGACGACGATCAACAAGCCATCGATTTAGCTTCGCAAGTTAAATCTATTCATGCTGCTGCAGGTTTCCACATTCGAAATTGGTCTTCAAATAGCAAGGAGGTCATCATGCATCTACAGGATGGTCATTCCCAAGATCAAACTCCAAAAGATCTAGCAGATACAGAAAAGGTTCTTGGTATGTATTGGGATCCTAATAAAGACTCCTTTGTCTATATTTTCAGATTTGCCAGACTTCGTCGTGAAGTATGCACTACCGAAATTACTCCCACAAAAAGAGAGCTACTTCAGGTGCTGATGTCAATTTTTGACCCACTTGGTCTAATATCATGCTACACGACTGCTTTAAAAATTCTTCTGCAAGAAGTCTGGCGATCTGGCATCGATTGGGATATGGAACTTGTTAACTCTCTTTTACCGAAATGGCAAAAATGGAAGACGGCTATTGCTCACATAGCTTCTGTTGAAATACCTCGATGCTATTCTCCCAACATTAATGAGGCGACTCATGTAGAGCTTCATACTTTTACTGATGCAGGTGAAGACGCTTATGCTGCAGTTTCTTATGTTCGAGTTGTGTACCAAGGCAACTATGACGTCACTATTGCTGCCGGCAAATCAAAAGTTGCTCCGTTAAATCCTATGTCAATACCAAGGCTGGAGCTACAAGCTGCTGTTGTGGGCGTAAGGCTGGCTAAAAAAGTTGAAAATATTGCACGTATAAATTTTACCGCCAAGTATTTTTGGTCTGATTCGAAAACCGTATTACAATGGCTTCGAATGGATCCGAAAAGGTTTCAACAGTTTGTTATGCATCGCGTTGGCGAAATATTAGAATCAACAGAGGTAACGCAATGGCGATGGGTGCCATCTAAAATGAATCCGGCGGATCTAGCAACAAAGGTTCTCACACGATGGGACGTCTCCTCATGGTTTTCTGGTCCTAAATTTCTCCAAGAAGATATGTCTACATGGCCAACCTGCAATAATCTGGGCGAATGCAATAAAGAAGAAAGAAGACATCATTTACTGCTCATCAATAAAGATGAAATGAACGTGACATTTAACGTTAAAGATTTTTCCAACTGGAGAAAGCTTTACCGAGCTGTAGCTACATTTATACTCTACTTGGGTAAAATTAAAGCAAAATGCGGAAAAAGTAAGCCACCTGAGGAAATTTCATTCGAAATGCTACAACAAGCCAAGTCAGCTTTGTACCGAAAAACACAGCAAAGCGAATTTCATGAAGAAATATGTTATTTAAAAAAGGGTAAGAGTATTGAAAAACACAGCAAACTAATATCTTTAAATGTATTTCTAGATGACGAGGGCGTATTAAGAGCTAAAGGCCGTGCATCATTCCTAAACTATGAGGATGTAATAATACTGCCTACTAATCACCATGTGACATTTCTACTTGTTCGCTACGTACATGAAACATTTCATCATATGTCACATGAAACCGTCATCAACAACATTAAAAGTAAATACTTCATACCCAAGTTACGAGTACTCTACAAAAGCGTAAGGAAATCCTGTCAAATGTGCAAAAACTCAAACGCCGTACCAGTTATGCCACAAATGTCTTCAGTACCACCTGCTAGGTTAGCAAGCTTCGAAAGGCCGTTTACATTTGTGGGCATAGATTACTTCGGACCGCTTTACGTCGCCGTGGGCAGAAGAAAGGAGAAAAGATGGGGTGCTTTATTTACTTGCCTCACCGTACGAGCAGTACACCTTGAAATCGCTCACAGCCTCGACACCAGTTCCTGTGTTATGTGTATCAACAATTTTATGGCACGAAGAGGAACCCCAAGAGAAATATTCACCGATAACGGCACAAATTTCAAAGGTGCATCTAAAATATTTAGTGCTGAAGTGGATCATAAAACGATTTCAAAAACATTTGAAAGCGTCAGGTGGAAATTTAACCCACCAGCATCGCCCCACATGGGTGGAGCCTGGGAAAGAATCGTACGTTCGGTCAAAACTACTCTGTATCATATATGTCCCCACATGCATTTTAATGATGAAACCCTAAAATGTGCCCTTACTGAAGTGGAGTTCATTATTAATTCACGGCCACTTACTTTCGTATCACTGGAATCGTGTGACGATGAGGCACTTACACCAAACCATTTATTATTGGGCTCATCAAGTGGTATCAAACCCATAAACTACAACGAAATTGATTTACGGCAGCGATGGAACCAAACTAAGCTGTTTGCGGATAAGTTTTGGCATCGCTGGGTAAAAGAATATGCACCAACACTCATCAGAAGAGGAAAATGGCATGAAAAAACAACTCCACTACGAGTGGGTGATATCGTCATTATAATTGATGAAAATCTTCCGCGACATTGTTGGCCAAAAGGCAAAATAATTGAAGCCCTCATGGCAAAGGATGGTCAAGTACGTCAGGTGAAGGTTCAAACGAAAAATGGTATCTTTCAGCGACCAACAGTCAAGATAGCAAAATTAGACGTCGGCAATAATGAAGGGTAAAATCGTCCCACGGGCTCATTTACGAGGGGGAGAATGTAGCCGCCGATATCTACGAGATAGTATTCTTTCTTTTTAAATTTGATAATTATTTAAATATTCATTATTTTGTATTTGGGTACTTCCCTTGAATTTGTTAAAATTTTACAAACTCACTAACATTTAAAACTGTAACTATTTATTTTGTTTAATATTCCTATATATTGTTCTCCTTTGAAATATGTACTAAAAGAACTTGTTTATTGAAACATAACGGTCTATGTTTATGTATCATGTAGGCATCTGTGACCACTAGCAAATACTTTAAAATTTAACAAGTCAGTTAGTAAAAAGGTACAGACGTGTACAAAATTGTTTTAAAGCGCTCTCGCTAATAAATTTGTAATATTAATGCACAAGGAGTGCTGTTAAAAATTTTGTTTTTATTTAAAATCAGTTTTAACGTTTAACTGTACCACAACATTATATTTACACTATATTTATATTTGGTGCAGCTTACGTCTCTGTAAAATATCCATTTACAATATCGGCACACAATAAAATTCAATACCTGCATGCAAAAGAAAAAATAAATTAGATAAGTTTTAACTAACTGTAATCACGATGGTGTTTTGCATACAATGCAAATTCGCACATTGCTATCAAAACAAATGTGGGCGCTGTGGTGTAATGGTTAGCGCGTTGGACTGTTACACGCGAGGTTGCGGGTTCGAGCCCCAACCAAGGCAACATCAATTTGTGAAAAATAGTAATATGTATGAGTTTTTTCTATCCCTCATACATATCACAGCGGCCTCCTTCGGTGTTCCCATAGCACTTAACCCCACCGAAGTAAAATAATATAACAGGGCTATGAACTAAAAAGCTTCAACAAAGTTCGCCAACTCACCGACAGATGGCGCGCAACAACTGTAAAAAATTCAACATCTCGCGCAATTACAGTGTTTCCATATTTGAAGCCCTTCATCTTTCACCACCTTTAACTTCTTCTCTATCCCTTCCTTCTCTAGCAACACGTTAATTAATAGGAAGATTTTCCTGAGTGTTGCTTTTCTTTAAAAAAAAAAAAAAAAAAAAAAAAAAACTAAATGTTGTGTCATCAAATATTTCTTATTTGCACTCGCATACAGAAAAACAACCTTTAAAACACATGATAAGTTAAATAAATCTCACCATTTGATATATGTGACTTCAAATTCAATTGGTTGATGGGGTGTTAGGGGGGATTCACGCTACTGCGACTTATTTTTCCTCCAAATACTATTTTTTAGCAGCTAAAGAGCTTTATAAAATAATTTGTGTACTTTTTTCCAAAAAGAAACTGATACTGATAAAGACCGTATTTAACTGTACGGAAACGGATACACAAAACGGAGTTAAAACGTGCTGTATTCGAATCTGATTAAAATTGGTGAATTCCGTATTTAACGGTGAGGAAACGGATACACCAAAACGGATTCAAAACGTTTTGTATTCGAAAATCTGTAAGTACCGTCCGTTATTGTTCCGTATACGTACAAGCTTTGACGGATACGTGTTTTACGGACAGTTAACGTGCCGTAAAAGCCGGATTGATGATTCCGTACATGCCGGAGAGTCCGTAAAAATGTTTCTTGGGTATGCTTACTGGAAAACGAAACATTTTTACAACAAATTTCATCAAAAATTAGCATGGAATAAAATTGGCTAAACCATATCTGACACGTCGTAGATCCGACGGACATTTGTTAGCCGAACTTTTCAGATCATTTCTAAATGAAGGATATTTTAGAAATTTATATGTTTTTTAAAACAATGTCTCATCAACAAAGGGCGAAATTGATTTTTTATTTTTTAAGTAAATATTTGCTAATTCGGGATAACAATTTACTACTATTTTTTCAATTATGATCAAGGACAATTCTAAAAAACGTAATTTTTTTTACGGGTTTTTACACACCGTCAAACAAAAAACAAAATATTATTTTTTTCACTTTGCTTTTATTTTTCTCATTCTTCACTGAAATTAACAGGCCAGCGCATCCATACCAGGCGGTATTCATCGCTCTCTTTCGAAGATTGACATTTTGTATTGAAAAATGTTAGCCTTTACAGACATGTGTAATTCATATGGTAACATTTTTCGATACAAAATACGAAGAGAGTGATTTAACAGAGGTTAGGTGAGTTGGTACCTCTTTTAATTATATGCTCGTTGTCCATACAAATAATTGAGCACGAGTTAACATAGTACCTAATTTCGTAAAACACTTGGGTGAAGTGAAGGGAACTTTCAATGTAATTTGTTTTTGTAACAAAAACAATTTCTATAGAAATAACGCAACACTTCACCGAAGTGTTTTAGAAAATTACCCCCATAATTTCTTGGGAAGAAAACGCTTTCCTTTAAATCCTCTTTGGTGCAACACACAGGGCGATTCACTGATTCTTTGAAAAATATAATATATAATGTGGCAGCACAACGAAAAACAGCTGATTGTTTAAATAGCCGCAATGGTTTGTTTTCTTTTTTTATACGATCGATTGGTAAAAGACGCAACGTATTTTTTCTGGAAATAATTAGAAAAAAGTTGGTTTTTGGAAAAAATTTAAGTTTGCATAAATTATTTTTTATGCATAAAAGTTAAGAAGTAGTAAAATGGAGAATGCAGATGAGGTAAAGATAGAAACAATAAATATAGAGAACCATTTGCTTACAAATAAATATTTTACAGATTGAAGTGTGTCAAAATGTGGAACCCCACGAAGTAGAAAAAACTGTCAAATCAAAGGCAGTTGTAAAATTTTCTCAAGTACAAGTGCCGGTAAAATTTAATCGTTTGGAGTGTAATACCAATTTAAATTTACCACCATCCAATTGGTTGACCTCGGCAGATAATAGTTATGGTCTACACCAGGCTTTATATCATAGCCCCGGCTTTGCTAGTTTTCGTATGGCTCACATGTTTCCTGATTGTGTAGGGGAAGTAGATGTTGTAGCAGATGCTGAAAATATTAAAAAGTTATTAAAATTACCCTATACTTCTAAGGGAGCTATTAGCATGATTGTGCACAAAGTGGGTAACACTTTATTGTTAGACGAATTTGATATACAAAAATATTTACTACGAAAAGCCGACGACGATTGGAAATGGTTAAGAACTTTTATATTAGAACACATATTAGCTTATGGTGATGGCGGTGGTAACTTTTGTTTAAAAGATAAGTCAAGGGAGGCTATACAAACTAAAAATTTACTGTCGAAATTTTTATATTACTCATTAAAACAATCGGGAGCAGCTGAGGTGGTGGATGATAATCAACAAGAAAATCTAAAAAAACGTACATCGTTACCTATAAAAAATCCAGTTTTGCCGGAACCTAAGGTAGATGAAAATGTCCCCGATCCAAATTCTTCTCATGTCTTTCAACGTAATGTTGTTTGGACTTTTGAAGATATACGCATGTTGATTGGTACCGATATGCCCATATTTGGAGGTCCCAATAGACCCTGCATTAGTTTGAGATTACGCGATATGAACAAACCCATTAATGTTTTGACTGGCATAGATTATTGGCTCGATAATCTTATGTGCAATGTTCCTGAAGTGGTAATGTGCTATCATTTAGATGGTATTGTACAAAAATATGAAATCATTAAGACCGAAGATTTGCCGTACTTGGAAAATTCACAATTTTCTCCACAAGTTGTACGAAATGTTGCACAAAATATTTTGGCTTTCTTAAAAGCAAATGCCACTAAAGAAGGTCACACATATTGGTTGTTTAAGGGACGTAATGATGATGTGGTTAAATTATATGATCTTACTACGTTGTGTAAAAATCAAACAAATTCTTCACAATGTGATGAAAAACAAGGAAATCCCTTTACAGTGCCAGTGGCAATGCTATTGTATACGGTAGCTCGAAATATGAAAAATCATTCGCCACAAATTTCTGCAAAAACTGCTGGTAATATAAGAGCTCTATTGGATAATTGTGTTAAATTATTGCCTAAAGAGAAATATCCACAAATAGTAACATCTTCGCATTATATACTCTCGGATTTGCATATACCAGCTGGTATAGATCCTAAAGATCCAAAGTTTGATTTTGATACTGACTCTGACACACAATCGGTATATGAAGAAGATGAGGAAGATGATGATATGGAAAATGATGAAATTTTTAATTTCGATGAATTGAGTAACGAACAAAATGTAGCAGTACAAAATATTTGTGATACACTAAAAGATTTTCAATTTGATTCAATTTCCAATAGCAAACACAATAAACAAAGACCATCGCCTTTGGTAGCCAGCATAGAAGATAGATGTTCTATAGCATTGGAACACATAAGTCAGGGTTTATCTTGTTTACAATATTTCGATAAAAACGAAGAAGAATTCATTAAAAAAACTGAAGCCCGAGCTAAAGATGAACAAAAACAGAAAATTATACATGAAGAACAAAATCCAAATATGGCTAAACCTTTTAAACCTATACCACTGCCTTATGAGTCACTTAATGAGCAAAAAACGAAACTAACACAACCCTCATCCCTGGTATCATCATCCAAATCATCTAATAATGAGGAATTACTGGAAGAACTGAGATCAAAGAAAAATAAATTGAAAAAATCTCATATTCAAGATTTAAGGCCCGTAGCCACCACACCGGAACAGCAGGCTCAGTTACCTCAAGAAATTGCTGTTAGTTTTAATTCTCAATTATTTGGTTCATGGAATATTCATTTAAAACTTTTACTACTTGAAAAAGCATGTCTAACTTATGCCACTTTAGCTGAATATACTTATGTCAAACATAAATATGGTGCCAGTTTACGTGCCATTTATATGTCTTGTAAATGCCAGCAGGTTGTATTAAAGTATATGTCTTCATTGGTTTCACAAAAGAGTTGTCTATTGGGTCGAGCCGGTGATTGTTTCTTTCAAATGGCTAAAGACTGGGAAAATATTGCCGAACATTTAAGTGATTTTTCAGAGCTTTTTGAGGCAGAAGAACACATTCAAAAGGAATTAGATAAAGAATTGGGTAAGTTGTAAAATTAATAGCATTCTATTTTTTTTTAAATAACAGAACTTGAAATATAAAACTCACTGACTTCTGGTTATTTTAAGATGAAATTACAGTTAATATTTTATGATAAAATTTTAAAAAAGTGTACCTAATCCTTTTCCATTTACAGATTCTGATGATTACTTGGAATTAATTGAACCCCAAGAAAATATTGAACTACTTATGTCATCAAGTTGTGCCTGCTATGAAAATGCACTGGAACTTGTCACAAGTACAATTGACGATAAGACAGATGAAGAAGCTCGTCATGAACTTCTGAGACGTTTGGGTAATGTGCGCAATGAATTGGGTTTAAAATATATGTTTTGGGCTCAAGAAGAATATACAAAATACATGCAAGAACATAACGATCTAGCGCACTCAGATAATTCTCCGAAAGAAAATCCAACAACAATACTAGAAAATAAAACTGAAAATGAAATGAAAATCGAAGAAAACGAAGAAATCAATTCAAATTTAACGCAAGAGAAACCATTGTACTTAAAATTAGCTATGAAATCATATGATAGTTTAATACGAGGGATTAAAGCATTTGGTTTGGTACATGATAATGTTAATTTAGCATTTTTATATTGTAACATTGGTCGATTCATGCGATTTAGAGCACATTTAATTATACCAAAAGAAAAGTAAGTTTAATGACGCGAAAAATGTGCATTTATAACTTATAATTAACTTTTCCAGCATCGATATAATACAACAACAAAAAATGTTTTACAACGAAGCCTTTTCATATTATGAAAAAGCCAAAGATATCTTGGGTTCTCGCAAATCAAATGCTGAATTGTGGGATTTAGTTAATTGGGAATTATCAACGGCTACATTTACTTTAGCTAAACAATTACAAGATTATAGCAGTAGTGATGGTGTAAGTTGTTATAATTTAATATATTCTTTTAGATTTTCTATCTAATTTTTGTTATATATATTTTTTTGTATTTTCAGGTTTGTCGCAGTGACTTAGAAAAAGAAGTTTTGGACCTGTTACAGAAATCATTAAAACTTTGTGATGTTGAATATCCGGGTTCAAGGCAAATTTTATATACTTATCGATCAGGTTTAATACATAAAAGGTAAGTGAAATGGTAGCAGTTTTTTCCAATCACTTGGATTTAATAAATCCAAAAAGTCGTTCTAAAAGTGCTCAACAGATGGGGTTAGATTCTCCCTATTTAAAAAAGAATTTTCTGTCCGACACTTCTTTCACCCTAATTTTTTAGGGTTTTAGGATTTTACTTTAACTTTTAATTATATTTTATATAAAACAGCTATAAACATTCTGCCTTTTCAGTTTTATCACTTCAATTTATTTATATTTATGTTTTAATTGTCGTAGAGTTGCAATTTTTATGTGAGTAACTTCTCACAAAGTTAGAGAACACCGGTACAGTTGATTAAAAAAAACGCTTAGTATTTTGATTAGGTTTGGCAGGCAATTCCGCTAAAATACCATTATACTTAAAAAATTATTTTTTAAGTATAATTCTGTTATCCTTAAAATAGCCTTACTGTTATTTTTAATTCTTAGCTTTTGGTAGCTGCACATTAGACTTTTGGTAGCTGCACATTAGGGGTCGCCTTTTTTAATTTTTTGTTATAGCTTTGGCATTTAAAATCGGATTTTAAAGTGTGATATATCGATTTTTTTGCCTCGAGGAGACCAGTGTTTTGCTATATAGTAAAACTCCAATTAAAAACGAGTAAAAAGGTTAAAGTCGGGCATGCCGACTAAACAATACCCTACACCAGTCTGGTTAAAAGCCAACTAATGTTTGGATCCGAAATTCGAATGGGTTAAAATGGGGCTTGTGTCAAAATTTTCTATAGTGTTAGTCAGCGCACCAAATTTCATTAAAATATCTTAATATTTGCGACCTGCAGTTTGTAACCAAGCCAATTTTGGGGGGACCCTTATATGGGCACTAGGTCTAAACCAGAGAGAGATACAAGCCGGTCCCGTTCCCGCGGCACTCGGTTCTTCGTACCGGAACGACTCGGAGCCCAACAAGCCTCGACCAAGGAGTGCCAACTCAACAAACCAACAATACGTATATATGCCCTCTTCTTTTTTCTAACCTGGAGCAACTTTATCCGGCGAACTTGCTCCATATCCTTTTGGTCCGTGCCGGAATCGAACAAAATCCAAGACCATGGTTCTGCTCGGTTTGCCAGGACCGGTTACACTCTGGCGGAACATCAGTCAGGTACCACACGTGGCTGTCCCCCGACCTGAGGTGATAACACTTATGCAGTTTAACTGCAACGGCCTCCAAGGTAAGATCACGGAGATAACCCGATTCATGCAGCTCCACAAAGTCATGGTCGCTGCGGTCCAGGAAACTAAACTCAATGCCACCTGTAGACTCCAGAGTTGTAGTAATTACAACATTCTGCGCAAGGACCGCACACGGAGCGAAGGCGGGGGCCTCGCATTCATTATCGACAACACCGTGCAGTACAGAATGATCTCGCCTGACCCTAACGTACGTGACGTATACATGGAACATCAAGGTATAGCAGTAAGGTCAGGAGCTGCCGAGATCGAACTGTACAATGTGTATATTCCGCCAGTGGCCAGCTGCCCCGCGCAGGATATCACCCGGACATCAGATTCCTTCTGGTGGGTGATAACCGCATGGTGATGGGCGACTTTAACGCACACCATGAGCTCTGGCACTCCAATCTGGGGGAAGACCAGAGAGGGATAGCCTTGGTGGAACAGGTCGATGAATCCACATTCTGCACACTGAATGAGGACGCCCCCACCAGAATTGTAGGAAGTTGCACTAGCTCGCCAGACATAACAATTTCGAGTGCAGGTCTGATAAATTACGCCTCCTGGCGGCCGATTATATCGTTGGCCTCAGACCACCTTCCTATAGTTATCGCGCTCGATAGACCAAATGACTTCATCGTCTCTGAACGCCGCACGTACATTAACCACAAGAAAGCTAACTGGTTAGCGTTCAGAGAGTTCACCAACCGCAAATTCAGTGTTCTACCCACCCCAACCGATGTGCGCTCCGCGGAAAGGAAGTTCCGTGAAATCGTCAACGCAGCGGCTGCTCGCTTCATTCCGGCTGGAAGGATCGCCAACATCAGACCAAATTTCCCAGCCGAAGCGGCAGAACTCGCAGATGAGCGGGACGAGCTTCGTTCGACGAACCCCAGCGACCCCAGGATCAACGAACTCAACCGGGAGATCAGCAAGTTGGTCAACGAGCATAAACGGAACAAATGGGTAGATCATCTGAAAACATGCAACCTCAGCACCGGAGCCAGCAAGCTATGGTCAACGGTCAAAGCTCTCTCGAACCCGTCCAAAAGGGACGACAGGGTATCGATCTCATTTGCCGACAGGACGATATCTGACCCGAAGAGGTGCGCGAGCTATTTTAGCCGGCAGTTTATAGAGCACCCCGAGAGAGACAAGGCGAAAAGGAGTGTCGTGAGGAAAATCCACGAACTCCGAGTCAATGACGAGCCATTAGCTTTTACGTCAACAGAGGTTGCCGAAGCCATCAAAAGAGCCAAACCATCTAGAGCTCTAGGACCCGACGGAATATCCATGCTGATGATCAAAAAACTGGAGATGTCAGGAGTAGAGTACCTGACAAAGGTCTTTAACCTTTCACTATCCACCCTAATAATACCCGAGGTCTGGAAGATGGGCAGGGTGGTACCACTTTTGAAGCCGGGAAAGGATGCGAACCAGGGAGTATCGTACAGACCAATATCCCTACTGTCACCGGTCGCTAAGATACTTGAGGCTCTACTCCTCCCCAGTCTCACACGGCATTTTCAGCTTGCGCAGCACCAGCATGGATTCCGGAAGCAGCACAGCACAACAACAGCTTTAACCGCCATTGCCACACAGATAACCAGCGGTCTAAATCAAAGCCGCCCTTGCGAAAGGACGGTTCTAGTGGCGCTTGACCTATCGAAGGCATTTGATACGGTCAGCCACGCGACCCTCTTCAGAGACATCGCCGAATCCAGTCTCCCAAATGGTACGAAGAGGTGGATAGCGAATTATCTGTGTGGTCGCCAGTCGTTTGTGGAGTTTCGTAACAAAAGATCCAAACCTCGTAGGATTAAACAAGGAGTTCCTCAGGGTGGAGTTCTCTCCCCGATATTGTTTAATTTCTACGTTTCGAAACTCCCGGCACCACCACAAAAGAAGCGACGTAGTATTCCTACCATATCTGAATCCATATTGGGAGTTACTTAAAAGCGAGTTACCATCAAGGTGATCTAGAACTTGATTTTTCAATAAAACTTCAACAACCTTAGAGAGGGCAAGAAGTATGGATATAGGACGTAAGTCCCCCATTTCATTAGAATCACCAACCTTTTTAATGGGTACCAATCTACCTACCTTCCAACCAGAAGGGAAGGTTGAGGTAGTAATAATGGTATTTACAAAGTGTAAAATAAAACGGCCAACGTAAGGAAAAACCAATTTTAAAAATTTCATTGAAAGACCATCGCAACCAATAGCATTCGACTTTACAGACTGGAGGGCAACCCAAAGTTCATCTATATCAACTGCACGAAATGAAAATCCATTGTCAATAGTATCATCAAAGATAAAATCATCATTTGAATCATCCTCTTGATTCATAGAAAAATATTGATTTAAATCATTAACATCAATCCCATCCATTGCAGATACAATATTACCCAATCCATTTGCCCGTAATGTATTCCAAATCTGCTTTGAAGTTCCGCTCTGAAAAAGTATTGAATGCGCCCTACGTTTAGCATTCCGCATCACAGTTTTAGCACGGTTTCTGAGACGACAAAAAATTGCCCAGTTATAATCAGTCCTATTATCCAAAAAAGTGCGATAAGTAAAGTGCGTTGTGTTAAATAGCCCACTTGAAAATTGGCATCAGACGTTTCATAAATGGGACTAAAATCAATTTGCGCTATATCCAGTTGACAACTCTCAATATCTAAGCGAATATAGTCCCTTACATTTATTATGCTAACGATTCTAGTTAAGCCAATATTGTAAGAAATATAGACAGCAGCATGGTGGAAGTTTCCCTTACTACATATATGATTAACCTTTGCAACCAAAAGCAATCTATTAACGAACAACAACAAGTATTGTGTATCAAATTTAGCCCTAGAGGGGAGCACATTGTTCTCATCATCTCACCATTGTTAAACAAATTGATATTAAAATCACCCATGCAAACAACATGCTCATATCTAGAAGCTAAATCTCCTAAGTCTTCTTCACACGCACGAATATTACCCCCTGGTAGATATATAACTCCTAATTAGGGTTTATGTTCCCGGGACGGGATTCCCGGGAATCCCGCACTTTTTTCAATCCCGCAATCCCGGGAATTTTGTGCGGGATTTCCCGGGATTTTTTTTTATTCTTTTACAGAAGTTTTAGCTAATATATTACATTTTTTAGGATTTACTTAAATTTAAAGCATTGATTTTTTTGAAATTAATTGAAATAAAATATATTTGAAATTAAAAAATGCGGTTTTAAATTCAATAACCAGAATTAGTGATAAAAAGAAATACTATTTCAGCCGAATTTTGTATATCGGTTGAATTTGGTTTAGTTTACCAACAAAATTTCTCGTACCTGTTGTTTAAAATGATAACCTTTGGTATTTCAGTTCTAAATACCTTAAAAAAACTCGTCATTAAAAAAATTAGTAATATTTTCGTATTTTTTACTTTAAACAATTTCATATAAATTGATATTCCTTCATTTCAATTGTATTTTTTAAATTTTATTTATTTTTAAAATAAAGCATCAAATGATTTTTAAATTATTTTAGATTTCTTTATATGTTAATTTAAAATGCAGCAATGAAAATTATCTAAATTATTTTTAAGTAGTTGTGGCATAAAAATTTCTATTCTATTCGTTTACCGTTTGAGAAGAGAATTAATATTTAGTTTATATATTTCAAAGAGTTTTTTAAAATTAAAACGGCTTTCCATACACATATATATTACCATAATATTAATTTGCGATTTAAACTGTTAAACGAATTGATCTAGAAAGATATGTATATTTTATATTTAGGCCTGCTTTCAGAATATATTAAGTAGATTTTCTCATGGGTACAATCAAAAGATGGACTTTGTCGGAGGGTGTTCTAATAGAAATTGGATTTTTCAAGTACAACATATGTTGGATTTATGTATTTTTTAACGAGCGGGAATTCCCGGGATCCCGGGAAATTCTAAAAAAATCCCGCTGTCCCGGGAAATGAAAAAGTCCGGGAAAAGAAAAACCCTACTCCTAATAGAATCGGTACAGACCCTATACCCACACTTTCAACAAACAAACCTTCATAATTCACCTCATCATTTACCGTGTATATAACTCTTGATTTAATCCCATTCCTTATATAAGTTAACGAAATAACTATTTCGTTTCCCACTGGGTTAATTTACATTTGCTTACCTTTAATTTTCATGTGACACATTAAAAGTCATTTTTGCTTGGTTCATATTACACTTTATTAAATACCAAAACTGCTGACGATATGTCTGTAGTTTTGCAATTGTAATATTTTAAATAAAATTATCACTTTATTCTTATGAACTTGTTTTACTGCTAGAGTAAGCATAATTGTTCTTTTAAAAGTAATGTTAATAAAGAAAACGCCAGTCGTAGTCAAGTACTCGAAATCAAAAGTTGTTTCATTAACAATAACTTATATAAACATTTCTATGCATATAGTATCCGTCAATAGATACCGCATTGTCGATTATAAAGGGTTTCAGCCATGATTCGGATACCGCTATGATATCGAAAATTCCATCTTCAATCAAATTTCTAATTTCATCAAACTTTGTAGCATTTGTTCTTGGAGACAGGCTCTAAGCATTTATGTGAATTATATTTAGATTATTATGACTAAGGTTAATATTCCGCAAAGCTTCGCTGCTGATAATCTCCCCAAGATTATTATTCATGATCAAAAAATAATGTAACCACCCACACCCGTGCCAAAAAATGCAATGTATATAATATCGTAATAACACTGCATAACACTCAAAAAATTAATGGAGATCTGACCACCAGTTCTATATATTTCGGACATGCTGATTACAATGGCGTACTTGATTTTTCAATCAATGGTACAGATTTTTCGCTAAATGTCTTTAAAATTTGGCGGTTGTCCACTCAGTTTTTTATATAAAAAAATTTTCAAATTCAATTAATATGAATTTTTTGTGTTAAAATGTAAGCACAGGACCTGTGGCCATATTTACGATATACAGCTATGGACATATAATTGGCACAAATTTAAATTGCGTATAAATTTAAGTATTTTCCAACTAAATATATTTTAAAATGCAAATTTTATCTCTTCTGATTATTATTGAAAAAAATGTTTGTCTTAATAGTGCTCAAATGTTCCGTTATGTTTTGCTTATTATTAACCGTTATCATTATTGAGTTAACAATGCTGATTTAAAGTGGACATATAAATGTAGAGTTTGCTAAAAACCGAAAAATTTGAAAACCGCGGTTTCGGTTTTTAAAAATTATGAAAACCGCGGTTTCGGTTATTTTTCGGTTTTCTTGTGGCATTAATGGAATTGATTTAAAATAATTAAATATGTATAAAAATTAAATACGTATTTTAACTCGTTCAAGATATTTATTAAAATCCGATTAAATTTCTCACTCGAATAAAGGCAATAACGCCATTTCAAGACCTTTGTGGTAGAAGAAAAAAAAAAACCCGGAAGCTCGTTATAAATTAAATTTTTGTATTCTTTTGTAGGCAACTAAAGCTGTATTTTTCAAGAGTTTAAATTTAAATTTTAGCAATTTGGTTGAAAAAACATAAAGGTAAAATTTTTTGTGGACTACGCTTTGAAAAATACGCTGTGTAAATCTGAATTGAATATATAAAACTCAACATCTCAAACCACTTGACTTTTTGGTGTATTTTTTTCTAAAATTATAAGACTCAGTTTGTGTTATCCGTAATAACCATTGGCGGACTTATGCCGGTTTGGGGTGGGCAAAGCCCACCATAGACTGCGTTTTGCCACCCCAGGATTTTAAAAAATTTACCTATAGTTGTTGCATCTATGATTTTGATGGCAAAAAGTATCACCATATTATTTTTGTTAAATATTCTACTGGTTTCCTAGGAAGAAAATGTGTAGGAATTAAAGGGTCGGTTTTATAGTCAGAACTAAGATCGATTTTTGTATTAAATATTTCTAAAATAAAAAATGTTATTTGAAAACTTCTTACTTAAGAAATATATAAGAAACAAATCGATCATAGTTCTGATTATAAAACTGGTTCTAAGAGGTTTTGTTTAAGAAAAATTATTAGAATCACAGAGTTATTCAATAAGCAACTGAAAGCATTTGATTCGAAAATGGAAGAGCATTTTTAATTGGAAAATATAGCAGAATCTTTTTTGGTGAGATAAATATCTTAGATATGATAGTTTTTTCAAGGAATAATTAGTTAATATCTAACAAGGGAGTTACTGCAAACTACACACTACTATTTTGATGAATTTTCAAGAAACAAAAATGCTAAGATGAACATCCCACAGTTTTTGGTCACCTCGGTAATTTAAGTGGTCAAAATATGGGGTTAGAATGGGTTCGTCAGAGGTGGAAGAAAATATGAGACAGGTTAATGTTAGATTTCTTTTCTCTATGAAATATTCAAACTGCATACTATTCTAAGAGTATAACATTTCCTGCACGAGGTTTTCGTGAAAAAAATGAATGTACTTTTCAGAGTTTTCTATAAGAACGTGGGGTCATAATCGGGCCCTTGCCCACCCCAGAAAAATGGTGTAGGTGGTCTTTAAAGTAATATTTAATGTAGAAAATGGAATTTTGTAAAATAGGAGCTGAGCCATTTTCGAAATTCAATAATATCCCAGCTAACGTTTTTCAGAGAACTCAGAAATTATGACTGAAAAAAGACTCTAAAATATGATCAATTTCAGGGTGCTCAAACTTTGGGTGTATTCAAAATGTTTAAAAAATGTTTTCATTGCTCACAAATGTCTCAAAAATAATTCATAAATGACTCATAATGGCTCAGAAAATTCAAAATTTTCCAATAATACTCATAATTCGGAGTCTTTTGTGAGACATAAAAGTGCGCTCGGAAAGACGCTTCATCAGTGAAGAAATACACCGTCATGTAGCTATGATTTAATAAGGTCTTAGGACTGTTATGAGTCTTTTAGGATGCTAATTGTACACTAGAATCTTTGTTCGTCGTCCTAAAGGCCAAGAGTTTAATCCTCGGTTCACTCAGAAGACGGTAAAACATGGAGGTGGCAGTATTATGGTTTGGGGTGCATTTTCTTGGCATGGCGTAGGTCCGTTTATAAAAATCAATGGAAAAATGGACAAGTTTCAGTATTAAGATATTTTAAAAAACCATATGAAGCCATATGCCTTCAACTCCATGCCAATAAAATGGAAATTCTTGCAAGATAATGATAAGTTTTTTTTTTCATAATGATAAGTTTTTATTTACATTAATGAATTTCAATTGAATTTTATAGCAATATTAAATGTGCATAATAAACATTTGGAAAAAAACAAAAACTTGTTGGTTGTTAAAAGTATTTGCAATATAGTAGCATAAGAAAGAATTCATGGTAAAATGTGCCATTTATATGTCCATAGCTGTATATGCGATGTGCTAATCTTGATATTTAAACCACTACTTAGCGTTTTATATAGGTTTTTATGGTTTTTTGCTATTTCAGCGACTTTAGTCGCCGAATGTACAATCGACCTCAATAAATGTAATGCCTTAGTAAGGAAGCAATTAAAAGGAAAATATTTCAATAAAAAAAATGTATTCATCTATAGCGGCCTATACGTTAAAATCGCGACTTTTCAAAAATTTTATATGGCAACATAGCTTTTCAAGATGTCCCCAAAGCCCAACTTTTAGTATAATATGGGGTCACCTCTAAAAACTGTTCTTGCAAAATTTCAAGCCAAAAAGTTTCCATTTGCAAAATTTATCGCAATAAATACATTTTTTACTAAGGTTAGTATCGTACTAAAGACATTTTAAGATACTAAAGTGTCTTTAGTACGATAGTAACCTTAGTAAAAAATGTATTTATTGCCATAACTTTTGCAAATGGAAACTTTTTTGCTTGAAATTTTGCAACAACAGTTTTTAGAGGTGACCCCATATTATACTTAAAGTTGGACTTTGGGGACATCTTGGAAAGCTATGCTGCCATACAAAATTTTTGAAAAATCGCGATTTTAACGTATAGGCCGCTATAGATGAATACATTTTTTTTATTGAAATATTTTCCTTTTAATTGCTTCTTTACTGAGCCATATCATTTATTAAGGCCGATTTTGCTTTCAGCGATTCAATTGGCTAAAACATTAAAAACCCGTAAAAATTCATCTAAAACGCGAACGGTGGTTTTAATATCAAGTTTTATGCATCAAATGTTAAGCCTAAATATGAATATAGGTCCTGTGCCTACATTTCACCACAAAAAATTTATTTTGAATGCATTTCAAAAATTTTGTATATAAAAAAGTAATGAAAAACCGCCAAACTTTAAAGACATTTAGCGTTTAGCATGGGTAGAGTTTGCTGTTCGGCTTTAATCGAAACCGAAACCGCGGTTTTTCGAGCCTCAAAACCGAAACCGGAAACCGACAAAAATAAGTCGGTTTTTAATAAATACTTTAACCAATTAAAATAGTTAATTAAATTGTATCCCAGTATATAACTAGAATCAGAAAATACTCATAAAAGAGCCCTAAGATCTTCTGAAATCACAACTATATGATGGTGTATTTGTTCACCGATGAAGTCTCTTTTCGAGCGCACTTTTATAACTAATAAAAGACTCCGAATTATGAGCATTATTGTAAAATTTAGAATTTTCTGAGCCATTATGAGTCATTTATATGTTTCATATATTACTCCAAATTTTGAGTACTCTGAAAATGATCATATTTTAGTCTCTTTTACGAGTTATAATTTCTAAGCGCTCAGAAAAATATTGGTTGGGATATTATTGAATCTTGAATATCGAAAAGAGTTCAGCTCCTGCACAGAAAGAATTTACAAAATTCTAATTAAATTTTCGAACACCTTTCTCATACCAAATTTGTAAATACAAAAAAAAAACTTATTCAAAAGGCACCAACAAAGAAATTTGTAAATCCAAAAAAATGTTCTTTTTTGTAACTTTGAATTTTTAATTTTACACAATTTTTATATGTAAGACAACAATTTACAAACGAGTTACAAATATTTCAAACAAAAAAGTTGTTGGGAATAAAATTTCAATTTGAAAGAAAATGTGATTGCTATTACAAATTCCCATTGTTGGTGCCTACTGTTTTTTCTGTGTATTTTACAAAATTTTGTATTTAATTGTAATGAACATTTTCTCCATTAAATATTACTTTAAAAAATTTTTGTTTTTGGTATTACGGATAACATAAACTGAAACTTATAATTTTATAAAAAAAAATTGCACCAAAAAGTCATTTGGTTTAAGAGTTATTGAATTTCACATATTCAGTTCAGATTTTCACCGCTTACTTTTCAAAATGTCTTACTTCGTAGTCCACGAAATTTACAAAATTTTAACTTTATATTGTTTTAAACAAATTTCTTAAATTTAAACTCTTTATAATACAGCTTTAGTTAATTTTAATTTAGCTTTAGTTAGGCAAAAGAATAAAAAAATTAAATTTATAACGGTCTTTCGTTTTTTTTCTTCTCTCGGAAAGGTCTGGAAATGGCGTTATTACCTTTCTTCGAGTGAGAAATTCAATTCAACTTTAATAATATCTTGAACGTGCTAAAATATTTTTATACATATTTAATTATTTTAAAGAATTCTATTAATAAAAAAAAAATAACCGAAACCGCGGTTTTCAAATTTTTCGGTTTTTAGCAAACTCTAAATATGGGCATCAAACTGTTTCTTTTCGAAAGTATATTCCTGTTATTTAAAAATAAGTTAATATTTCATAAATTTCAGACATGTCCCCGTACAAAAAAGTATGAAAATGGAGTTTTTCCCAAATAACTTTTTTGGTTGTTATACAACATGGCATGTCTTTCTACATCAGCTAATGCAGTTTTCAATAGCTTTCCGAAAACATATAACATGATATATGTAGGTAAATAAAACCTGAAGGAAAAATTAAGGAAAATGCGTATTTTAAGTAAGCTCCCATACAAAATAGTACCGTGATGTAGTTATACCATACACAACTACTTGGACAGGGTATTTTGAGTTTGTATTGATGTCGTTGTACCAAAAATATTAGACCTAGGCCCACCTTAGAGTATGCAGATCCACTCAGAATCACTTTTTGATTCGATTTAGCAATGTACGCCCGTTTGTCTGTCCGTCCGTTCGTCTTTATATCTTTTGTTTACTTGTAACTAGGGAATGCAAAATCCCGCACTTTTAGTATTCCCGGGAAAGCGGGAAATTTATTTTGAATTCCCGGGATCCCGCAAGGGAAGTAAATTAGAAAATATTCTATAATAATTTAAAACATTTTATAAAGAAAATATCTTAATGACCTCAAATTTTAAGGATCGTGAAAAAGATCAGGCCGTGAGTGGTTTTTCTTGGAATTTTCGTAGTGGGAAAGAATTAATTTTATATTAGAAATTATGTCTAATTATATATTAAAAAAAAATAATAAAGTTAAACCAACTTTTAGACTAAAAAACTTGTCCATCAAAAAAAAAAAAAAATTAATATAAAAAAACAATTTTACTAAATTGCAAAAATTTTTCAAAATTGTTAAACAAATTTTAACTCACTTGAAAATTTTTAAAAATCAATGGACAAATTTGTGTTTAATTCTGTAAAGAATAAGTACGATTCAAAATTTTTTATACAAACACTATTTAATTGAGCGGTTTCCTTAAAAATATATTTTTTAATTTCCTTTTAGTGCCTGTTTTAAGAGCTACTAAAAGTCACTTAAAATGTTCGATCAAGTACACAAATTAATTAGTGTGTTCGTTTACCCAAAAATCTTACTACTTTTACTAGAATTGGAAAATTTAGTTTACTTTTTGAATTTTTCCAGGTGTGGTAAAAGTAGAAAATTTTAGTAAGTAAACGATCAAGACTAGTGTATATTTTTTACTATTTTCAAAACGTTGGATTCCCGGGATTCCCGGTCCAAATTCCCGGGAATGCGGGAACTTAAAAATGCTTAATTTCCCGGGAATCCCGGGACGGGAAATCCCGGGATGCATTCCCTACTTGTAACATTTTTTATATATGCACCCCTTGATTAAACAATTAAAAAAATGTATTTGATTTTTTACAATTAGTACATAAATTATTGGTATACATAACATGTTATATATCATTTTAAAGGAAATTTTGTAGCCTAATTTTTGGTTTTATTAGAAATTTTATAAATCTAAAAAAACATAATATTGTGAAATATATTCAAAATGATAACACTATGAAAAAGGTGATTAAAAAATATTTGATACATATTTTGAAATTATTTTCAACAACTTAAAAAATTCGGGCTATTCTCTTTAAAATGAGGTATTAATCATCAAAATCGGGATAACGGTTATAGCGAGCATTTAAACTTTAAAGACATTATTTGATTTAGATTTTTTTAATTTTTAAAAGAAAGTACTCCGAAAATATATTTTAACGAATATGTATTTTTGTGTTTTCTATATTTGCCTAGTATTATATATCGCTGGAAAACTTATTGAAAACTGCATTAGCTGATGTAGAAAGATAACCAAAAAAGTTATTTGGGAAAAACTCCATTTTTCTTACTTTTTTGTACGGGGACATGTCTGAAATTTATGAAATAACAGGAATATACTCTCAAAAAGAAAAAGGTTGATACCCACATTGCATATATTAAGTAGTCAGGGGGTCCCAAATCTTTAAAAATATAGACCTTCGGAAAAATTCGTCTCAAACCCGAAGTAGACCGAATATTGAAAAAAGCCGAAACATTCCTCCACTTAAATTTTATAAGGATTAATATATGTGAATTTGGCCCTTAACCCTATATGCGTTCCCATACAAAACCACCTAAAATTTTCATGTTTTGTGCTATGCTATAAACAAATAAGCATGCTTGAGCATGTTTTATACATCCGTAAATAGACCTCTGAAATACCTTTCGTACGACACCAATAGTTACTTTGGAACAAATATGAAATAAACCGAAAAAATGAAAAATTGGGCCATTTTGACCCCATTTTTTAACCCTTAAATATGAGATGGGCATCTAAATAAAATACGTATCCTTTAAATTTTTCTCCTCTACAACATATCCGAAGGTCATTAAGATCTACCGGTCCGCGTTGTGAGTCTTTCCTTGTAAGTCATATCATTTATTAAGGTCGATTGTACATTCGGCGACTTTAATAAATAGCAAAACACCATAAAAACCTATATAAAACGCTAAGTAGTGAGTGGTTTAAATATCAAGATTAGCACATCGCATTTATATCGTAAATATGGCCACAGATCCTGTGCTGACATTTTAACACAAAAAATTCATATTAATTGAATTTGAAAAATTTTTTATATAAAAAACTGAATGGAAAACCGCCAAACTTTAAAGACATTTAGGGAAAAATCTGCTGTACCTACCATTGATCGAAAAATAAAGTACGCCATTGTAATCAGCATGTCCGAAATATATAGAACTGATGGTCAGATCTCCATTAATTTTTTGAGTGTCATGCAGGATAATTTGTAATTTTTGTAATGTTTATTACAAAGATATTTTTTATTAAACATATTTCATTACTAAGTAACTTTCCAACGGGTCGCGGAACGTCAACAATTTTTGTACCAATGTTCTCAGCAGGGAATACATTTTCATTGTGTGTAATAAAAAAAGTAACTTTTTTGAAATTTTTGAAAAAAGTGGATTTTTGGACGACACTAATGACTATCTGCTGTATCGAATGGTAAAGTCAGATTTACCAGAAATGCAGCCGTTTTTGCTCTGCAGAAAATGGGTCTCCAAATCAGCGTTTTTGGCCCACTTGCGCCAGTGGAAGGAGTTGAAATAAAAAAATTAAAAAAACGCCATTCTTTTTTTCGATGCAAAAACTTAAAAAAAATGATGATATCTCAAAATCACAGAAATTTTATATATTTCTGACGAACTGTAGTAATTATATTTGAAAGTTCAAGTATAAGTATTTTATTACTTACTTAAAAAAGTTTTTAAGTAAACAAATATTTATATTTAACTTTTGAAATATTAATATTTTTTGTTTATTTCAAATAATTTGGAGTAAGTAAATAAATATTAATATTTCAAAGCTGAAATATAAATATTTTCAAAAATATTATTATTTCAAAGGTGAAATATAAATATTTTGAAATAAATGAAATATGTAGTTAAGTAAAATACTTATTGTTAGCTACATTTTTGAAATATTTGAAATATTTGAAATATTTGAAATATTTTATTCATTATGAGTTGGACAACTCATTAGAGTTGTCCAAAAATCCATTTTTTTTCAAAAATTTCAAAAGAGTTACTTTTTTATTACACACAATGAAAATGTATTCCCTGCTGAGAACATTGGTACAAAAATAGTTGATATACCACGACCCGTTAAAAAGTTATTTAGTAATCAAATATGTTAACCCAATAAAACAAACCAAATCGTTACGATATCGAAACGATATCCCCTAGTTGATATTTATTATCATATATGATAATCACTTGTGATACGAAAACGATAAATTTTTTGTTCTAAAATGTACCTTTCCTAACGATATCGTATTTCCTAGGAATTGTGATACCGTTTTCGCTATCGAAATTCCCTGGAATAACGATAGTAAAATCGCCAAAATCTGGTCCAGCATCGAAACACTATCGTTATTCCAGGCGATTTCGATATCGAAAATGATATCATATATGATAGCAAAACCGGAATTCTTTTGAAATAAGCTGAAATGAAGTCATAATAAAAAATTGATAAAAAAAAATCGTCATATTGAGAAGAAAAGACGAACTCACCTAGATTTTGCAACTATAATTGTGCTTTAAAAAAAGTATAAATACTAGTGTTTCCAATTATTCGACGTAGGCGGTTAACCGGTTAATGCATTATTCGAAAAATGCCTAAAATTGATTAACCGGTTATTCGGGTCGGTTAATCGAGAAAATTGCCGATTAATCGTTTAACACAAAGAGCTGCCTATTTTTGTTAAATATAAACGTGACTTACATATAAGCTCGCTATATTTAAAACAAGTTTCCATATTCTAAGGTTGAAAAGTTTTGGAATCTGAGGTTTTTTTAAATTAAAAATTTTCTTAGTAGACAAAGGTCTGCAAAAATTTTGATAAAGCTACTAAAATTTCATTGAAAATGGCAGAAAGAACTGCTGAAACTAGCAGATTTTTGGTTTGCCAAATATTAGTAATTTAAGAATAATAATCAATACTGCCGCAAAAAAATTAATATTGCATTTAAATACATGTTATATCTAAAGTTTTGAAGATTTTATTAAGATTCTTCCTTCTCCCCTGAAGAAATAAAAAACGAGCCCTCGATATAAAAAAAACAGTTGAGTAGAATTTCAGTTAATGAAAATACTAATTTACGCTGCAAAAATTAGAATAACATTTTCTGATTTTCTCAGCCTCTTTACCGTTCTAAGGGTCATTAATAATAAAAAAATAACCTAAAGTTTGAGCGAACTTACGCAGATAGCATTTCGTCAAACGAGTTTTAATGAAAATTTTCAGTAAGCTAATGAAGTTTTCTTCCCAATGTGACAAAGCTTCATTATTTTTATGTAGCTCTTTAATAAAACCTTTTTTGGGTGTATGCAATTTTTAATAAATAATATGAAATTTTTTATAAAATTATATCTAAAACTGCATCAGTTCAATGAAAACTTTCAATGGACGAATTCCAGCGAAACTTAATTGAATCAATGTAAAAATTCATAAATAGCATGTACACAATTTTCTCAGTGTGCAGTTATAAATGTCAAATTGCATATAAATTAAAATTTTTGAACTTTCATTTTCTGCTATTTGGTTATTTGTTTTAATTCGAATAAAAATTTCATTTCATTGAAACGGGTTCGGGTTCTATGGTATTCTAGTGGAACATGTCGTAGAATTGATGTGGTTTTGAACCGATTGTACACACTTTCTTGATAGAAGTAAGAAAAGCTAGAGTTCTTACAGAATTAATATGTCAATTGTGTGACACAGTTTTAAAACAAATGCAACTTTGTCTTAAGTGACATGGAAATATAATTTAGTTTTAATTTTTAGACGAATTAAAACAGAAAAGAAACATTGTCTATTGTATTTCCTAAAACCTGCCAAACAAAGTTTTGAAAACACCTTTATATGGGCCTTTCGCGATGTTTTTTAAAGCTCTTTTTTACAAATAGAAACTTCGATATTTTGTTATAATATTTATAAACAAATTTTATTAAAATTTATCAGTCTCTTAAAACAGATGTAGTGTCTCGCTGGTGCAATGCCGACTTGCTTAGAGTTCCTTCAAAAAAGGTATTTAAAGGCTTAAGGACCTCTTTCTCTCGATTTTTAAAGAATTTGGTGGTATTTTTAGTTAGTATTTGTTTTTCTAATAAGCTTTTCTTGCAATTTTTTAGCCAATGCTAAGAAAATTATGAAATTTTGGGAAAAATAAAGGAAAAATTCCTTATTAAAAATGTAACCGGTTAATCGACCTATTTTAACCGATTAATCGTATCGAATAATTATTTGAGTTTTAAATTATTTGTTTCGACATTAACCGAAATAGAGGCGATTAATCGAGGAATCGGTTAATCGATTATCCGAATTGGAAACACTAATAAATAGTCAAACGAAGTAAAAATTACAAGTTTTTTATAAATTTTGTTTCTGAAAACTTTTTTTGGGAAATAAAAAAAATCTTTGTAATAAACATTACAAAACTTACAAATTATTTTGTCTTTACTAAAAAATAAATTTATAATGCGACAGCGAGTATTGAAAGCTGCATTTTAATTAGCTCAAATACTTTTTCATTGAATTAAAAAAAAAACAAAATCCAAATTTGATTAGCTAATAACTTTGTAACGGTATATCCAAAATTTTTGTACTCATGTACTCACCCGGAAATACATTTTCATTGTGTGTAATAAGAAAGTAACTTTAGAAGTTTTTGAAAAAAGTGGATTTTCGAACCACTGTAATGGCTATCTGGTGTATTTTGAAAATGCAAAAAAAAGTTTTTTATATTTAATTCTGTTGTAGAATCGAATGGTAAATCCAGATTTCCTATAAATGCATCTGTTTTTTCTCTGGAGGAAATGGGTCTCAAAATCAGCGTTTTTGGCCGACTTGCGCCATTCTTTTTTTCTATGCAAAAAATTTAAAAAAAGTGATGATATCCGAAAATCAAATTTTTATGACGAACTCTAATAATTATATCCACAAAGATATAGTGTCACACTTATATATATATATTTGTTCCTTTTACTCCTGCAAGGAGCATAGGGCCGCAAGTGTCACACTTGACTATATATAAACATATTAGTCCATATTAAATTATATAATTTCCTATATAACTACCCAGTTGCAAAAAATACTAGTTCAGAACCAGTTATGTACTAGTTTATTTAAACCAGGCAACTAGTACGAGTTCTACCGCCTCTCCATACAAACAACTGTAGAATTTAACACGGAGATGTCATAGGGATGGGGGCAATTGTCGCCAAACTCCCACTTTGGTACTAGTTGTATAACTAGTTTGAAAATTACAATTTAAGGACGAAAAATAGGTAGCGAAACTGGTGCTAATGTGACAATCGCGGAACTAGTTCCGAAGTGACTCTTTGGAAATAGTACTGTACCAGTTGGTTGTATCTGAATTATATAGATAAAAAACAGAGGGTTTTCCTTTGATAAAACGCAGATTAGACCGATAGTTTCCTCTTACTGAGATAATTATATCCATTTACCAAATGAAATTTCAAATATTTTGTGTTTATGATTTCTAATGACAATAAAACATTTTAGTGTTTATTTGCAAACTCAGAATGTATCACGTATTACAAACAAAGGTATTATTTCAAAACTCGTATTTAAATTCAATCTTTTGAAATCTCTGCACAGTTTCAATGAAACTATTGGGTATACAAATTCTTAAAGATTATTGTTTTTGGAAGAAAAACAAGAAGCTGTACTGGTTCTTATAAGAAATTTACTAAACTAGTTCTGGATTGACTCTTTGGCACCAGTACTGTACCAGTTGATTTGCACCTCAATTCAATTCACAATAAAAAAAATTTAAGTATTTATTTACAAACTCTGATTTTTTAATTAAATATAAATGCAAAAAAAATAATTTCAAATCTCATATTTTAATTCAGGAAATTTTTTAAACAGTCTCTACATAGATCGTATTTAACTAGTACACAACTGGTTCAAAATGATTATTTTGAGAACTAGTTATGTAATTACTAGACAAGAAACTAGTATGTTTTAGAACTAGTTCGACCATTTGCTACTTGGTATTTTTACTCGGTTAGTTAAATTATGAAATTGGTTCTCTTCTTTATTTTTTCTTATACAAAATTATAAAAGCATGACAAAAAATTTAAAAATTTTAAAATCAATTAACATAATTTTTTTAAAGTTCCATTTAACTTTTGATATTTTTAGGCTCCCAGCAAAAATATTGTAAAAATTCAGGGATTAATTTGATATGTTATTGCAGATTCGAATATACTCAAATATTTAAAAAAGGAAAATTTTTAAAGATATCTCCAAAAATGAATTTTTACCAACTTTTTTGTAAGACCCAAAAAATTCATCTAGTTCACTATATTCTATGTTAAAAATTTAGCGACTTTAGCGACCTCTAGTGTAGATATATGAGTTATACCAGAAAGGATAATATTTACAAGATTAAGTAATTTTAGTCGAAATGGGAGAAACAATTTTTTTTTTGATTTTTGTCTATGGGATAAAGTACTGTGGGGCGGGTTGCAGGTCGCCATTTTTTCGCCCATATAACGAAGGTGTACCCTAATGCATACATTTTCTCACCACCTGTGAGGTAGTGCACTTGGCGCATTTTTTTTAAACGTGGTTTCCGCGATATCTCAGGAATGGTGAAAAATAGGAAAAAAAAGTATCAACAATTTTTACAGACAATTGCATGATTTACAACTTTTGCCAGTAACACGATAACACTTACCGTTTACGAGAAAAATAAAAAAGGATATTTTGACCTTCGAGCCTAGATATATTTTTTAGCAGATGTGGGATCAGTGGGGAGTATTGACATTTTATCCGTAACAGTGTATTTAAGACCTGTACCAATTTTCAGCTCTATGCGAATTACTGAAAAGCAGAGCTTCGAAAAACTTAATTCAATTTAAGCTTAATTCACTAAAAATTAAATTCAGATTTTAAAAAGATTCATGTACCATTCCCTTAAACCATTCGTAAAGAATTCATTCATAAGCTTCATTCCCAAAGCTTTAATATGAATTGAATGAATTCCTAACTTGAATCATTCAAATCGCATGTTCATTCACCATTTTACTAATTGAATGAAGAAATTTTATTACCATTCACTTAGTGCAGTGTAGTATGAAATTAACATATAATCAAAACCAAAGCATACAAGCTGTAACAAAGCATACGATACTATTTATTTCTGTTAGATGAATTTTAAACGTTTTTCATTGTATTATGCTAATATTTCAGCAATTACATACAAATTAAAATTTTTCATTTGATTAAGTGAATGAAAACAAATAATTTTTCATTCACTTTTTTATTAAATGAATTCAGGTAAATTGGGTTTCATTCAGTTAGAATTCAATAAAAATAGAATGAATTCATATAATTTTAAGCTGTAGGGAATTAAGCTATCGAATTAATTCCATAAGAATGCTATTAGGGAATGAAATTTAACCCAAATTTCATTAATTTTTAAAAAGTGAATGAAAGAATTAAGCCTTTTAAACCTTCGCTGTAAAGTTACTCCCTTTTTTTGATCTATCTTGACTGTACTAATTATACAAAACAAAGAAAAAAACTGAAAGCCCCAAAAATATTTAAAAACATGGGTAAAATCCTCAAACTTTTGTTAAATCCCAAATACCTCCACGAAAATATGTCCCAAAACCGAAGTCGAAATCCCCATTTTGCCGCGAAATCCCCTTATCTGACAACACTGTTGGCCGACAGAAATCCCATTTAGCTGTCAATTTTTTTAATGGATATGAATTTCGAATTGGATTTAAAATACGAATCCAGTAAACATTCCCCCTGATTATGTAAGGCGTTGGCGAATTAAGTAAAAATGCCTTCATACAAATCGAATTTTCAAATTCAAAATTAACGAAAACTAAACTTTTCTTGGCGAAGCTAATACAATTTTAACAAAATATAAGCCTGATTTGACCCTTAAACAGTGCAAAAATAGTCGTTATAACGATTTTACTGTCAAAACGACTTAAAACGTCCACGCCTACGACTTACACAAGGGGTGTACTATTTGTTGTATCGTCCTAACAAAAAACAGAGTTGTTAAAATTTAAATTGAAAAAATACGGCATTTGAGAAAAGCAAGATATAAAATTTTTATGAATTTTTAGAGTCCTATGTTTAAGTATGCTAACAGAGAGAAAAATCAATCATTGTAAAAGTCAAGTCAAAATTTTAACAACTCTGTTTTTTGTTAGGACGATATCACAACCATTGTGGACAACCTAAATGTAAATTCAGTATAACACAATTTTATTATTTCGATATTTTATAATTTGTTATCTCTCTTGTAATTTTAAAATTATTAAACATTACATTTTTATAGAATCGCATCGTTCCTCTATAGCCAGTTGCGTAATAGCTGTACGGAGTCGACAAATTTGCCAAAAACTACTCTGCAACTGTGTAAATTTCATTATGACAAATCGGCCAACATATTAGATACATTAAAAGAGGCTGGAGATCATTTGATTGTACAATTAGAACGTATTTCTTTGCAAGAATTTTTGGCAGAAAGTAAGAATTAAATATTCATATTTTGAACAAAATTTTATATTTAAATTTATTTATTTCTTTACAGGTTCAACAAGCACATCGAAAAAAATTAAACATTTACACCAATCATTAGAAATATGTATAAAATCAAAGAGTCTATTTACACATGCTTTAAGCAATTTAAATTCTTCAGCTGAAACGGCAACTACAATCGCACAAAATTCAAATAATGAAAGCGAATTTTTAAAACATATTTTATTGTTTGAGAGTCGTTTACAATTTGCATTAAAAACTCTTATTAAACTTTGGCTGAGTGGTGGCCTTAAGGATCCTAAACAAAAAGTTGAACTTTATAAGAAAATGTATATGGAAACCTTGAATATTAGAAAAGTAACAGGTATTCAGCATGAGCAGATTGGTGTTAAAGTTATGGCGCAAAAATTTGCAAATTTATTGGAGAGACTGAGTCAATTGGAAAATACACACACACATAATAATCAATAATAAAAATAGCTTCTTAACAATAATTTAATTATATTTTCTGCCTTTCTGTAGTTTTTGTTTTGTTTGTGTTTTAAACTTCTCAAACTATACGCTTTAAATTATTTAGTAATATAATTAAACAAAACCACATTTTAAATGTTTATAAAATTGTATTTTTGCTCTTCACAAATATTTATAGTAAATACATGCGATAAGTTTGTTAAATACAATTTCGTTTATTATTTCATTTTGTAGTTTCTACAATTGCAGTCAACCAGATTTACCACCACTGCCGCCACAACCGCAATCATTAGCTTCATTAAGAACTTTATCACCAGTTATTAAAATGATGTATGTTAACGTAATTATCACACTTAGGCTTTGATGCAACTTGAAAATATAAACATGATTAAAAAGTTTGCAACATTCGTATGATAAATAAAAAACACGTTAAACTTATTAAACTTACACAACTTTTTAAATAATCCATTTCACGTATTATTAAAAGATCTTTTAACTTGAAGGTTTCAAAGTAAACTAAAAACTATTTGCTATGAGTATAAATTAAATTGGCAATACTTTAGAATTCATTTTAAGGCATGATACACTGAAACTTTGTAAACATTGCTAGATCCATTAAACACTGCTGGCGAAACTTTGGCACGCATTGAAATAACTACATCAACAGTTGGGAAGGTGTACACTAGGATGTCCCTTAAATTAACGATTTGTAGATTTTCATCCATTACACCCCCCAGTTTTATTGAAAATGGTCCCAAATTTGCCCATTAGCAAAAAGTGTATTATTATTATTATTTTTCATTTCATTTATTCATTTAATATAGTCAAAATGATTCAGATATGGAATTCTGACTATCGGATATCACTAACTCCTTTTAGCCTGGAATAGAGATGAACGCGTATTTTGACACACGCTCACGCACGCTCACGAATTAATCACGCACGACTCACGCACGAACAATTTTTTTATAATCACGCTCACATGATTGATTTTAATTTGAATCACGCTCACGAAATACTGACGCTCAAGAAATACTCACGAAAAATACGAAATTTGTTTTATATATTAAGGAAGCTTTCTTTATTGAACATAAGTTTTATTTATTTACAAACTTAAGTAGGTAGTTAAAGAGAATTAAAATTAGTTGAACTATAAAAAATTTATTAGGTGTATAACTTAAAAATCCGAATCCCGCAATAGATGGTGTATCTTTTACACATGGTTTGTGTCTTCAATAACTTATATGGCATTTTGGAGGGTAAACATCTGTCAAATATTCCCACTTGGTCATTGAACGAAATAGTGTAAACAACAAAGTTTTATTTTGCTTCAAAAATGTCGAATTTTGTGCCAACAAAGCATCGGTAGTGATTTTGACACGGAAGACAAAGACCGCCCAGGTCAGCCACAAAAGTTCGATGGTGATGAATTGGAGACATTACAGCAAATTCAAAATTGCAAGCACACGAGCTGAAGCCGAGAGACGTTGAAAGACGATTTTGCTTAACCTATGTGCTGCTTGAACGCCATATAAAGAAGTCAGTTATGCATCGAATTATTACTGGCGATGAAAAATAAATCCATTACGACAACCCGAAGCGCAGGAAATCGTATTTGAAGCCCGGTCGACAAGCCAAATCAACGCCAAGCCGAATATCCATGGCGCCAAGGTAATGCTCTGTACTTGGTGGGACCAGAAGAGTCCCATCTATTATGAGCTGCTGAAATCGGGCTAGATGATCATAAGGGACCTGTGCCAAACACAATTTATTTGTTTGAAGCGAGCATTGCCGAAAAACCCCCGGTTAAAAACTATTTAGAAAATAGTAGTTGGGAAGTTTTGCCTCACCCGCCTTATAGTCCAGACCTTGCCCCGCCCGACTACAATTTGTTTCGATCGATGCAGAACGCTCTCACTGGAATACGCTTTACTTCAGGACAGGGTATCCGAAATTGGCTGGATTCGTTCTTGGCCTCAAAAAATGAGCAGTCTTTTGTCGCGGATTCCATATGTTGCCAGAAAGATGAGAAAAAGATGTTCAATCCCAGTGTAGAAACGGTAATGACATATCATTATTTTTTGGAGTACCAGTAATGACACCCACTTACCTTCTGCGTTATTTTAAAACATATAATAATGAGTTACTGATTATGACTTATTTTTATCATTATTTCATATAGAAAATAATTTTTTAGATTTTTTTGAAAATTTTTTGAAATCTATTTTTAGACTCAATATTTTTTAAACACTGGTAAGGATATATGTAACCACATATTTTTTGTATGTTGGCGAGTAAGCTTACTTGTGTGCAGCAGGTCAATTATGTTTTTATCTATTAAATATTACATGTCGATATAGCTCAGATGGTAGAGCTGTTGACTGGCAATCTGTAGACCCAGGTTCGATTCCCGCACCAGTAAATTTTATTAAAAAAAAAACAATACAATAATAAATAATTTTTTTTATATAATTAATTTTTTTGAAAATCTATTTTTAGACTCATTATTTTTGTCAGTACTGGTAAGCACATAGGTAACGATATATTTTTTGATTTTTCGTAAGCTGGTGTGTAACGACAACTCATTATTTTTCGCGACATCGCCATATAAAGGTAATAAGAAATGTAATAACAAAAGTAAGTAGTTACCATTACCAAGTATGTACTTACATAACCACATATCTGGTAATGATTTTCTACACTGGGATACTTTGAATAAAATTATATTGTACCCATGTTTCAAAAAAAAATTGTGCAAAATTTGAAGGAGGGTAAGATCTGTGACATTTTTCCAAAATTGTAAAATACTGCAATCTGGTTTAATTAGTGTTTCCAATTCGGTTAATCGATTAACCGATTCCTCGATTAATCGCCTCTATTTCGGTTAATGTCGAAACAAATAATTTAAAACTCAAATAATTATTCGACCGAAATAATCGGTTAAAATTGGTCGATTAACCGGTTACATTTTTAATATGGAATTTTTCCTTAATTTTTTCCCAAAACTTCACAATTTTCTTAATCTGGGCTATAAAATTACCAGAAAAGCTTAGAAAAAACAAATACTAACTAAAATAGCATCAAATTCTTTAAAAATCGTGTGAAATACGTCCTTAAATACCTTTTTCGAGCAACCGCAAACAAGTCGACATTGTACCATCAGACTCCCAATTTTTAATAAAATTTTGCGCAAATGTTTAAAAAAAAATATGTATCAAAGTTTCTATTTGTAAAAAAGCCTTAAACATAGCAAAAGGCCAAAATGAAGGTGTTTTTTAAAACTTCACAAAACACACGACTGGCTGGAGGATGCTTTATGAAATAAAATAGACAATTTTGCATTACTGTTTCAATTCTTTTAAAAATTTAAACTAATATAAATTATATCTCCATGTCCTTTAAGACAAGGCTGCATTTGTTTTAAAACTGTTACACAATTAACATGTTAATTCTGAAAGAACTTTAACTTTTCTTTTTTTCCTAAGAAAGTATATATTCACATCGGTTTAAAACCACATCAATTCTAAAACATGTTCCACTAGAGCAACATTGAACCCGAACCCGTTTCAAGGAATATAAATTCGAATTAAAACAAATAACCTAAAGTTAAAAAATTTTAATTTATATAGAATTTGACTTCTGTAACTGCACACTCAGTGAATTGTCTATATCAGGGCTGGCAAAACTATGGCACTCGTGTCAGTAGTGGCACGCGAGTGGATTTTAGGTGGCACGCGACGTTTTGTTGGATATTTTCAAAAAATTTAAATTATTAGAAGACCAGCAAAAAATTCAGTTAAATGTTAAATTTCGCTACAAATATGTCTGATTTAACTCCATAATGGTGAAATTTTTCATAGAGCTTGTAAATCGTATTTTAAAATGAATAAAACTCAGTGTTGCCTCCATTTTTTGATTAAAGAACTCGCATATTCGATTATCAGAAAATTCTATGAAAATTTCTAAAATTCTAAACTGAAAGAATTTTAAATGTTTCGATGAGAAAATACCTCATATTTGGAGAAGTAAAAAGTACCAGAAAATTGCACAAAAATGGAAAACAACTTGTAATAAAATTGGATCTAAAAAAATTAAGTTTTTTTTAAAGGGAAAATAGGTTTTACGAAATAGCCCTCAATTAAATAAAGGCTGAAAATAAGTTTCATAATGATTTTATTTCATTGGGGATTTTTTCATAATGAAATAATCTCAATATTTAAAGTTTAAATAAACTCCCAAATATTAAATAACCGTCAAACATTTTTACGTCATTTCTTGGATGTTATTTAATTTTTCCCTTTGGGGGTTATTTCATGGGGGTTATCCGTAGCGCTGATAAATATGTACATCTGCGATGATATTTTTAAGAAAAATTTTCTAAATTTTAAAAATTTTTAAAAAAGGACTTTTAAAACACAACTTAAATTAAGGTGGCACGCGAGAAATTTTTACAAGAATAATTTGTCCGTTTCTGGCACGCAGCGAAAAAAGTCTTGCCACCCCTGGTCTATATGCCTTTGATGAATTTATACACTGATTCAATTGAGTTTCGCTGGAATTCGTCTATTGAAACTTTTAATTGAATTGATGCAATTTTTCATAAAATTTTATGAAGAATTTCATATTATTTATTAAAAATGTCATACACCCAAAAAAGTTTTTTTAGAAAGAGATTGTTAAAAATTTTTAAGCTTTTTTCATAAAATTTAATAATTTTGGCTTTTACTTTTGGAAGAAAACTTCATTAGCTTATTGAAAATTTTGTTTACAGCTCGTCCGATAAAATTCTCTCAGAGTAAGTACGCTCAAACTTTAGGTTATTTTTTACTGTTAATGGCCTTTAGTAATTAATCTCAAAGAGAACTCAAATTTTTTTATCGATGACTTTAATGAAAATTTCGTAGCTGTAGGAAGAATCTTATTAAAATTTAAAAAACTTTAGGTATAGCATTTCTTTAACCCTTTCAGACCCAGCATACACGATTGTGAGATGTGATATTTTCTCTTAAAATTACAAATATTTTAAATACTAATAGGTTTATTTAGATAAAAAATTTCAGTTATACTTTTAGCTAAATTATATTTCATAAAATATGAATTGACATCAGAAAATTTTAATAGTTTTAGTACCATTTTACCTTAAAGTTATAAAATGAATACATTTTTGCAAGCTAGTTGGGTCTGAAAAAGTTAAATGCAATATTAAATTTTATAGTGCCAGTATTGATTAAAAATCACATTCAAAGAAATTTTGTATCTAAGCTTCTCAGATTTTTAAATTTTTTTCTGAATAAAAAATCTGCGTTAAGTAATCGATATGTAACAGTTTTAGGTTTGCTGTTCTTAACTTACTAATATTTTGTTAGTTTCAGCAGTTCTTTCTGCCATCTTCAGCGAAATTTTAGTAGATTTAGCAACATTTTTACAGATCTTTTTTTTAAAAAAATCTCAGATCCCGAAACTTTTCAACCTTCGAATATGAAAACTTTTTTATTAAATACATCGTATTCATATATGACGTTAATATTTAATGAAAAGAGTCAGCTTTTTGTGTTTTAATTAATAAAAAGTTAATGAAATACCTTAATTTAGCATTAAACGATTAATCGATTAACCGCCAATTTTCTCGAATAACCGACCCGAATAACCGGTTAATCCATTTTAGTGATTTTTCGAATAATGCATTAACCGGTTAACCGCCTATGTCGAATAATTGGAAACACTAGGTTTAATATAATCACGCACAAAAATTTACTCACGCAAGACTCACTAACAAAGATTTTTATGAACTCACGCAAGACTCACGTGAGTGCTATCATTTTAACTCATGCTCACGCGTGAATCACGGAAGTTTCGTGTGACGCGCCCCTCTCTAGCCTGGGGGGTTATGTAATTCGATTCGAAAAGAAAACGCTTTCGAACAGAATTTTCGCACTAAAAATTCAGTAACAGAAAAGAGTTTTTAGTGAAGGAAAATGTTGAAAACGTGTAGACAATGTCTAGTGAAAGTGAAAAAAAAATTGGACTATCGAGAAAGGATATCTGTTTACAAGAATTTTAAAATTTCCGAATTCGAACAATATTTTTCGAATCCGCTTACGTAATAACCCCCCTGGAATCCAAAATGACCTACGAATTGGATAAAAATTGCAAAAACTTGTTTTTTTAAAATTAATTTTAAAGATTTTTAAAATGCCTAATTTGGAGGTGTCGATTGCCATTTGTACCATATAATAGTTGATATTAAATAAAAAAAAATATAAATTGGAAAAATGATAATTTGAGTTTGTGTTTGAAGCGGCTGCTTTCCAGGACATTTTACGAAAACTACTTATTTTGTCAAAAATTTAACAAAATTTGAATGTTTTCATCAAAGTTTGCATAATTTTCCAAAAAATGTCACTTAAAAGCTTATAATTAGAATCTAATATGATTACACAACTAAAATTGCTATTAACATACAGACACTTTTGACCCCACCTTTTTAATCCTTAAAAATAAGATTGGGACTATAAAGAATAGCGCTTGCTCTTTAGTTTCTGATGTTATTCTGTAAATTTCCTAGTGAGTCTTTCTTGGTGAAAGTGAAAATATTAACCCTATTTGGATCAAGTTACACAAAATAATAATTTTGATCAAGCGGGAATTTTTTTTGGATTCATTTAGATTGGCTAACTTATCCAAAAGAATGCTTATTTTAATACTATGTATTTAGAGCAGTGCTGTTCAAAAGTAAAAATGTAGTTGTGTTGGTGAGAAAATGAGAATTGCACTGTAAGAAATGTTGAATGGGTTAATAGAATATGTATCAATTTATTTTTTATTAAAAATAAGAAAATGTTTTGTGTAAAAAGTGAAGTACTATCGGAATATTTTAATAAATACTACACTGTTTTAAAGAAATAAAAATAAACAAAAATACAAGTTTTGAAAAAAAACTCATACATACAGTAGTGGACTAAAGTGGATACATTAATTCAAGATTTTTCGAAATTTGTTATAATTTTTATTTTATTATAGAAACTTAAACGATTTTTTTTAAAGCATAAAACTGAAACTTTCTTCTTCAATAAAAACCTAAATACAGTAGACTATATCATTAAGAAGTTAACGAAAAAAATAATTGCAAATTGTGACCGCTTTTATCCAGTATTGTTCATATTTGAAATTTTCGGCAAGTTCTTTCTTTAACATTTTGTCGAAAGTCCTTTGTTCTTTAAAACACATTTTATGCGAGAAGGAATGCTTTCCACAAGATTTTTAATAGTTTGAGGTGGAATATTAGCCCATACCGCTAAAACTCCTGACCAAAGGTCATCTAAGTTAGTCGGTGCTCGTTCGCATTGGGAGAGTCTTCTTTTGACAATTGCCCACCAATTGTCGATGGGATTCAAATCGGCGCTCTGACCTGGCCACTTCAAAAACTGGAAAAACTACACTTGGATATCACAAATTGAAAAAAGTTATTAATACAGATTTAAAAATATTCAAATATGTATCCACTTTAGTCCACTACTGTATGTACATTAGGGTGGCTTTTTTCATTCTATGTAAAACAAACGGTTTTCGATTTTTTTTAAATCAATATTGATTTCATTGTATTTACATATTTATAAAATATTTTTAATCTGCATTTATAATCATACAATGTTTGTCGTACATTGTTATTCATTTTTTTAAGTGCATTAAAAAAATTAGCATACATCCGCACTCATGTTCATTCGTCGCTGTTTCAGTGACGACTAAAAGCGAGAGCATAAGAACACATGTGAATTGAACAGGGAGAATTGTCCTATGAAATGAACAGCACTGATTTAGAGTTATCTTGAGGAGAATTTTACTCTTGTTTAAGGTAGTTAAGTTGACCTTTAACCTTAACAAAAAAACATATTTTTGTAAATAAGTTTATTAGACTCTTGGCCTTGAAAGAAAAATCATTATATGTATAAGCAGTTAAACATGGCAATATAGTCGCAATATTTGTTAATGAATTCTAATTTTTTGAATATATCATAATCTTCGAGAAAAGGGTGTTTTGGTGTTTCTCATAAACTAATGAAGATAGATAATTGAAATTTGACATATACCTTCGTTTTATGACGAGAAGAAAACACACCAAAGTGTTTTTGGCTATTCCAATGTTTAAGGGGTAAAACTGGGATGAGATGTTTCAAAAAATCGATTTTTGAACGTCATTTTTGGTGGATAGGAGGGGAAGGTGGCAAACATGTTATATATATTTTTTTCTAATTTGAGGACTCAACAAGAATCTGAAGTCAAAACAACGATACATCCGCAAACAAAAATCGGTAGTGAAAGGGTTAACCACGAATAACAGTTGCATTTAAATGACTCTGGATAGTCTTAAATTAAGCGTACTTTTAGATAAGCCGACCTTAAAGTGATATTTTTCCGAAAATTATGAAAGGTGTTTTTCTGAAAAATTCTAGTGGGTCGTTTTTGGCCATAAGTAGAAAAATTAACCCTATATGGATCATGTTACACAAAATAATTATTTTTATCAAGTTGAAATATTTTTTAATCAATTTATTGGCTTTAAAATCTCGTAGTCATAATTAATATTAAGTTTCATGGGTCTTTTCTGACCCCAGGCCACTAAGGGTTAAATATTATTTAAACAAATATAAAGATACCCAGCAAAAAAAGACATTACCGAGTAATTAAGCGAGTAAGTTGCACACAAAGGGTTTCACTACTTACCAGGCTATTTACTTGCAACATTACTTTTGTTCGAGATGTCCAAAAATTCATGGGTGGTCATTGCCCTTTCGCTTACAAAAAAAGTGCGAATAACGAGTTACCCATAGTGAAAGAATAAGTAGCTACTCACAAAGATAGAATAAGTGGTTACTCGGAAGTAAGGAAATAAGCGGTTAGCCTACATTGTGAAATAGTTCACTCAGGGAATTATGTAGGTAAAATCAACTGCAAATGACAGTTAAAATAACTGCATTTGCACTTAAAAAGGTGTAGACTACATTTGCAGTTAAATTAACTGCAATATGAAGTAATTTTTAACTGTTAAAAATCAACTGACAAATGTAGTAAAAACAACTACAATTGCAATTGAAACAACATACATGCAAATTATTGTAAAACTGTACAAACAACTTGCAAATGTAGTTAAAAAAACATAAATAAAAATTTTTTTTTTAATTATTAATTTAATAAAAAAAACAAATTTATGTAAACACAATTAACTTAATTTTATTCTATAAAAAATTAAAATTGAGAAATCAAAATTTACACTTAATGTCACTTTTTTTCACAATTAAGATATTGTTGTACATGTCCGTCTGTGAGGGATGAAATATGCTGTTGTTTGGCTTCCTTTTTTTCTCCAGGTAGAAAGGGATGAGAATATAAAAGAACTGAAAGAAAATAAATACAATATTTTTTTAACATTCCCCGTAAATAAATTTATATTATAAAACTTACCTTATTATTTTAGTAATTTAATAAAAAATATATAACCTTTTCCGTATTACGCGTGCTCACTCTTTGGCGTTGTTTTATGACTAAGACAAGAGAAAACATGTTATACTCATATTCTTTCACTAGAAATTTCTAAACAAGTGATTCCTACACATACTTCTGTTTGCTTCGTGTGTGTGCATACACACTTGAAAATTTAAGTATTTGTAAATAAAATTCAAAATAACTGCATAAAATAAATGTTACTACAATGTAGTAATTTCTGTAGTTTGTTTAAAAAAATAAATGTCAAAAACATTGAAAAATTTTGTTCTAAGTAAATTAACTACAATTGTAGTTAAAATAACTACAACCGCATTACTACATAAATAACTGTCATGTAGTAACTGCAGAACTTTTCTGAGTGTTGGTCATATTGGAAAAATAACTTTTTACCTCGGAAAATTTTCTATTCAGCTGGAAAAATATTCGAAACAATTTAATAAATAAAATATTAATATAAAAAAAACTAAATCAGTACTTATTTAATCAATTACCAGTAAGTGATTACTTTGCAAGAATATATAAGTGCTTCTTTAACCGAAAACTATGTAAACTTAGTTGAAAACATTCAAATTTTTTGTAAAATGTCCTGGAAAGCAGTCGCTCCAAACACAAACTCGAATTATCATTTTTCCAATTTATTTTTTTTCTTTATGTGGTACAAATAGCAATCGACATCTCCAAATTAGGCATCTTAAAAAATCTTTAAAATTAATTTAATTTCCGGGCTTAAGTGCGTTAATGATATCCGATGAAGTCAAAATTTCTTATCTGAACCCTTTTGATTATATTAAATGAATAAAATAAAAAATAATTTTTTATCGAAATTTCGAATTTTGGCTAATTTTAATAATAATACACATTTTGTCAAAATGGGTAATTTTCGTCCAACTTTCGGCATGGGTTAACTGTTTCCAAAAAAAGGGATCGATTTCTTGCATTTGGAACCATTTCCAACAAAACTCGGGGGTGTAATAACCAGGCCAGCGACTTTCATGCAAATGCATGTTTGTAGTCATTAATCCAAAAATGATTAAAACCAAATACTTTTCTGAATTAAAGAATTTGCAACAAAATGGCATCGATTTGTTGTTGCATATTTTGTTATAAATGCATATTTTTGCATATTTTGCTTTTAAGTGCAATCAGGGAATTATGTAGGTAAAATCAACTGCAAATGACAGTTAAAATAACTGCATTTGCACTTAAAAAGGTGTAGACTACATTTGCAGTTAAATTAACTGCAATATAAAGTTATTTTTAACTGTTAAAAATCAACTGACAAATGTAGTAAAAACAACTACAAATGCAATTAAAACAACATACAAGCAAATTATTGTAAAACTGTACAAACAACTGCAATTGTAGTTAAAAAACATAAATAAAAATTATTTTAAAAATAATTAATTTAATAAAAAACAAATTTATGTAAACACTCCTAACTTAATTTTATTCTATTTAAAATTGAGAAATCAAAATTTACACTAATGTCGCTTTTATTTTTCACTAGTAAGATATTGTTGTAGATGTCCGTCTGTGAGGGATGAAATATGGCGTTGTTTGGCTTTCTTTTTTTCTCCAGGTAGAAAGAGATGAGAATATAAAAGAACTGAAAGAAAATAAATACAACAATTTTTAATAATCCCGTAAATAAATTTATATTATAAAACTTACCTTATTATTTTAATTACTAAATAAAACATATATAAACTTTTCCGTATTACGCGTCCTCACTCTTTGGCGTTGTTTTATGACTAAGACAATAGAAAACATGTTCTACTCATATTCTTTCACTAGAAATTTCTAAACAACGCGTCATACACATGCTCCTGAATGCTTCGTGTGTGTGCACACACACTTGAAAATATAAGTATTTGTAAAAAAAATTCAAAATAACTGCATAAAATAAATGTTACTACAATGTGGTAGTTTTTGTAGTTAGTTTGAAAAAATAAGTGTCAAAAACATTGAAATATTTTGCTCTAAGTAAATTAACTACAATTGTAGTTAAAATAACTACAACCGCATTACTACACAAATAACTGTCATGTAGTAACTGCAGAACTTTTCTGAGTGTGCATACTTTTTGCATATTTTATGATTTTTATTGCATATTTTTGCATATTATTTATTAAATTGCATATTTTCTTCATATTTGTTTTTTAACTAAGAGTAAGATTTAATGAAAAATAAAGAAAAGGAATAATCTGCAAACCTTAACGCAGCACTTAACTAGAAGGAAAACATCAAGTTGTCATCTACTTAGACATTTATATTGGATTTAGTTTTTAACCAAACGCTCGAATAATAAATATGATTTTTAAAAATCGATAAATCTAAAGTTAATTTTTTTGGTTTTCAGCGTTTATTTTTGGATCTTAAATGCATATTTTTGGGTTTTTAGTGCATATTTCCATTTAAGTGCAAATTTTGTATATTTTACTGCATATTTTAAGCGCATATTTTCGATTTTTAAGTGCATGGATGTCGCAACAGAAAATTATTGTAAAATTCTAAAATCGACAGTTTTTTGTTAGGGGGTCTTATTATGCTCTTGAAAAAAATTTGTATCGACCTATGTTAGCCTATAAAAAACATGTAAACACGAGTAAAAACGTTTGTATATAAAAATGTATAATTTTATATACCCATATATGTTTTTGTACACCAATATAAACAACCGGACTTAATTATATGTATCCATATATATTTTTCTTTCTCAAAAAATTGTAATATGCACTGCTGTTCTGAGTTTAGAGGGTTTTGATTTAGAATGGATTTCTAAAAGCACATGGAATTAAAATATTCGGAAATTTTCTGTTTTGGTATTCACATATTAAGTGCATTCCCGTACGTACCCAAAGTTAAAGAAATTTACCCAAAGTTACCGAAATTTACCCAAAAGCGTTCCCGTACTCGAAAATTGGGTAATTGAGAGCGCTGACGAAAGTGTATTAGTGTTTCTCTTTTTACCAAAATTTACCCAGACTTTTTCTTCGGGTAAACTTTGGTAACACAGCTGATGTAAATATAAACAAAAAACAATTGTGAAAATAAATTTGAAATTTTGATTAAATCATTGTTTCTTCTTCTTCCTCTTTTTTTTATTCCGAAAGAAAATGTTAAAATTTATAGACAGTTTTTAAAATAATCTTTTTATATATTAAATGTTCTACAAATTTCAATATTTTAGTGAAAATACAAAGAAACCATTTCAAAATTTTGTTCACAAATGTTTTTTTAATAATTTAATAAATATTTCATAGAAAGAAAGTGCATTCGTTTTCACTTCCACCCAGCTTTTTATACACGGAATATTTCACAAAAATTTTTGTGGATATGAAGCACAAAACAGCAAAAATGTTCGGAATGTTCCACTTTAGAATTTCTTTATTTGGATTCGGAACTGAGAACAGCGCCGATGATGTCATATTTAGTTGCATCTTATTACATATCGATCAGTATATTGTATAATAGTATATTGCATTTACAATTCGATACGGTTAATCCGATTTTATATGACGTTATAAATACCTATTTAGAACATAATCCAAAAGAATATATATAAAGAATGATATAATTTTTCAAAAAAAACACGATTTCGTTTTGTATAAAATTATATACTATATACCTCATTTAGAGTCACACTAGAAAATTTGTCAGTCGCCTTTTGGACATAATTTTATATTACATCAAACACTAGGAACATTTTCTGTCTCTTTTTGTATGTAATCATATCTAAGGACTTTTCGAAAAACAATTTAATTCGACTTAAGTAAGAATATTTTCCAAGATTTTTATCGACAATATAACTTTTGAATTCGAACATTTCTGCGTATTCCTCATATTTTCTACATCTTATACATTAAAATATGTGAAACCTCCTTTCACCTTTTTTGAAATTTTATTAATATTTGTTTGCCAAAAGAACTTATTTCATTCGCAGCATTAGGAATTTTCACTATAGTGTATTTTCCGTGCAGAATTTTAAAAAGAAAGTAATAAATTGTAGCATTTATTTTCTGTATTTGTGCAATCACTGTTGTAAGGATAAGTAAATTCTTAAATCATTTTGAGGAAACTAATTATTTCTCCTTAAAGCACCGTAAGTTGTTTTTCACGTGGAAAAATTTCACTCGAACTTTAAAGGCCTAAAATTGCAATTTAATTTATAAAAATTAACAATTTTTTAATTTTATAACAAAGACACAATAACAATAAACACAAAATATTACTTTTTCTCAAGAAAAATAATAGTCTTGCATATTCAATTTGCGTGAAAACAAACTCTACACAATTTTCACGTGAAACTCGTTATCGTGAAAAATCATTTTTTTATACGGAGTATAACATTTTTTCACCGTGCTTAAATTTCTGTAAAATTTAAAACATCCTTTTCTTAAACAACTTTGAAGTTTTTTTTTCAAATTTTCTTTAGAGTAAAAAAGTTTATATATCTTTTATACAAGATCATAAAATGATCATATAAGTGTTTATATAATCTGATCCGGAAAATGGGTCTATAAAATTATATCAGATTGTATTATATTAGACACAATTCAATCTAATATTATACAATTGGATATACTCTGATGCAATTGCATCCCAAAATTGGGCACATCTAATTGAATCGTATTATATCTAATTTGATATAGTTATACGCTATTCAATACAATTTGATTTCAAGATTTATACCCAGAATTTGTTGGGTTTTGAAATATATTTGAATTGTAAAACTGATATTAAAAATATTTTAGAATATATACATAAGGCGCCAATAACAGCAGATCGCCATCTGTCCCGATTTTCCTTTCGAAGTTAAAGTTAAATTTTTCTGATTTTAAATAATGTAAAATTTTATCAAAAATTGACTCAGAAAACATTTTAAATTAAGATTCATATAAACTTATATTGTATATAAAATAACTTAGAAAATGATTTGGAATCTGGATTATATAAAGTTTTATCTAAAATGACTTAGAAAATATTTTTGATATTTATGATATAAAGCAGTGGTCGGCATCCGTAGCCACCAGTGGCCGATCATAATCGGCTTTTCACACGTACACAACACGAATGGCAACAAAACTAAGAGCGTAAAATTTATTTAGTAGCATGGTAGCTTTCAACAAAGCAGGTTGACGTCGCTTTGTTTAAGAAATTTTGGAAAAATATTGCACTATTAAAATTTTACTAGAACAGGAAATTTATTATGAATTATTTTTATTTCTTTAGTTCATTAAAATTTACTAACTAATGGAATACTTTTTAAGAATAAATAATTTATATACAAAAAAATACATATTTTTTAAATAATGTGTATAATAAAATTTATTATGAATTATTTAAAAAAATTAAATTACTATAAATTATTTTTTTTATTTCTTTAATTCATTTATGCATTCATTATTACATTTCTTCATTAATTCATGTTCTTAATATACAAATATAAATTTAAAAATGATAAACTAATTTCTCACAGTGAAGAAACACAATATATTCACATTCTCTCTTTGTGCCGACCACTGATATAAAGTTATATCCAAAACAACTTAGAAATTGTTTTGATAAAGATTTATATTAAATTATATCTAAAATGACTTAGAAAATTTCTTCGATTATGGTTTATATGTGATAATTAGAGTTGTCCAAAAAAATATGAAAGTTGGAATTCGCGATCTCCACAATGTTGCCCCTATTCCTTAATGTCTAAAAACTCTCTGTGCCAAGTTTCAGCTAAATCCGCTTTTATTTAGAGGTAGCAGGAAAAATTACTTTTTAAGAATTAGTAATTTATCTCTAGAGTAATTTATACAAAAAGTAGGGTTGACTTTAAATTGAATTATTTCTTAACCAGTACGCTATTATTTAACAATTTTTTTAAATCTACCCAGTCAGAAAATACAAACGGGAAAGCGATGGCAAAGCACTTTAACAGGTGGTACAAGTACTGGCAAAAACTGCTTTCCCATTCCCAAAATGATAACATCATTAGACAAAAGGACTGTCTGTTCAAAAAGCGACGGAAAAGCACTGGAGAAACAAAATTTTTGAACGTTGGCAAAACGCTGGCAAAACCAATAAATAAGTGGTCTGGAAATATATTTTCCAAAATAAAATTTAAAAAAAGTTCATATGTATTTTTTTGGTCCTGCCGTGATCTGAACCCAGCCCTTCAGTTTGGCAGACGATTGCTCTACCCACTGAGCTAACGAAACATATAATATTTGATAGCTAAACACATAAATAAGTGATAATCGCCGCACAACTACTGGCTGTGCGAAAAAGCTAGCACTGGCAAAGAGTTTTTTGGAACTAATACGCCAGCGTTGGGAGAAAAAAAAGTTGGTCTTAATGGAGCTTTTCCACAAACAAAAAAATTGATTTTATAGAAGAAAAAAAATTTTTAATTAAAAAAAATCCAAAAAAAATTTTTTGCTTCCAACCGGATTTGAACTTGGAACCTCCTGACTACAAACCTTTTTTAACGAAGCGTCAGCATTTTTATAAAATCATTGCTCTACCAGTGAATTGGTTTTAGTACCACTGGTAGCATTGGCTAGGTAGCACTGGATAACCACTGGTTGCAAACTTTGGCATATCACTCTTAGACCATTGGAAAAGCGTCCCAAATGAGTGCTCTCCCAGTCATTTATTTTCAACACCATGGTAACCCAATGGTATGCCAGTGCTTGATTTTTTGTACCACTGGCGATTTCTGATTGGGTAGTTTTAATTAATGTGAAGAAAAGGAATTTGAAATGAAAATTTAAAAAAATTAAGTAACTTCCCGACTAAAAAAGTTTTCATATAATCTTATATGATTTGATATAAATTTAAATGTTTATATGCGTGGCTTTATATAACCATATACATTTATATTAACACTTTGGTTTTATAAATATGTTTGATATAACGTTATATATAATCATATGCGATTTGGTCTCCAGCCATATATTAAGAGATCTGCAAATATAGTTCATACATAATTATATATAATGGCATATAAGCTTTTATAAACAATCTTATATCAAAATATATACTTAACAAAGTTAATAGAAAATTGTATTAATGTTATATATAATAATATCTGACATGATATCTAATTATACAAAATTTTAAAAAGTTTAATTGCAATTTTTAAATTTAAAAATAAAAATTAGAAAAACATATGTTGAAATAAATATGGTTTAAGTTCAGTTATTTTTTCCGTAAAAAAAAAATTAATTCTGAAAGTTATTTTTTTTATTTTATAAGACACAAAACAGACCAAAACTCTAACCTAGAAAAAGTTGTTCCGACAAATTTTTGTAATGTTTTATTTTGTCAGCTATTTCCAAGTTTATTAGCAAAAATTTTTCTAAACATTAAGCATTAGTATTTAATATGAATGAAAAGTGATCTCAACAATATTTACTAAAATTTCATTTTAAAATCTTCATCAAATTTTATGTATTAATATATAATTTGATGCAGTTAGATAGACCCATTTTTCGGATCAAATTGTATCAGGTTAGATAACATGCTTATCTCGCTTGATATAATTATATATTCCAATATTCGGATCAAATTAGATATGGACGTATATATGGGTTTATATATGTTGATATATGATTATATAATATCTTTTTTAGTCGGGTTTTAAGTAATTCCCGGTATTTTTTTAAATTATAGAAAAAATAGTCTCAAAATAATAGTCTGTTGGCTGGACAGAAAAATTTGTTACTCTAACAAAATTTATTCCTGTTTTTTGGATTAAAATAAAATTTGTTGATTTAAACACTTTTTTTGTTAAATTTAACAAATTTAAATTTAAGTAAAAAATTTGTAAAACTACAGTTTTATCTGTAATTATACTGAGTCGTATCCTAATTTAGGGTCTCGGGACCGTCCCCGGGTCTAGTTCATATCATGTGAGGTCATATTAGGGCACTCCAATGGAGCAAACATTTTGTCCGTTTTTCTCTATCTCGCTTAGTTTTCAAGATATGGGCCATTTTATGAAGTGGAAAATTTTTATTAAAAATTTTCGAGGGTCCAAAGCCCCGCCAAGGTCCACTTTTGGATAGAGATAACCCCTTTCGCCGGGATATTGTTCGGTTAGGGGTAGTCTAAATTTTCATCAATTTTGCTCTATCTCTCTTAGTTTTCGAGATATGGGCCATTTTAAAAAATCGGGAGGGAAAGAAATAGCTCCATCTTTAAAACTTCGGATACATTGGTGGCACCATCTACCGGGTAATAACAGTAACATGAAAATATTATATTTTAACAATAAATTTTGTAAAATTTAACGAATGGGTTCTTAAAAATTATTTTTAAATAATTTTGAAAATTACCACTCAAAATTATTTAAAGTACACAGAAAAAATTATCAATCTTAAATATCTAATTAAATAAATATTTAAAATAAAAATAGTTTCTGAACAAGTATTTAATTGAATCAATTAATATTTTAATTGACTTTTAAATATTTTTGCTAATATTTGTTACATAATTATGTGTTGTATAATTCCCAACTTTTTTTTCTTAAACTGTATGCATATGTGACCGTCTCCGAGAAAAGGGACCTAGTGTGTGAAAATGAAGTTTTGAGAAGAACGCATTTAAAATTTCAAATTTTAATGTTTTTCTCATTTTTATCGATTTTCCCAAGTTCCCGTTTTTTGACACACTAGGTCCCTTTTCTCGGAGAAGGTCACATATATAGAAAATTTTTAGTATATGAACCAAAACCTTTGCAGTTCACAAACAAAACAAACACATATGCAGTACTACAAATATATAAACATGACATACACACACGAGTAAAAAAAATAATATGATGCCATATATAATGATATCTTATTTAATATAATTGGAGATATTAAAAATGGTGGATAAAATTATACCGGATAAGATCTAAATATATTGAATCATATAGAATTTTATCCGGATTTTGACCCGATATAATTATATCTAATTTGATGTAGAAAGACATAATTATATAACGCTTTATATTTCAGGTTCAAAACAAAAACTATTAAGAAGTACTAAAAAATAACACCCCTAAGTTAAGGATTCAAAATTTAAATAAAAAATTCTTTAAAAGAAGTTGTACATAATTGTAACTGTGTAAACCTGGTATGTTTATGAGTTTAATTTCAAATTCGATAAATAAAAAATATGGTTGTATTTATACAAGGTTTACAAGGAATGTACGAGTTATAATGAGTACGTCTTTTATATTTTGAAATCATACATAAATATATCTCAAAAATATATATATCGCAAAGATATAGTGTCATACTTGACTATATATAAACATATTAGTCCATATTAAATTATATAATTTCCTATATAACTATTTTTACTCGGGATTATTTTTTTATTATTTTCAATTAATGTTTTAATTGATATTATCGTATTACTACTTTAATCGAAATTTGTTTCAATTAATCGTATACAATTTTTAGTAGTTAATAGTATCATTTGAGTGGTAGGTGCAAAATCAATTAAAATTTTAATTGATTCAATCAATTTCGTTGTTAAAATTCGTTTTTAGTTTTTTCTGTGTACTGATGATTTTTAGTATTGTGTTAAATGGGGATAACTAAAATATTTGCTTAAATCAGTGTTTCAACTTAAAATTTGTTAAAAATAAGTCAAATCGATTTGACAGATTTTTCTACTGACGTATTATTTTAGGTGTACAAGAAACTTTACGAAAGCCATATTGATTCGGATTTATTAATCTTTTATTCCTCAAAAATGTTGATAATTTACCGCGCAAAATCGTTTAAAAATTTTTGTCTATAATAGTTACACACAAGAAAAGTTTTGATTGGAATTCGATCGAAACCATTAAAATTAATTTGCGAGAACATTATTTTATTTGGAGTTACCTATAATTGAGTACTAAACCTAAAATACTTCATTAGGTATTAAAAATAGGGAATATTAATTAAAAGACAATCCTGTTATCCAATTGTTAGTAAAATCCAACAAACTTTAAAATTAAAATTCGTTTATTAATTGTGTACAGTGGATGAAACCATTTATTTAGTGGATATACCAGAAAATTGGTGCTATTTATTTCATTTATTAAAAAATTATCAATATTCGAAAGTTGTACCTACAAATACGGGTATCCTAATCGAATATGCCCTTAAATTAAAGCTTCAGTAGAACCAACCGAATTGTGGATTGCGTTGATAACAGATGCAACTAATGATTGGTATTGGGAAATGAATTTTATACTGAATTTGTTTTCCTAACAAAACATATAAATTCAAAATTAGACATTAAAATTAATAAGTGTTTGTGGTGTAGTGGGTCGAGAGGTAGCCTAGTACGCCGGATTTCCGAGTTCAAATACCGGAAAAGACAAAAATTTAGATGTTTTTTTTTAATTAAAACAAAATATTCATATGTTTAAAGAGCAAATATGACAAAGAAAATCGATAGTAGTTCTGGTGCAATGGGTAAGAGTGTGAAATATGAATCTGAATGGCCGGGTTCAATACCAGAAAATTCAAAAAAAGTTTTTTGGAATATAATACTGAATATTGGCTTTCACAACCAAAAATATAATTTATTATAAAGACAGTTGTCGTAACCGCATGTATTCGATTAGCAACAAATTCGGTGGCCTAATTTCAATAAAATATTTTACTTAATACTACTGCATGACACTCAAAAAATTAATGGAGATCTGACCATCAGTTCTATATATTTCGGACATGCTGATTATAATGGCGTACTTTATTTTTCGATCAATGGTACAGATTTTTCGCTAAATGTCTTTAAAGTTTGGCGGTTTTCCATGCAGTTTTTTATATACAAAATTTTTTAAATTCAATTAATATGAATTTTTTTGTGTTAAAATGTAAGCACAGGACCTGTGGCCATATTTACAATATAAATGCGATGTGCTAATCTTGATATTTAAACCACTACTTAGCGTTTTATATAGGTTTACGGTTTTTTGCTATTTCAGCGACTTTAGTCGCCGAATGTACAATCGACCTCAATAAATGTAATGCCTTAGTAAGGAAGCAATTAAAGGAAAATATTTCAATAAAAAAAATGTATTCATCTTATAGCGGCCTATACGTTAAAATCGCGACTTTCCAAAAATTTTATATGCCAGCATGGTTTTCAAAGATGTCCCCAAAGTCCAACTTTTAGTGTAATATGGGGTCTCCTCTAAAAACTGTTCTTGCAAAATTTCAAGCGAAACAGTTTTCATTTGCAAAAGTTATCGCAATAAATACATTTTTTACTAAGGTTAGTATCGTACTAAAGACACTTTAGTACGATATCGACGGGTACGGGTAGCGACTCTACTCTCTAAAAATTACATAGTTGATGATCACTATTTTTTCCACTATGCCATAGGTGAAATAACCCTCACTATGACATAGTCAATAATTAAAATCTTAAAATCAACTATGGAAAAAGGTATTGATAACGATTTTCTGGTAGAAATCTCATAGAACCTAAACATAGTAGATATTTACTAAATTTGAATAAAAATAGTCAAAAGAGAACACGGATTTTACCATTTTACTCCCTAATCAACATCTGCAAAAAAAACTTTTATTTACTACATTCAGTTTACTTCTTTATTTATTTTTGTCAATCTTTACACTGCAATTTTCACCGATATTTTTCATGTGTTGAAGTTGTTGCAGAGCTTCGTTAGATTGGCGATATTTCGCAGGTTAAACAACCTGAAAAATATAAATTAAGATTAATATGAATATTTATTATTACAACAAAAATAACTAAATATAAAAACTTACCAACAAATAATGAAATTTTGATTAGCGTTGTAGGATTGTTAGAGATTTTACATCTGGTACTTACACCTGGTACTCATTAATTTTGTTAGTATTTGATCTGCAAAATATGATTATGAATTGAATATTTAATTTACAGCTGAAATAATAAAAAAAAGCTTACCAAAATTTTATTTTTAAATATTTTTTTTTAAAGAATTTTATTATTAAAATTCATTTGTTGAAATGTTTATTAACAGGGTAACTAAAATATTTTTAAAATTAATGACACCCATAGTTGTTCTTGATTATTGTAGTTGTTTTAAGAAATTTTTAAATTGACTATGGATTTCTTTCACTATCCAACTATGAAATTTTATGGGTGTAGGAAAAATTTTGTTTTCGAATTTTTTTATATTTTATTTGGATAGAGCATACTCTATATACTCAGAAAATATCAATAAAAAATTCGAAGAAATAAAATTTCCACACGTTTTTTTGTAAAATATATTTTAGTCACAAAGTAATTTTCTATGCATTAAATATCTACAGAAAATTTTTTGGGAGCGTTTTTATCATTGTCTTTATTATAAATCTTATTTCGCATAATACAGCAGAACTACATCCAAAGATGCAAGATTTGCACGCAGTCTTTAAAGAAAAGCCAATGACGATTCTGAAAGAAAAGATTTTGACCGAAATAAAATGTCTAATAAATTCTCTACCATCGTTTTTAAGAATATTTGGGTTAATATATAAAATACTCTTTATCCGATTCTTCCCAAATTTGGCGCATATGTAGAAAACTGCGAGATATAAATTTTACTCGTACACGGTTTTTTGAAATTTTGCTGGTTTCTTAGCGTAAAATTAATTTTAAACTTTAAACGCGTTTTCCCACAACCCTGAGTTTAAAAACGGCCGCCACTGTACAGCCAAGGCGAGTTAACCGATTTCAATTCGGGTTTTTTTTCTTTCGTAGGCAAAAAAAACTCTAGTCCTTATCGTGGCCCTTTTTTTAAATTTTGGTCAAATAAATTTTATATCCCCGAGCAAATGTGTTTTTTTCTTGCCTTTTTTGGAATTTTTAAGTTTGTGTGGCAACTTTGTTAAAAAAAAATTTTAAAAATAAAAATCCAGCCACGATAAAGAGTAGAGAATTTATCTGGGACTAAGAATCAATTTACATTTTTATTTTCCGATAATTAATGAAGGCTGCACTTGGCAGCCGATTTTACCTTTTTTAAAAAAGCCAGTAATGAAGTGGCAACTCTGGCGATTTTGGCTGGGGAAATATAAAACTGATATTTTTTCAAAGTATTACTATAACATGATTTTTAAATAAAAAAATAAAATATTAAAAATATTGTTAATTGAATTTTTGACAACCGTTCAAATATTCCCTTTAAAATGCTGTTGTTACAATATTTACCCCCCTAAAATGTCTTTAGTACGGTACTACCGTGAAAAATGTATTAAATTTGCAAAATTCTAAACTATATCTATTTAGCGATGATTTTCTTGTCAAAAGAAAAGTTTTGGTATCCATATTGCCCTATTTAGAACATATTGTTTCCACCACATTGAATTTCTGATAAAACGCGAACAATCGCGAATTTCAAAAAAATCGGAAACACGTATTCATTTAAATGTATTATAGATTATATGTAAGTTTGACATTTTAGTCATATACTTCTCCATACAAAAGAGTCAAAAATTTGCTTTTTTTTATAGGATAGGACATTTTATATAAATAGGACATGCCTGGATATGTTTTAACATGTTATATATACTGCTGGACGCGCCTCAAAAAGCCTTTCATATGAGACTCATGTTGAGCTAAAATGCAAAAATCTTACAAAAACTAAAAAAAGACCTCATTGCTAGACCCGAAATATTTTCATCAATCATAAAGCAAACCAAGGTTTATTTTGTGGGGGGCACTTTTTTCGTGAGTCGGTCTAATGAACTTATGTAAGTATGTATGAACTGTCTGATTTGGTAAAACTCCAATCATAAATCAACACTTCTAATAGCAACAATTTTACATAAAATATTTTTTATATTTTATTTCTTGACTTTTGTTGAAAATTTTTTGACAGTTATTTAATTTATTGTTAATTGTTCTTATATTGAATTGATTTTCGATTAATACTGCCGAATTTGTTGTAAAAACTGAATAAAAAATTAAAGAGTTACCCCTAAATTCATAAACGCTTTGTAAAATTATAGGAGGTTTATTGAAAAAATTTTGTATGAAAATGACGTTTTGTAAACCTGCTATAACTTTACAAAGCATTTATGAATTGAGGGGTTAATATTTTTAATACTGATTTATAATAGTTACAACCAATAAATTGGGAATAGTGTATATTTTATTATTTTTAATACACGGATAGAATTTTGTGCATAGTATTAATGAATTTGTTCATTAATCCAATGATTTTTTTCATTGAAAAGTCCCCAAAGAACGCGTTCATTAAATCAATGAAACGTATTCATTAAATGAAAACTAATTGAAAAAAATATTTTTTTTTGCCTTACCTTTTTTATTTATTATTTATTTTTATTTTATTAATTTTTATTTGTACATATATTTCTTTTTTGTTTCTATAACTTTTTCGACATCTCCCTGAACTCGACTTGAACCCGCAATCACCAGAACGTAAACATTACCGCGTTACCGATTGATCTAAATAGCCAAAACAAAATGATGTCATTATTTGAACTTTTTTATTTAAATAATTTCAGTTTGCAACCCTAGCGTTCATTACTGGAACATATATCTATTTTAGTAATTAGCAAATTCAAAACCCTTATAAAAATTAAAGCATATTATACGGGTTAGTTGAAAATATATAATTAAAAAAATTCATTAAATTAATGAATTTTTCATTAATTCAATGAAAATTTTTCATTAAGTCAATGAATTCAGATTAATGAAATCGATTCATTCATAGTATGAACGAAAATTCTATCAGTGTATGGTTGTGTTTATGAAATTTTTTAAAAATATACATTTTCTTACAATAGATTGAGAAGACCGATTTAAACTCAGTGGAGACCGATTTAAACTCTTTCAATACGAAATAATACATATAAGGTGCTATTAAAAAATCTTGGTGGTTTTGATGGATTTCTAACTGAATCAATTTCTTTGTGTAGTATCGTTTTTAGTACATGTATTTGTAAATTCAGAAATCTTTTTTAAAAATTTATAAAAACCTTCTTGAAATATTAAATTGATAGGAGTTAAATATCTCGGCAGGGAAATCGGGGGCATAAAAAAGTATCCGAAAATTGGACAAAATTGGAAGACAATCTGTAATATTAAATTGGACCGGAGAAACTAAGAGTGTTTTAAGAAAAACATTCTGCAAAGCAAGGAAAAGTTTTCTAAATTTTAAAAATTTTCAAGGTGGCACACGATATACATTTTTACAAAACAATGTGGCTGTTTGTGGCACGTAATGAAAAATTTCTTGCCACCTCTGCACTATACCGTCAACAGTAGATAAAATGCAACATTTTTAATTTGGTAATATATTTTTCAGTTCTTACAATTGCAAATTGTTTAAAGCCATTATCAAATAAATGTGTTATATTCTACACAGAAAAAATTATTGCCAATAAAATTTCAATTAAAATTTTATTTGATTTCCAATTAATTTTCAATTAAAAGTTTAAATTTTTAATTGAAAATGAATATGGTGTCGAAAAAATAAAAAATTAAATTAAAAAACTCTTACGTCCGATTACTGAATATCCAGTTAGCTACTAACTGGGACTTTAGCTGCCTGCTAAATTGTAACGTAAAATCATATCGTCATATGAAATCAAAAAAGCCGTAAGTTACAAAAAAATCAAAATCGACTTTTTGATTAATTATGATGCACCGTTTCAAAATACACACTCCAACAAAATTTTACACTCCTATGACTAAAAACAACGATTTTTTTTTGTATATGTTTATTTACAAATTTTTGTTTCACAGTTTTTTTTGCCTCAGCGTCCTACGACATTATTAAGGCGAGTTGGCTTTTTATATGATCAAAATAAAAATAAACTAATATACAACAATTTAATTTCCATTTAATCTAAAATTAACAAAATTCATTTGTAGAAAGATAAAAAGAAATTACGTTAAAAGCATTTCCAAATTATTTAATAAAAATTCTTTTAAAGTTAATTTAAAAGTTGAGATTGTATTAATATTTTTTAAATTTTCTGGTAAGTTGTTAAATTCCAAACAACCAATATATTCAACTCTTTGCTTTGTGGTTTCGAGTCTGCATTTCGAAGTTTTCAAATTTGAACTATTTCTAGTTTAAAAGATGTTTGATTTCTTGAGAAAGTTATTGTATTATTGCCAATATTGTGCAATGATTTAAATACAAATAGGAGTAATGCATTTTATATAGTCCATATATAGGTAAATATTTTTGTATTCATTCTTATATAATGTTAATGTGGGTTGCAAAAGAGGTAAATTAAAAACGGTTTTCAGTGCTTTATTTTGTACTCTTTGCAGAGATTTGAGTTCAGTACTGTTTTTACTACCATATACTAACACCAAATATTTAAATGACTTTGTATTAACGCTTGATGAAGTATCAATTTTGTTTCTTCACTAAATTTGTTTTTAAATTTATACAATATTCCTATTACTGGTGATATTTTTGATTTAAGCTGCTGAATATGTAAATTCCGTAATAAATTACTTTGTAGGTTCACTCCCAAACATTTAATCGAATGACACTCAAATACTTCCTCACCGTTTACAAAAACACTGAAAGTTTCACCATTACTATTCAAGTATGGTTTAAATCTTAATACCTTGGTTTTAGACGTATTAATGACTAATTTATTTATCCTTGCGTATTCAAAAATTAAAGCAGCGTCTCTCTCCATATACGCTCTCAATACTGTCTCATGTTTATACGGATAAAATAGTGATATATCATCTTTGCCAGAGAGTCCTTCATGATATCATTTATATAAATTGTAAATAATTGTGGACCTAAAACACTGCCTGTGGCACACCATGTTCAACATCTCCAAGACAGCTCCGATTTTTATTAAACTCGACATATTAGCTTTGTTTCTTTACTTTTTGGGTAAAGTTCAGTAAAATGAGAGTTAACAAGAAATACTCTCCCGAAATAACAAAAATGCACAAAAGTAAACGAACGCGAAAAACCACATTTGAAGCCCGAAAAACAAATGTCAATAGATTTGTGCATTATAGTTCGTTTTGGTGAGCGCTCTTTCTAGTTCTTGTTCAATTTGTTGTAAAAATCTAGATAGCTTTTCTAGTTAAACCCCTTTTTAAATCAAAAATTTCCTTTTTAGGCATTTCTATTTACAAAAAGGAATACATAGTTTATTAAATTTGGAAAAGATTTAAATATTAAACAAAAGCTTCGATTTATTTACATATTTAACTCTTTAACACATTTAAACAAGCGTCTTTACAAAATTGTCGGTAATTTTATGGAGTTGTAAAATCACCGATAGGCTTTTGCAACTATTATACTAATTTTTGTAAATGATAAACATATTTTCTGAATGAATGAAATGATCGATTGAACTAAAAGAGCTATTAGTTGTGAACTAGGTCTTTGGTTCAAATCAGTGAAGAGTTCAATTGAACTAGTTGCACCCAACTGATGATATAACAGCTGATTAAAACAATTTACCCAAATTTACACGAAAAAAAAGTCTGGGCTTTCTCGTGCAAGAAGAACAAGAATATTACTCTCTCATGACAGCTCTCATTTACCCAATTGTGTAGTAAGAAAACGCTTTTTGGTAAAATTGGGATCCCGCGGGATCCCAATGTTGAGTGCCCGAACACAGATATTGTTTTCTGTTTTTCAAATAACGTTTAAAAATATTTAGTTCTCTACCTCTTATTCCATCATAATTTAGCTTTTCAAACAAGATATCATGATCTACACTGATAGAATTTTGTGCATAGTATTAATGAATTTGTTCATTTTTTGATTTTTTTCATTGAAAAGTCCCCAAAGAACGCGTTCATTAGATCAATGAAACGTATTCATTAAACGAAAACTAATTGAAAAAAATATTCGCTTCATTAATAGTATGAACGAAAATTCTATCAGTGTACAAGGTCGAATGCTTTTGAAAAATCATCATAAAATATACCAGCTACACCATTAAATCCTTGATCCAAACCACGACATATATAATTTACAACGTTAACAACAGGATTCTCAGTTCCACTACCCTTTCTAAAACCATATTGGCAATCATAGAGTAGGTTGTTATTTTCCAGGTAAGTTAAAAGTTGTTGGTGAATTATTTTTTCAAAAATTTTATCAATTACGGATAACAGTGCAATAGACTTACACATATCTTCTGTATTAGCATTCACTACTTTTGGTATTGGGACGATTTTCGAGATTTTTAAGATATTTGGATATTCAGATTTATCAATAATACTAAGAAAAATATTCAGCAAATGTGGCGTAATTTCACGATTACATTTAACAAAAATCCTTGACGATAAACTGTCATGACCAGAAGACTTATTAGTGGAAAGGGCCAATATTATGTAGGAAATTTCATCAATTGTTGTGTTACTAAAATGAAAAGTATCATTATTGTATCTGAGTGATTGAAGTCCATTACACGAATCAGCAGATGAAAAATGAATTTGTTCCTTCATGGTTTTAGGGATTTGTAAAAAATACTGATTCAGCAGTTCACACTTTGTAACATCATCAGTAATAAACTCACCACTTGGATTTTTTAATTTTAATTTTTTAATTTCTTCCTAAATTTTCGTTTAAAAACCTCCAACATTTCTTTGGGTCTTGTTGAATATTACTGATATTTTCATGATAATAATTATTCACATATTCTCGACATGCCACTTTAATAACTTTACTTATCCTTTTCAGCTTATTTTGAACATCAACATCATTTGGGTTTCTTCTTCTTCGTTTTAAGATATTTTTATTCAGTAAAATTAAATTTTGCAAGTTTTCGTTCATCCAAGGTTTTTATCTTTAAGTAATTTTCTCCTTGTTGTTGCAATCGTTGAATTCAGACTTGCTTTTGCCAAACCTTCTATCAAAGTAGAAGTGTCAACTGATGGATTACCAGTCTGCTGAATTGAATCATCATTTAAAAAACATTCTTTAAACTTGTTATAGTCACATTATTTCTGAATAACTTCAGTGTATTCATAATTTTGTATGCTCTTTTTAACTTTAATGTTGTGATCAGATAATTCACATTCTATAGCGTCAATATAAAGTGTATTAGGGAGATTTGTGTAGACATTGTCAATGGATGTACCAGATAAAGGGCGTGTAATTAACGTGTGACAATTTTTAAAATCATAACTTTCCAGTAAATTCAACAGCATAACTGATATATTATCGAAGAAGTCAATATTGGAATTCCCAACAAAAATACAATAACTACGACCATATAAATCCATTAAATTTTCAATGATATCGATAAAACTAGTTAAACAACATTTTATTAACAAAATTCAAAATTCTGCGCTTGCACTAGGGATGCCAATCGGGATTGATATTTGAAAATACCGGGATTCGGGATTTTGTATGAAATCCCGGGATCCCGATTTCGGGATCCCGATTTCGGCATCCCGGGATTTTCGGGACTAGGAGATTTTTCGGGATTCCGGGATTTTACGGGATTTCGGGATTTAAATTTTCCTTTATTTGTAAAAATTTTTATGTTATGTAACTAATTTTTTTATAGAATAAAGCGTTTTATAATTATTTAATAGTTGTTAATTAATAATGTGGTACATTTTATGAATATTGAAACATCTCAGTCAGAAATTGACAGTGGTACAAAAAATCAAGTACCTGCATACCACTTGGTAACCGCGATGTTAAAAATAAATGACTGGCAGAAGAATCATTTGGGACGCTTTGCCAGCGTTTGCAAAAATCGTTTTGCCAGTACATATTTGTTTTACAAATCATCACGGCAGGGCCAAAAAAAGATACATATGAACTTTTTTAAATTTTATTTTGGCAAATATAATTCCAAACCACCTATTTATTGGTTTCGACAGCATTTTGCCAAAGTTAAAAATTTTGTTTCTCCAGTACTTTTCCGGCGCTTTTTAAACTGCCGGTCCTTTTGTCTATTGACGTTATCATATTGGAAATGGGAAAGCAATTTTTGTCAGTACTTGTACCACCTGTTAAAATACTCTGCCATCGCTTTCCCGTTTGTATTTTTCTGGCTGGGATAATATATGAAGGCCTGTCATTAAGTACACTTGCGCCCAGTATTTTGTAAGCAGATTTTAAAAAATATTCGTTGCGATAACCTTGCCCACTAAATCGTGTAATTACAGCAACAAAATTATTTGGTTATCGTTATCAAATGTTTTCATGGAAGAATTCAAACTTACAGTCCCAGCCAAAATTAGGTTTCAGAAATCGAATTTCGCTTGGAAGAATAAATCGGTAAAATAACAAAAAAACTTGATTTTTCGCATGTATTCCTCAAAAACTTAATAATGTTTACCAAAATTTAAAATTTTTCTGCAAAGTCTTTGCATAGTTTACTCGAATAATCTACTTAATTTATAATTTTACCAATATCTTGGCATCAATTTCTTGTCAATATGAGAAAATTCAGGAAAAAACGTAGGTAATTTAAAATTGCTCACTTTGTTTATTTGCATTTATATTAATATTAAAAAATAAGAAAATCCCGGGATTTTTGAGAAATAATCCTGGGATTCGGGATTTAGCCAATCCCGAAAATCCCGGGATTTCGGGATTCGGGATTTCCCGTTTGGCATCCCTAGCTTGCACTTAGCAACCGCAGCAAAAAGGCGTAAGTTTCAAAGGTCTGTGAATAATACAAAAATTGTAAATTTTTCTCCAAATACTAATTCGATAACAAAAAATAATGTTAACTTAAAAAAATGTTGAAAAAATTTGGTTTATTTTTCATTCTAAGAAAAATAAAATCCCACTTCATCTTATATTTAATTTTTTTTTTCAAATTTTGAAATCTTGATTTGGAGCGACTATATTTAGAAAAGCTATTGAGATATTGATACACACTAAGTTTGAAAAATAGATCACATAATTAAGCTGTGTAAAGCGTTTTCTTTCCGAAGCTATAGTTACTTAATTATAAAATTTTTATTGAAAATTTCGGCTGAAAAATTAAAAGAAAATTTTAATCGCGAATTGTGCAAACCTAGAGCCAATTTGAACAAACTGGTTGCAGATTCGAAATCAGCACACCCTAGTTATTCTAAAACCACTGAAAAGTTGTGGAACTTGTTATTAATGTTAATAAAAAAATTATATTTTTATAACTTTTTGATTTGGGGTTTTGTTCAAAACTCCACAGCTTTGTTCCTTTTGTTTCACCGCCAATAGATTGTAAGCGATGTTTCTTAAGTTTCACGCTTTATCCCGGTGTAGAAATGGTAATGCGATATCATTATTTTTTGGATTACCGGTAATAAAACTAACTTACTTTCTGCATTATTTTAAAACGTATAATAATGAGTTGCTAATAATGAGTTACTTTTCCCATTATTTCAAAACAAAAAATAATTCGTTACCGATAATGAGTTTTTTCTAATTATTTCAAAAATAAACAAATCTTTTTTTTTTATTATTTTCAAAAAATCATTTTTTATAAAACATATAAAATAAATCTAAAGAGAGATGGTTAAAGCCTATGGTTAGAGCTACCTTATATCTATAACAATAAATATCAGTTTATGAACATGCAAATGATTTGTAATAAATTTTTCGGAGAAGGAAAATAATTACATTACAAAACCGATTACAAAGTGCAACAAACAAAATTGGAATGGGATGAAACCAAAAGCAAATGATGGTTGACGTTTTCCGTAACAAAACCCTCGAGGGTTTTATTTAGTTTAGTGCGAGATTTTTTTAATGCTTTTGAAGTGCTTATTTATTTTTATTGTCCTGGAAAGTTGTGGTATCTTACTTTTTTTGGGGTCGAGGAATACATTTTTTATATTTATTTTTACCTAAAACTTACGCCAGATGGCGCTGTCATACAAATTTTGTACTTTCTTGTAGAAAAAGTAAAAAACTTTTTTTGAGGCTAAAAAATCAATTTTTGATGTTGGCTTCATTATAAAACATATTTCTAATGATATTACAAAGTACATTTTATTATTCTCAGTATGTTACTATTCTACATTTGTGTGAAAAATTTATGGTGGTATCTCGATTCGTCCCTGAGTAATAGCCAAAAACATTGTCACAGGTATGGATTTTTTTGTATAATTACATGCAGGGACGTAACAGTTATAACTTTTATTCAAAAAAGTGATTGTTTTACAATTATTTCCTGTTTGAGTATTTTTAATTTTCTGTTTATTTGCTCTGTTTGATTTATATTTTTAATTCAAACAAAAACAATCCAAACACGATTTTTATTTTTTCAAAAATAATAAAAGTTATTTTGTGATTTTTTTTCTTTATCAAAAAATAACAATTAAGAATATAAATCAAAAGCCATGGAACCAATGACTTCACCAATTATAATATCCTGATGATGTCAACTAGTGTTAATAAAAGATTGAACAGTGATTTAAAGTGAGTAAATATGTATATTCCAGCAACTTCCGGCATTCAATTTAGGTCAATTTTTAATTTTTATTTTATTATCAAATAAAAAAGTTAGTGCTTAATTTTTTCAAAAAAATCATTCTGTAACTTTTATAAAAAGTTTTAAAATAAAAATCAAAAAACAACAGAAATTTATAGAGTAAAATATAAAAATTGAAAAAATTAAAATCTTTGCCAAACTTTGTGATTTTTTTGTGCAATATGATTTATAAAATATAGTGCATTATTGAAATATTATAATTAAATAAATTTGGGTGGTGACTTTTTTAGAAATATAACAGTTATTTTGGGTCTCTGATTACATGTATACCACAATAGCAATACCACGTTTTTTTGTATTATTATAAATTAATTAAAAAACGAGTAAAAAACTTAAAGTCGGGCATGCCGACTGTATAATATCCTACAACAGTCTGGTTAAAAGACAACTAATGTTTGGATCCGAAATTCTATTGGGTTAATATGGACTTGTGTCAAAATTTTCTATGAAATGATAAAAGAGAAAATCGTAAATAAAGCCCATATGGGCGATAGGTCCAAATATGGACCGATCCTGTATAGAATCAATAGTCTTTGTCCTTGGGACCATGTGAGTAAGCGGACCAAATTTCGTTCAAATATTTTGAAATTGAATATTTGAATTGAAATTTTTTTTCCTGAAATCTAGAAATATTATTTAGGAAAATGATTAACTATTTTCGAGTAAATAAACTATTTCGTGTTTACTCATATTTATAAATTTTTATTTGTTTAAAGAAAATTTTCCTAAATTTTAGTAAAATTTTACTTAAATAGAGGCAAATTTTTCAACTATCTTGAAGTTAATTTTTCAGTAGTATTAAATTTTAGTTCATGTCTTTTTTTGAGTGTAGAGTTTTGCAAATTTATAAAAAAAAAATTACATCTGTGGCCATACCTGGGACTAGGATATCATAACCCAAGAGAGACAAAAATGGCTCTTTTTTTGAGTGTAGAGTTTTGAAAATTTATAAAAAAAATTCCATCTTTGGCCATACCTGGGACTAGGTTATCATAACCCAAGGGAGACAAAAATTTAAATCAGAATATTTGTGGATTAACATTGTAAGTTTTTGAAAAAAATATTTTATTTTTTATTTACAATTATGAATGTTTTTTTTTTATTAGTTTGACAATAGATTAGAAATTAATATCACTTTCTGTTTAAACTATTTTCAAACTAAAGAAAGATGATACAATTTTCACAAGTAAATTACAAAGAATAAAATTTTTTGAAAGAATTCGATAACGCCAGCAAGACAGAATACGTATTTTCGGCTTTCGCTACAAATCCATCATCAGTATCATTTGCCTTGAATGGGTTAATAATTGATAATTGTCTACTTATGTCACAGTTGAAAGCAAATCGAATATATTAACAACTCAATTTAGACTAACATCAACGAAATCTAACAATGCTATTTTTATCCTCTTCCGGTGAAAAATGTCCATATATGAACATTTATGGTTCAACCATATATGTATGGATCCGAAAAATGAGGTAACACCTAAGTATATGTTCATATATGGACATATATGAACATATACATTTATTAAATATATGCGAATACATGCGGACGTTGCTGTCCTTTATTATAAGGTTGTACTATAGATATAAATTTATGTATGACATTCGAATTAGGCACTACATATGTTCCTTTTTTTATTCATGTCATTAAATATAATTCCATATTTATCCATATATGAGTTCCTTTTACACATATGGAAAAATGTATTCTTGCAAATATGTTCATATACAAGTCACTTTTGCATAAATTGAATATCATATACTTCCATATTTGTCCATATATGAGTGCCTTTTCCATATATGAAATAGCAGATGCATCCATATATGTCTGTATTTGAAATCTTTTTCCATATATGGAATAACATATACTTCCATATATGTTCATATAAAATCCATATATGTTCATAAAAAATCCATATTTGTTCATATGTGTCCATACATAAACCATATATGAAGATGTTTGAGCGTATATGAACATTTTTCACCGGGTTGTTATTATTACTCTTTTTTGCTTTGAACCTTAATTCTTAAGGTATCTCAGCTGGTTCTACTCAACTCTGTGTATGATAACCACAGTTTTTTGAATTACAACGAACCGTTAAATTTAAATGCACGTTATTTAAATTATATTTTGCACCGTGTCAATGTGGTTTTTTTTTACAATTTTAATATTTTATCTCATTTGTAGTGTTACAATGGTCTTAAGAAATTGCAATTACTTAAATATTTTCCAACCGATTTTGGATTTTTATGCATTACCGGAAAGATGATTCAGACTACATTAAGATTCTATTTACATTTTCCAAAAATACAGTTATTTAAGACCCAGTATTTTCAAAAAGTTATTTTTTCGCCTTGTAAACAGTATTTAAAATTTCAGGGCCAATGCGGCACGCGTTCCCGTTATACGATCACCTTAATTTTTTGCATGCTGTATTTTTATACCCAAAGGCACATTTATAGGTGGAGGACGGCCTTAAATCGCAAGTTGAAAAATAAGATCAACCCTAATGTACATACACTACACCTTTTGCAATTGTAATTCAGAAAATATCAATTGAAATTCAGAATTTCCATTTGAAATTCAGAAAACATCAATTGAAATTCAGAATTTCCATTTGAAATTCAGAAAACATCAATTGAAATTCAGATTTTCCATTTGAAATTCAGAAAATATCAATTGAAATTCAGAAAATATCATTTGAAATTCAGAAAATATCAATTGAAATTCAGAAAATATCATTTGAAATTCAGAAAATATCATTTGAAATTCAGAAAATATCAATTATTATTCAGAAAACATCAATTGAAATTCAGAAAATATCAATTGAAATTCAGAAAATATCAATTGAAATTCAGAAATCGTCATTTGAAATTCAGAAAATATCAATTGAAATTCAGAAACCGTCATTTGAAATTCAGAAAATATCAATTAAAATTCAGAAAATATCATTTGAAATTCAGAAAATGTCAATTGAAATTCAGAAAATATCATTTGAAATTCAGAAAATATCATTTGAAATTCAGAAAATATCAATTGAAATTCAGAAAACATCAATTGAAATTCAGAAAATATCAATTGAAATTCAGAAATCGTCATTTGAAATTCAGAAAATATCAATAGAATTTCAATTGATATTTTCTGAATTTCAATTGATGTTTTCTGAATATCAATTGATATTTTCTGAATTTCAATTGACATTTTCTGAATTTCAAATGTAATTTTCTGAATTTCAAATGATATTTTCTGAATTTCAATTGACATTTTCTGAATTTTAAATGATATTTTCTGAATTTCAATTAATATTTTCTGAATTTCAAATGACGGTTTCTGAATTTCAATTGATATTTTCTGAATTTCAAATGACGATTTCTGAATTTCAATTGATATTTTCTGAATTTCAATTGATATTTTCTGAATTTCAATTGATGTTTTCTGAATAATAATTGATATATTCTGAATTTCAAATGATATTTTCTAAATTTAAAATGATATTTTCTGAATTTCAATTGATATTTTCTGAATTTCAAATGATATTTTCTGAATTTCAAGTGATATTTTCTGAATTTCAAATGGAAAATCTGAATTTTAATTGATGTTTTCTGAATTTCAAATGGAAATTCTGAATTTCAATTGATGTTTTCTGAATTTCAAATGGAAATTCTGAATTTCAATTGATATTTTCTGAATTTCAAATGGAAATTCTGAATTTCAATTGATATTTTCTGAATTACAGTTGCAAAAGGTGTAGAGCAACAAATGATACTTAGGGACACGGTTTGGCTATAACTTAGAGACGAATCGAGATACCACCTTAAATTTTTCACACAAATGTATAAGAGAGTTTAACAATAATCATATATTTTTTAAGAATTAAAAAAAAAAGCGCATTCGAGGAATGGGAATTTGAACAGAAGAACCCAAGAAATGACCTTTGACCCTTCCATGAAAAAAATCGATATGCATACCATTTTAAAGGGTACTTTCTTACCAGAGAACGGTTTGAGTACATTCGTTTTTATTGTGCAGTCATACCATTCATTGTTTTTGCGATGTATTCATGCAACAACAATAACTAATGCTATTGCAATTATATACATTCATTGTTTTTGATGAGTGGTTTTTACGCATTATTTTTATAATGCCACTACTTGTCAAGCCACGAAATGAAGAGATGACGCATTAAAAAAATAAAATCAATCGCAACATTCATTTAGTATTCGTTGACCTGTTGCAGTATTTTGAAAAATGCAGTGTGAAGAAATTTCCATTTTTTTTATTTAAATATGAAATATGCATATATTTTCTCATTTTGTTAATGTTTAAGTGAAAAAAATAAACACCAAAAATATACTAAAATATTTGACAGAAAAATATTTTCAATTTTTATACAACCAACATTGAGACTATTCGTAACAATCGGTTTGTATTCATAAAAATCATTTTATATTCGTTGCTTTTGTGAGTGTTAGGTAAGATTAACAGAAGACATGCAGTGCAATGCATGGCTTTCGTCACACTCACTTTTTATACCCTACACCACTATGTGGTCAGGGTATTATAAGTTTGTGCTGATGTTTGTAACACCAAAAAATATTGGTCCTAGACCCACCTTATAGTATACCGATCGGCTTAGAATTTTTTTTTATTTCGTTTCAACGATGTCCGTCTGTCCGTCCGTCCGTCTGTCTGTCCATGCATTCTTGTGCGCACTCTACAGGTCGCAAATATTAAGATATTTTGATGAAACTTGATACACCGACTTATGTGTATTGATTTTGGTAAACATCGGTCCATGTTTAGACCTAGTGCCCATATAAGGGTCCTACCAAAATTATATTGTTTATACGCTGCAGGTCGTAAATATTAAGATATTTTGATGAAATTTGGTATACAGACCTATGTTAGCCCAGTAACGCCGCCTATTGATTTTGGTGAACATCGGTCCATGTTTAGACCTAGTGCCCATATAAGGGTCCTACCAAAATTATATTGTTTATACGCTGCAGGTCGCAAATATTAAGATATATTGATGAAATTTGGTACACAGACCTATATTGGCCCAATAACGCAGCCTATTAATTTTGGTGAACATCGGTCCATGTTTAGACCTAGTGCCCATATAAGGGTCCTACCAAAATTATATTGGTTATACGCTGCAGGTCGCAAATAGTAAGATATGTTGATGAAATTTGGTACACCGACCTATGTCAGCCCAAGCACGAAGCCTATTCATTTTGGTTAACACCGGTCCATGTTTAGACCTAGTGCCCATATAAGGGTCCCCCCAAAATTGGCGTGGTTACAAACTGCAGGTCGCAAATATTAAGATATTTTAATAAAATTTGGTGCGCTGACTCACATTATAGAAAATTTTGACACAAGCCCCATTTTAACCCATTCGAATTTCGGATCCAAACATTAGTTGGCTTTTACCCAGACTGGTGTAGGGTATTGTATAGTCGGCATGCCCGACTTTAACCTTTTTACTCGTTTTCAATTGTGTCTGTATTGCTTTACTGAAATGATGTGTATTGACAACTATATGCACATTTTTTGTGATTGCATTCAAAAGCATAAAATAAGGCACTCAAACCGTTCTTTGTTTCTTACCTAATAAATAATACTAAAACAAATTTTATACCTTGAATAGTTTTTAAGTTATTATCGATTTTGTAATCATACTTTAGTCAAATTTTACCGTTTTACCGAATGGTGTGTTGATTTGATATGTTTTCACCCTATGCCATAAAGGCGTTCCGCTATAATTGTGGACTTTTTTAAGTGCAGTTGTTTTTAATTTATAATCTGTGAAATAAAATACCAATTTATTATACCAAAGTTTGGAAGTTCGTTTACAATAAAAAATTCGCGAAAAAATATTTTCAAAATAGAAAATATTTGCATCAATATATTCGTTTGCAGAAAGTAAGCTGACTAGGCTTGTTAATGAATATTTTGTACCATAAAGGCTTTTTTCGCGTTCCGCCATTATTTTGCAATTTTTTAAGTGCGGTTTTTTAATTCATAATCTATTAACTATAATACCCATTCTTATCAAAAAGTTTGGTGGTTAGTTTGCAAAAAAAATTCGGACCCAAAAATGACTAACAAGGAAAGACTCCCAACGCGGACGTACAGATCTTAATGAGCTTCGGATATGTTGTAGAGGAGAAAAATTTAGAGGACACGTATTTTTTTAAGCTGTCCAATCTCATATTTAAGGGTTAAAAAATGGGGTCAAAAATGGCCCAAAGTTTTTTCTGCTTATTTCATATTTGTTCCAAAGTAACTATAGGAAATTTTGGAGTCGTTCGAAAGGTATTTCAGTGGCCTATTTACCGATGTATAAAACATGCTCAAGCATGCTTATTTATTTATGGCATAGCACAAAACATGAACATTTTAGGTGGTTTTGTATAGGAACTAGGGTTTGGGATTTCCCGGATATTTTTATTTCCCGGGAAACGGGAATGAAAAAATTTGATTCCCGGTATTCCCGGGAAATATTTTTGAACAACATTGTTAATGAAAACCACATATATAAGTAATTTTTGTTTAAAAAAAACACTATTTCAGTACAAATGCAGTCTGTGTAGTGAAAATTCAAAGTAAAAAATATCAGAATGTTGATCATTTGATTTCACATAAATTACTCGCAGCACTGCCAAATGAATTGCATGATTCCATCAGGCACCTACTACTGGACTGTCGGAAACAAACCGTTTCATCACACTTGGCCCATTAGATATGGTGGCCACAATGTTATTTTCCAAAGACAAATAAAACTCTTCTAGTCTTATTTCTACAATTCTTCTTATTTCATCAGCATTACATCTTCCTGATATATAAACCAACCCAAGGTTATAAAATGAATTATTTCCATTTATACATATGTTTAAATATCTCTTTTGTGATATTCGCGTCCATTCATCTAAGATTATAGTTAATCTCCTATTGTTAGAAATATTTTTATCATGATATCTTTTACATGATTGTAGTAATTTAATATAATGTTCTTTACATCGGTTTCATTTTTTTGCAATGCCAGGTTTTTATTATAAAAACTTTCTCGAATAAACGAAGATCTAGTTATGGTGCGGATTGACTGCAGCTAATTTGGATACCATTTCAGGAAATGTTTGCCCTACCATAAAACCTTTAATGCCTATTCAGCTTACACTTTTTTCTTCAGGTACTTTGCTAATTTTAGCTGAAACGTTATTCTTGTTGTTTTCTGCAAGAGAAGTTGCATGACCATCATTTTTTTTTTTTTTTTCTGAACCAAATTTAGATGTCGGATAACCAAATTTAGATACCACCGTTAACCATTAGTCTTTTCTTTTCACATTTATTAATGAAAACGTTATTTACAAAATTATTGACCCTTAATATAAAGGAGTATTTTAAATTTAAAGTCGACTTTATTTTTAATCAAACGGTTTTGTTCATTTTGTGTATGAAAACCTTACAAAAATATTTATATTTTCAAATATTTTGATTGGTTGAAAATAAATTAACCAATCAGAATGCTCCAAAAATAAACCAAGTCAAGGTATACTGCCACCCAATATTTTAATTAAAGTCGACTTTACCTAAATTATACATTTGAAAAATTTAGATAGTAAGAGCGATTATTTGTAAGAAACAAAACTTTTTTTCATATTTCTTTTAAACATTTTACCAAGTTTTTAGGTTTTACTACTTAAATTTTAAATAAGTTATGCGAAAAATCTTTATTAGTTGAAAAGCTCCTAATTACTTGGCAAAGATTTTTTTTGTGTGTCAAATAAATTGATTCCCTTTTAAAAGATTTTAACAACATTTTTGTTTTGGTATTTAAAATGTTTTTTATGACTAAAATTAAAAAATGCTATTCGAAACAAAAACAATTTAAAAAATTTTATATTTTTAAAATTTCCCGTTTTCCCGGGAAAAATATATTATTTTCCCGGGAATTCCCGGCAAACTTTTCCCGGGAATTCCCACCCGGGAATTCCCGAACCCCAAACCCTAATAGGAACACATACAGGGTTAAGGCCAAATTCACATATATTAATCCTTATGAAATTTAAGTGAGGGGGTGTTTCGGCTTTTTTAGATATTCGGTCTACTTCGGGTTTGAGACGAATTTTCCCGAAGGTCTATATTTTTAAAGATTTGAGAACCCCTGACTACTTAATATATGCAATATAGATATCAAACTTTTTCTTTTTGAGAGTACATTCCTGTTTTTTAAAAATAATTTCATGTTTTAAAAAATTTCAGACATGTCCCTGTACAAAAAAAGTATGAAAAATGGAGTTTTTCCGAAATAACTTTTTTGGTTGTTATACAACATGATATGTCGTTCTACATCAGCTAATGCAGTTTTCAATAAGTTTTCCAGCGATATATAATACTAGGCAAATATAGTAAACACAAACATATGTATTCGTTATTCGCTCCAAACAAAAACTCGAATTATCATTTTTCCAATTAATTTTTTTCTTTAAAATCAACTATTATGTGGTACAAATAGCAATCGGCATCTCCAAATTAGGCATTTTAAAAAATCTTTAAAATTAATTTAAAAAAAAAACAAGTTTTTTCACTTTTGTCAAATTCGTGGGTCATTTTGGATTCCAGGCTAAAGTGGGTTAATGATATCCGATGAAGTCAAAATTCCATATCTGGATCATTTTAACTATAGCTGTGTTTTCGACTTAACTATATCCGTTAACTCAGAAAAAAACTCAAAGTGCATAAAAACGCGTTTAAGATGAAAACTAACATATTACCTTTCGTATGCACTTTAACTTTCAACACGGATAATTATCAACGTTGAAAACTCAAAGTTTATACATTTTCACATCTAACGTAACTTATTCGCGATACTTCCTGAAAACTTTTGCTGACGCACGTTCGATTATAACGGAATAATTATAAACATAACCTGTTTAAAATTTTTTTGTACTACAATCGGTTTAACGTATATTTGCTTTAAATCAGTGTTGCCACTTTTTGAATAATTATTCAAAAATGGGACTGTTTACACATTCCTAGGATAATTTTTGAATAATGACATTTTTGTGTAGTTTTTGTGTAATTTTGCTTTTTACTGAAAAATTTACTAAATTCCATGCTTTCAAAGCCAACATCCGATAAAATGAGTTTGTGCAACATCTACCACAATTTTCCAGTTTCTGCTGAATAGTTTTTGTAAAGTTTTTCAGCACGAAACCCAATTTAGTTAGAGAAAGTCAAAAATTTTGTTTTATACTTTATTTGTACATAAACCCCGTAATTGCTAATTTTTTGAGAAAATAATTGTCAAATTGCATTCAAAATAATTATTTTTTCTTGGGTGGCAAGACCATTTGAAATTAGGCAAACAAATTTGGGTTTGTTATGATTGCGACTTTCTCATGGCTGCAAAAAATTTGTAATTTCCAAAGTTTTTGTAACAGTTACTGGGCTTTGATCAGACAAAAATTTTCTTACGGCGGCACAGTGGGAAGATTTAAATATCTTTTAGTTAATCCATTAATTCAGTCTTTGTTAATTCTTTTAACCATTTTTTATATAAAGGCGTGTACATTTCAAGAAAAATGCTGAAAAAAAATTTATTTAAAAAAGGTGATTTTTATTGAAAAATATGGTTTTTGCCAAATAGCTAAATTGTGATTATTTTAACGTGTATGAAAAAAAAAACGAAATAAATATATATAAAATATGAACTATGCATTTATTGTCGCCAAAATTGATTTTATTGCGAGAATAACACTTTAAATATTTAAACAAACATTTTTGAATATTACTTTTTTTGTAACGTGTGTTTTAGATTTTTCACAAGCAAAATCAAGATTTTTCCTATAAATGTTTAAAAAATCTGCGCTATATTATAAGAACACTTTGTACAGAAGGGGCCCCAATACCCAAAAATGCAGTTTTGTGCATTAAGTGGGTTTTTTTTTAATAAAAAAAACTGGTATGTTGCCAAATGGCTACACCATGCATTTAAGGGTTAACATGTAAAGGCTGCTTTATTATAACTGGCACCTTATAATTGACTTTCTATACGACCTTTGCAGGTAAACTGTGTCTAAATAATAACCCATTTTCTCCAAATTTAGCACATATAATAATATTGTAATTCAAACACTATTTGCCAACTTTCTGCCGAACATAATTTTTTGTTACGTTTTTTAAAGCGAAAAATGGCAAGCTTTCGAAATTTTCACATTTAAGAGGTGGCTTTTCTTGGAGCTTTCCTGTTGCGTCCATCGGTTCAGGCCTCAAAACTTAAAATCCATGACATTGTTAAATTTCATAGCAATCCAACCAGCCGGTAAGATCGAAGTGACTTAATTATTTCCAAATTATTTCGATTCTGCCCCACTGGGCGCAGGAGAATCCAAAGAGCCACATAATTTTTTTTATAAAAATAACTATTATTTTAAACTAATAAAAAATATTAATTTTTTGTGTAATTTCATACGGTTTTGGATAATTTTTGTCCTACTGCTGTTTATTTTTTTGTTTTACTGGTGGCAACACTACTTTAAATACTTAACGTTGATAGACATGAGACCAAATACAGCTTATATTAAATGAATAAATAAAATAAAAAAAAAAATTTTCGAAATTAAGAATTTTGAGAATTTTTAATAGTAATACACTTTTTTCCAAAATGGGCCATTTTCGTCCGACTTTCGTCACGGGTTAATGTTTTCCAAAAAATAAAAATATTTTCTTCCATTTGGGACCATTTCCAATAAAACTGGGGGTGTAGTGAACGAAAATCGACAAATTGTTCTTTTAAGGGACATCCTATGTATTGTTCTTATCCCATTATTAATTTCGCAAATACAGACTGTTAATATTTAAAATTTTGAGCTATATAAATCGGGGCGAAAACACTCCAACAAACATTTCTTTTATCTTCTTCATCAAAAAAAATCCGTGAGTGAATAACATTTAACATTTTCTTCTTCTTAACCTCAAACCTACTTAATTAAAATTAATAAAAATGCATACTAATTACAATATTAATTGCATTTGGTTTGAAAAAACAACACTTTAAGATTTTTAATTTTTGTGGATATATATAAATTTATATATATATGGATATATATAAATTTATATAATTAACGCAATAAAACGAACAATGTTGTTTTGTATAACAGTGTGTGGCTGAGTGAGTTAAGTTACCGACTACAACTCCAGCAATCTGGGTTCGAATCCTGCCGACGGTGATTTTTTATATACGAAATAAATATTTTTTTAATAAATAATTTTTTTTTAATTTTTTGTGTTATTTCTTAAATTTTATTAAAATTTAAATAATTCCAAATATATCATAGGATAAATTTTGATCTCAAAATATAGAATTCGATCTGACAAAATTAGCTTATCCATTTGTATTTAAATTAATTCCATGGGATATTTTGGGATCTATCAGGATCTCAATTTGATATTATTAGATCTCCTAATTTTGAGATCTGTGTGGATCCAATTTATTCCTGTAATATATTTAAGGGATCTTTTTCGACATTACTGCATAACCGAATTTTGAGATGAACTTGGATAAGATTAAATGTCGATCTTTATCAAATGAGATATGACTACATATGCTAGATGTGATGTTTTTTTGATTTGATTTTGAAAATATTCTACTGTACTATTATTGTATTCTTTTTTTCTAAAAACATCAGATTTCATTTACTATTGATTTTTTTCCGAAATTATTGTGATTTTCAAAGTTTATATTTAAATCACAATATTTTCGTACACTTAAAATAATACGTCAATAGAAAAATCTGTCAAACGGGTTCCAAATCGATTTGACTAATTTTTAACAAATTTTTAGTTAAATCAGTGATTTGACTAAAGATTTTTATTATCTTCATTTAACACTATACTAAAAATCCTCAGTACTTTAAGGGGGGTATCGACTCTAGGAAAAATTTTGTTTTCGAATTTTTTTTATATTTTATTTGGATAGGGCATACCCTTCAGTATATGCTCAGAAAATATTAGTATAAAATTCGAAGAAATAAAATTTACACATTTTTTTTTTGTAAAATACACAACATTTTTTGGGAGCGTTTTTTATCATTGTCTTTATTATAAATCTTAATACATAATACAGCAGAACAAAAAGAAGAAAACTACATCTAAAGATGCAAGAATTGAACACATTCTTTAAAGAAAATCCAATGACGATTCCTCGATGGTGGGCGAAGGCACCTTATATGAGGACGGTACTTGATGGCTCTAATAAGTTCTCTACCATCGTTTTTAAGAATATTTGGGTTAATATATAAAATACTCTTTATCCGATTCTTACCAAATGTACATGTAGAAAACTGCGAGATATAAATTTTGTTCATATACGGTTTTTTGAAATTTTGCTGTTTTCTTAGCGTAAAATTAATTTTAAACTTTAAACGCGTTTTCCCACAACCCTGAGTTCAAAATCGGATGCCACTGTACATGCAAGGCAGGTTAACCGATTTCGATTCGGGTTTTTTTCTTTCGTAGGCAACAAAAAACTCTAGTCCCTATCGTGACCCTTTTTTTTTGAATTTTGGTCAAATAAATTTTATATCCCCAAGCAAATGTGTTTTTTCTTCCCTTTTTTGGAATTTTTAACTTTGTGTGGCAACTTTGTTAAAAAAAACAAATTTTAAAATAAAAATCGGGCCACGATAAGTACTAGAGAATTTATCTGGGATTAAGAATCACTTTTTTTATTTTCCGATAATTAATGAAGGCTGCACAGTGGCAGCCGATTTTGCCTTTTTTTAAAAAGGCCAGTAAGGAAGTGGCAACTCTGGCGACTTTGGATGGGGAAATATCAAGCTAATATTTTTTAAAAATACTACAATAACATAACTTTTAAATAAGAAATAAAATATTAAAAATATTTTTAATTGAAAAGTATGCCCTTTAAAATGCTGTTGTTACAGTATTTACCCCCCTTAACTAATTTTGAGTGTTAATTTTCAAAACTATTTATAACTAATTTTTAAGAACCTATTCGTTAAATTTTACACAATTTATTGTTAAAGCACCGTAAGTTGTTTTTCACGTGAAAAATTTCATTTGAACTTAAAAGGCCTAGAAAGTTAATTAAAATTCTAAAAATGAACAATTTTTTTGATTTATTAGAAAGACACAATTACAATAAACATATAAGTTCACTTTTTCCAAAGAAAAATAATAGTCTTGTACATTAAATTTGCGTGAAAACAAACTCTACACAATTTTCACGTGAAACTCATTATCGTGAAAAAATACTTTTTTTATATGGAGTATAACAGTTTTTTCACGTAAAAACTGAACAACTTACGGTGCTTAAAATATAATATTTTCATGTTTCTGTTATTGCCCGGTAGATTGCGCCACCAATGTATCCGAAGTTTTAAAGATAGCGCTATTTCTTTCCCTCCATGTTATTTTAAATGGCCCGTATCTCGAAAACTAAGAAATATAGAGCAAAATTGACGAACATTTCGACTACCCCTAACCATGTAATACCCCAGCGAAAGGGGTTATCTCTATTCAAAAATGGACCATAGTTGGTCTTTGGACTCTTGGAAGTGTTTAATAGAAATTTTCCACTTCATAAAATGGTCCATATCTCGAAAACTAAGCGAGATAGAGCAAAACGGAGAAAATGTTTGTTCGTTTACAGTGACCTTACATGCCCTTAGGTGATATGGGCTGGGACCGGAGAGGGTCCCGAGAACTTAATTTGAAAAAATTTACAACTCAGTATAATTACAGATAAAACAGTAGTTTTACTAATTTCTTACTTAAATTTAGATTTGTTAAATTTAACAAACGCATTTGTTGAATTTAACAAACGTACTTGTGAAAATCAACAAATTTTATTTTAAGCCAAAAAACTTATTCCTGTTTTATTATTTTGTTAAAGTAACGAATTTTTCTGTTCAGCCAACAGACTTATTATTTTGAGTGTGCGCATTCAATGCATGGTTTAAGTATAAACTTTGATAACCCCAATAATTTTTTAACAATATCAATAGTGAATGAAATCTGATGTTTTTAGAAACAATATTCAATAATAGCACCCCGGTTAAAAATGTTCATATATGATTAAATATGTTCATATATGGCTGCATGTATGTACAAATATGGCCATATATGTTTCCTGTATAGACATATTTGGAAACCCAGGTGAAAATGTTCATATATGGCCATATATGGCAACATATATGGGTTCGGATCCGAAATTTGAGGGTATATGGCCATATATGGAGATATATGAATGTTCATATACATTTTTTTTTTATTTTTTAATAAAAATATTGATTTTTTTATTCAAATTAAATGTAAATATTATAATTCTATTCATACGTTACTGATGAATTTGTACATTTGAATGAAATTGAGAAATTATGAAATTTTTAATGGACATAAACATTTTACTTCAAGTTTAGAAAATATTTTATGACTGATTTTTGATTATTTAATGATTGTTTATACACTAATAGAAAAAAGTGTATAAAAATTTTAGTTAAAGCTACTAAAAATTAGTTCAAAATGAAAAACTGCTGAATTATCAGAGTAGTTTTGCTAAATATAAATAAGATAGGAACAGCAAAAATAAAACTGTTTAATATATTTACAAAATTTGAGTTATAATTGAGCTAAATTTCAGTGATTAGAAAATTAAATTAAATTGTACTTAGTAGTAGACAAAAAAACATCACATAAAATTTAAAATTTTCAAAGTTCCTTTTTCGTTTTTTGTTTTTAATGGAAATACAAATCTAGCCTTCTGAAATCAACAGTTTAATATTTTTAGTAAATATTTCTGTTGATTTTATAAACTGCTATTTGCTTTGAACAAAATTTAACAAACATTTTTTTAGATACAACAGTTTGTTTTAGCCATTTTTAGTTTACTAATATTTTGCAAAATTTTCTGGAGATTTTCTAAATTTAGAAGTTTTATTTTTGCTGTTTTTATCTTACTGCAGCATTTTCAATTGTATTATCATTTTATTTCAGAAGTTATCAATAGTATTTCTGATTTATCAATTGTATTTCAGAAATAATCAATTGAATTTCAGTTTACTCAATTGTATTTTAGAAGTTATGAATTGTTTTTCAGATTTACCAATTGTATTTCAGAAATAATCAATTTGTTTCCAGTTTTATAATTGCTTTTCAGAAATTGATTTTCATATTTATCAATTGTATATCGGAAACTACCAGTTGTATTTCAGAAATTATAAATTGTATTTCAGAAACTGAAAATTGTATTTCAGAAATTTATTAATTGTATTTCAAAAATTCGCAATTGCATTTCAGAAATTATCAAATGTATTTTACAAATAATCAATTGTACTTCTGAAACTGGCAACTGTATTTTAGAAATTGCCAATTGTATTTAAGAAATTATCAAATGTATTGTATTTCAATATTTTTTGAATCCGCTCACGTAATTACCCCCATGATAAAAGAAACTTAAAACATTGCCCATATATGGAATAATATATGAATTCATATATGAAGATATATGGAATATATGAACCAACCCGGTGAAAAATGTTCATATACGCTCAAACATGTTCATATATGGTTTATGTATGGACACATATGAACAAATATGGATTTTTTATGAACATATATGGATTTTATATGAACATATATGGAAGTATATGTGATTCCATATATGGAAAAAATTTCATATACAGACATATATGGAAGCATCTGTTATTTCATATATGTAAATGTCACTCATATATGGACAAATATGAAAGTATATGTTATTATGCAAAAGGGACTTGTATATGAACATATTTCGAAGAATACATTTTTCCATATGTGTAAAAGGAACTCATATTTGGAAAATATGGTATTATATTTAATGCAATGAATAAAAAAAGGAACATATGTTGCGCCTAATTTGAATGTCATACATAAATTTATATCTTTCGTACAACCTAATAATAAAGGACAGCAACGTTCGCATGTATTCGCATATATATAATAAATGTATATGTTCATATATGTCCATATATGAACATATACTTACGTGTTACCTCGGATCCATACATATATGGTTGAACCATAAATATTGATATATGGACATTTTTCACCGGGAATATATGGACCAATAAATGCAGTATATTATCATATATGCCCAGTCAGAAAAATACAAACGGGAAAGCGGTGGCAAAGCACTTTAACAGGTGGTATAAGTACTGGCAAAAAGTACTTTCCCATTCCCAAAATGATAACATCATTAGACAAAAGGACCGGCTGTTCAAAAAGCGCCGGAAAAGCACTGGAGGAACAAAATTTTTAAACGTTGGCAAAACGCTGGCAAAACCAATAAATAGGTGGTCTGGAAATATATTTTCCAAAATAAAATTAAAAAAAAGTTCATATGTATTTTTTTTGATCCTGCCGAGATTTGAACCCAGGCCGTCAGATTGGCAGACGATTGCTCTACCCACTGAGCTAACGAGACATATAATATTTATTGGCTAAACACATAAATGAGTGATAATAGCTGGACAACTACTGGCTGTGCCAAAATGCTAGTACTGGCAAACAATTTTTAGTAACTAGTATGCCAGTGTTGGGAGGGCAAACAAAAAGTTGGTCTTGAAGCAGCTTTCCCACAAACAAAAAAATTGATTTTATAAAACAAAAAAAAATTTGAAATTAAAAAAAATCCAAAAAAATTTTTTTGCTTGCAACCGGATTTGAACTCGGGACCTTCCGACTACAAACATTTTTTAACGAAGCGTCAGCATTTTTATAAAATCATTGGTTTTCCAGTGAATTGATTTTTGTACGCCTGGTAGCATTGGCTAGGTAGCACTGGATAACCACTGGTTGCAAACCTTGGCATATCACTCTAAGCCAATTCTTTGCCAGTGGTTTTTTTTTATAAACCACCGAAATTTTTGTAAAAAAAAATACTGGTAAAACGCTTTTCGCAAACGCTGGCAAATCGTCCCAAATGAGTGTTCTGCCATTCATTTATTTTTAATACCGTGGTTACCCAGTGGTATGCCAGTGCTTGATTTTTTGTACCACTGGCGATTTCTGACTGGGTGGATTCATACATTTGACTGTATTTACCCATATATGCTTCCATACATAACATATATGTTCATATATGATCATACATTAAACCATATATGCTCATACATGCAACCATATATGACAATATATGAACATTTTCACCTGGGAATATATATAATTTCATATATTCAAAAGAGAGTCATATATGGACAAATATGAAAGTATACACGACTCCATACATCCGAAAAGGACGCATGTACGGGCATATATGTTTGTATATGACATCCCATATATGCAAAAAGCACCCAAATATGGAGGAATATGGAAGTATATGTCATTTGATATGCACAAAAATGACATATATGGAAGTATATGTGATTCCATATCTGCGAAAATCACTTATGTACACTCATAAAAAAAAGCCCGTACAAATAGTTCAAAATTCTGCTAAAATAACAGGAAATAGTACCTGAATTTGCGCCAGCAGAATTTTCAATGAAGTTAAAAATCATGGTCTGCTAAATTTAGGTAAGCTAAATTTTACATGCTGCTAAATATACGGACAATTTTAGTTAAATTAGTTAGGAAATTTGAGCTGAATTCAGCAGAAATTTTAACTGATTTAAGTACAAATTTCTGTTAAAATGTCGCTTAAAATTTCGACTTCCGGGATCTGACCCTAGACGGGCCCATATTTATTATTGGGAGTATATGTGTCTGATAAGGGTTACTTTATAGGTACATAGTGACGAATTTTTGTCCATTTTGCTCTATCTCGCTTAGTTTCCGAGATACAAACTATTTTACGATCTTATAATAAAAAAATTAAAATATAGCGCCATCTCTATGTGATATTGATAGCAAAGACACAAAAATATAATAATTATAAAATAATTGTGGTTTAAATTAGCTGAAAAATTTGTAAAGTTAAGAAACACAAATTACTAAAAATTAGCATGCAAAGTTAGTTCAAATACGGCTGAAAGTAGTTGTAATGCTAAATAAGATTTACAAAAAATATTAGTTCAATCCTAAATTTTAAGACAAAATAACAGGAAAATTAGTTAAATAGAATCAGAGCGCGTTTAACAGACTTTTGTACTAACTTTTTTTTATGAGTGTATGGGCATATATAAGTATATCTGATTCCATATATGCAAAAACCACTCATATGGATCAATTTGGAACTACTACATGTAATTTCATATATGGGTGAAAACATCCCAACTCAACACACCATTCGGATTTACCATCTCCGATTTGAATGAAATTCGCCATACCTGTGGTACACTACAAGAGATCAACGATGCATAAATTTTGTGGCCGGACCTTTTCGGTTTCCGAATTATGACGTTACGAATATTGAAAAAAAAACGGTAAAATTTGACTAAAGTATGATTACAAAATCGACAATAACTTGAAAACGATTCGAGGTATAAATTATTATTATTTAGGTAAGAATGTACCCTTTAAAATGGTATGCATATCGATTTTTTTCATGGAAGGGTCAAAGGTCATTTCTTGAGGTCTAGAGTTCCAATTCCCATTGCGAGAAATGCGCATCTTTTAAAATTCTTAAAAAAATATATGATTATTGTTAAACTCTCTTATACATTTGTGTGAAAAATCTAAGGTGGTATCTCGATTCGTCTCTGAGTTATAGCCAAAACCGTGCCCCTAAGTATGATTTGTGGCCATAGTGTATGTACCTTAGGGTGGACCTTATTTTTTAACTTGCGATTTAAGGCCGTCCCCTCACTAGAAATGTGCCATTGGGTATAAAAATATACCATGCAAAAAATTTAGGTGATCGGATAACGAGAACACGTGCCGCATCAGCCCTGAAGTTTGAAATACGATTTACAAGGCGAAAAAAATCACTTTTTTTGGCTTTCTTTCAAAATACTTGTTCTTAAATAACTGTATTTTTGGAAAATGTAAATAGAATCTTAATCTAGTCTGAATCTTCCCGGTAATGCATAAAAATCCAAAATAGGTTGGAAAATATTTAAGTAATTGTAATTTCCTCAGATCATTGTAGGGTTAAAATGAGATAAATTACGAAAATAGTAAAAAAAAATATCTTTTCAACAAATTACAATATTGTACCCTAGTTTAATTTTTCCACAAATATTCAGATATAAATTTTTGTGTCTCTCGGGTTATGATAACCTAGTCCCAGGTATGGCAAAAGATGGGATTTCTTTTTTAATAAATTTGCAAATCTCTAGTTTTAAGTTTTTTTTAAATTTTGTTTAACAAAATATAAAAAAAGTGGTCAACGCATAGGAGTTTATTAAATATACCTTAGAGAGTAACTCTACTGGAAAATACATATATCCCTCTTTTAACTTAATAGTGACGGTGTTTTAAATTTTAAAATTTTGGAGAAAAGTGTGATTTTGGCCAATAATTTAGATAATAGTATTAATTTTTATGTTTTTAGCCAGCTGTAACAAAATCATTTCCGATTGCTGATGCTGATGTTTGTAACACCCAAAAATATTGGACCTAGACCCACCTTTTAGTATACCGATCGACTCAGAATCACTTTTTTTGATTTATCGATGTCCGTCTGTCCGTCCATGCATTCTTTTGCGCACTCTACAGGTCGCAAATATTGAGATATATTGATAGAATTTGGCCCAAGAACGACGCCTCTTGATTTTGGTTAAAATCGGTCCATGTTTAGACCTAGTGCCCATATAAGGGTCCCCCCAAAATTGACTTGTTTACAATGAAATTTGCTTCGCTTACTCGCATGGTCCCAAGGACAAAGTCTATTGATTCTATATAGGATCGGTCCATATTTGGACCTATCGCCCATTTGGGCTACATTGCCGATTTTCTCTTCTTTTATCATTTTATAGAAAATTTTGACACAAGTCCATATTAACCCAATCGAATTTCGGATCCAAACATTAGTTGGCTTTTAACCAGACTAGTGTAGGGTATTATACAGTCAGCATGCCCGACTTTAAGTGTTTTACCCGTTTTTTAATTAATTTATAATAATACAAAAAAATGTGGTACATGCCATTGTGGTATACATGTAATTATACACAAAAATTCATACCTATGACAATGTTTTTGGCTATAACTCAGAGACGAATCGAGATACATACCACCTTAAATTTTTTATACAAATGTAGAAGAGAGTTTAACGATAGTCATATATTTTTTAAAAAATTTTAAAAAATGCGCATTTCGAGCAGTGGGAATTTGAACTCAAGACCCCAAGAAATGACCTTTGACCCTTCTATGAATATGCATACCATTTTATAGGGTACATTCTTACCTAATAAATAAAACCCAAACGTCAAATTTGAAAATTTTGTACAATTTTCGTGACGTCATATTTCGGAAACCAAAAGAGTCTTGGCTCTGAAATTTATGCTTTAATGAGCTGTTATTGTGGTAAATTTCATTGAAATCGGAGATGGTGAATCCGAAAATGCCACTTTTTTGTGTTGAATTGAGATGTTTTCACCCATATGCAAAACGAACTCATGTAGGAAAATACATCGAAAAACTTCACCTTTCGACCAAACTTTTTTTTATTTTCAAAAACCGTGAATAATTTATAATTTTTTTTCAAATTTCATATTGTTTGTTAAAATAAAGATCAGATTTGAGAAATTTGCTCATATAATGCATGAGCAATGGGATATTTACTTTCATATTTTTACGAAATTTGGCAATTTTAGCCAAAATATGTATTTTTTTTGTATAACTAAAAAAAAGAAAAAAAAAAAACGCGAACTACTTAAAAGTTACCTAATTTGTTTAAGTTTTGATTTCATATTCCTTTTCTGCACCTTAATTAAGACTAGAATAAAAAATAAAAATAATTCAGAAATAATTCAAAGTCAACCCTACTTTTTGTATAAATTACTCTAGAGACAAATTTAAATTTATTAAAAGATAACTTTTTCTGGCCAGAATAAAAGAGGATTTGGCTTAACTTGGCACAGAGTGTTTTTAGACATTAAGCAATAGGGAAAACATTGTAGACACCGCGAATTCCAACTTTCATGTTTTTTTTTGGCAACTCTAATGTACATACATGGAAGTAGATATGAATACTCATATTTATGTCAGCATATTTTGACATGTGTTATATGATCATAAATTATTTCTATTTGCTACATTCGTTATATTAAGGCGGAGATTTTAGGATGTAAGCTAAACTTTGTTTAATTAAACCGAAAACGATTTTTTCAGCAATTTCTATGTTAATATGAAAAATTTGTCTTTATGGAATTAAAACAAAATAAATTTGTTGTTGTATTTCAAACTAAAATAATTTATTTGCAAAAGCAAGAATGTTAATTGTTATCTTATATTTTAACCCCTCAATTCATTAATGCTTTGTAAAGTTATAGCAGGTTTACAAAACAAAATTTTCATACAAAATTTGTTCAATAAACCTCCCTATAATTTTACAAAGCGTTTATGAATTTAGGGGTAAATATTTTGAAATCGTACGAAACATTAAAGGGAATTATATGTTCTACTACTAAATTAGTTTTGTTGTGAACAAATTTGTTGGCGGTTGTTATTTATCTTTATTGAAATAAAACAAAATAAATCACTTTTCAAAAGCAATATAACAATTGCGTTAAACTAATTTTAATGATAATCTACATCCTAAGAACTCGTCCTTAGTTGATATATTTCGTTCTTATACGATCTAAATGGCAAAATATTTATAAAAAATATAATGTTACTACCATTTTAAGAAACTTTTGTTTTTTATCGAAAACACGATTTTATTCAAAATACGAAATTTCCTAACAAAATAGATGATAACACATATAAAATATAAAAATACTGTATATGGACGACCATACAAAGTAATATATGAAAATGTATGAACATCTTTGCCCATATATGGAGATGTAGGTTAATTTTTCTAGTATGTACGAATATGGATGACCATATATGATCATATAAAAATTATATATGATCATATATGAACTTTTTTAACCGGGACACTAGATTTTTAGTACAATAAAATAATTAAGTCTAAATTTAATTACAAAAGGCCCAGCCAACAATTTTCTGAGGGCTCAGAAATTATGACTCCTAACAGACTCGAAAATGTAAGTCATTTCAGAGCTTTCATAATTAAGAGTGAAATTATTTTTTTACGAGCCTATCAAAATATACACTCTTAAAATGCTCTTATTTTTGATTTAGTTATGAACTGTCCGAAAAGTTATATAAACGAGTCAGATATAAGATAGGAAATTTTTAAGATACTAAAGTGTCTTTAGTACGATACTAACCTTAGTAAAAAATGTATTTATTGCGATAACTTTTGCAAATGGAAACTATTTCGCTTGAAATTTTACGTTTGTAAAAAATGTTTTAATAAGAGTTTGTTATTAAATAAAATTAACTTAAAATATGAATCCTAAAATTAGACTCTGTTTTGTCACTTTAAATGAAATTTAATTAACTTTAACCTTAATTCAATGTTTGTTACAAAATGTAGTTCAAAATTATCGCATGTACTTGAAATAATTTTTAGTTTCCGCTTCATTCAGCATTTTGTTATTGTTTTTAAATTTTGCTTATATGAGCAATTATTCGTATTACAGTTAATAAACATTTATTTAAATATTTGGGTAATTATCAATGTTTTTTGTTTTTGTATATAATAAATACCAGCTCAGCAGAAATTTATGTTGGTCGTTATACTAAAATTTTGTGTTCTTTGGACATATTCTTACAAACATACAAAAATACACAGCGTGTTGACGACGAGTTTTTTATATAGAAATAATGCTTATTTTGTTATTTGGAATAATTCTTTAAATGTATTTGTTCTTATTTAAGAATAAAAAGTAAATTTTTTTTTATTTTACTGACACGAATAGTAAAGGTGGCGTATAAAAAAGTTTCATCTTTGGTTTAAAATAGAATAAAGTTTTTATTAATTTCATTTTTAGCTGCTAACTTATCTAAAAATAACCAGAGCTTAGTGCCTAACAATTTGTCATATTTAGAACAAAACGCCATCGATTTGTAGTTGCATATTTTTGCATATTTTGACAAAAATGTTTTTTTGCATGTTTTCACCTCAAATGCATATTTGGTGGCTTTGTAATGCATATTTTGTGCTTTTTAATGCATTATTGTGCATATTTTTCATTTTTAGGAGCATTTTTTATTTTGTAGAAAAATATAAAAAATTTATACGTTTCAATATCGTCATATGAAATAAAAAAGCCGTAAGTTACAAAAAATTCAAAATCGACTTTTCGATTGATTATGATGCACGTATCAAAATACACATTCCTGCAAAATTTTACACTCCTAAAATCGTAAGTTTCGTAGCTCTGTAAATAATGCAAAAATTGGAAAATTTTCTTCAAATACTAATCCGATAACCAAAAATAAGCTTAACCTGAAAACATTTGCAAAAAATTTGTTTTATTTTTCATTTTATTAAGTTTTTGGCTTCTCCTGTAAATTTGTTTAAATGTAACTTACGGCTTTTTTGATTTCATACGACGATATATTAATTTTTCTCATTATTTTTAAAAACAAATATTCTTAAAAACCTTATTGACTTATCGAAAAGCTTGGAGTTCTGTGTCTGTTTGCAAAATAAATAACTTAAATATACTTTTAAGTATATTTTTTTATATTTTTAATGCATATTTGTCTTTTTTAGCCACATTTTTTAGGCGCATATTTTCTTATTTTAAGTGCATTACCCTAGTTATGAATGTGTAATATTAATGGAGTTAACAATGGTTGGTGTTAAGATTTGGTTATTTTTAGAAAGGTAACCAACCCTTAGAGTCATTTCAGTCAAATTGTATCTTTAACTAGAAATATATTTTTGAAGTTAATTTGCAGGCAAATAGCACATGCGAACTATAATAGACTATGGTCCGCAATGGGCCAGCAAAAACTTTCATTACTAAAAAAGTGGTTATACACTCCGTTTCATAACTATAGCCGCACTATAAAACAGCTGATATGTGATGTTCTAAATAATTTAGACATATAAAAGACTTTATAACTAAAAGTTACATCTAAAAGACATATATTTCCACAAAAAAAATAAATTTTTTTAACGCAGAATTATTTAAATCGCCGCACTTTCAGAAAAATGGATTTAGAAGTTAAAAGCATTTGAGTAAAAAATTAAATAAAATAATTTAATATTAGATAAAGTCGACCTGATTTTAATTAATACCAAAAATTCCATTTGGCATCCACCATTGTCCACTGTCCACCATTTTTTTTCATTCATTGGTCTTCAAACACGAGTTTCTGCCCTTTTAAGATCAAAAACTGTTTGATACTATCGATTTTCTGGAAAACAATTACATAACAAAATTCCGTAGGTATTCTAAATTCGGCTCTTATCCCGAAAATATATGGATCATTCCATAGCTTAAGTATTTTCAGTTTGAAAGCATTCTTGAGTAAGTGAATTTTTAAGGCCTGATGCGTTGCAAGGTTGAAAAATCAGTTCTTATGAACATTTTTTCTAAAAACTGCATAAATTTGTATAACTTTGGAGGCAAAAGAGTCTTGCTATGGGCGTGTGAAGTTTCATATCATACCGACCAACCAATAACGGCTGAATTATTTTCAAAATATTTTGAAAACACTGCACTGTGTACTGATCGGCAGAAAACAGCTTTTGAATTCAGTGAACGTAATTTTTTTTTAATTCACTGAACGTATTTTTTTTTTAAATCACTGAACGTATTTTTTTTTAATTCAATGAACAAAAAATGAAATTGATTGAATTCAGTGGTGATTTAATTCAGTAAGAAATTAAAAATTAGCTCTAAAATTTTACATTCTTTTCTTAATTTAATTTTTTTATAAAACAATTTTTTTGTATACAATGCTTTTTTCTTCAATTATGTGTTAATTTCATTACCATTGGGTGTACATTTCATTACCATTGTTCTAATCAATGCCAATTGAAAAAATATCATTGGCATTGAATGGTAATGACATTTTTTGGCATTAGCATTGCGATCAAGTAATGTCAATGAAAAATTCCCAAGTAGCAAAATTTTCAGAGCCATTACCGACGTTCTTGGTTGATTGCAGGTACATACATTTTGTGTGAATTATATGCAGTAGACCCTAATATTACAACTAGGGTTTGGGGTTCGGGAATTCCCGGGAAAAGTTTGCCGGGAATTCCCGGGAAAATAATATATTTTTCCCGGGAAAACGGAAAATTTAAAAAATATTAAATTTTTTAAATTTTTTTTGTTTGGAATAGGATTTTTTAATTTTAGTCATTAAAAACATTTTAAATACCAAACCAAAAATGTCATTGTTAAAATCTTTTAAAAGGGAATCAATTAATTTGACACACAAAAAACTCTTTGCCAAGGAAATAGGAACATTTCAACTAATAAAGATTTTTCGCGTAACTTATTCAAAATTTAAGTAGTAAAACCTAAAAACTTGGTAACATGTTTAAAAGAAATATGAAAAAAAGTTGTTTCTACAAATAATCGCCCTTACTAAACAAATTTTTTCAAATGTATATTTTGGTTAAAGTCGACTTTAGTTAAAATATTGGTTGGCAGTATACCTTGACTTGGTTTATTTTTGGAGCATTCTGATTGGTTAATTTCAAAATCAAATGTTGGAAAATATAAATATTTTTGTAAGGTTTTCATTAATAATTGTGATTATTTCAAGTAAGTTTACTTTATTTTAATACACCTGCTTTCAAACTAATATATTCTTTTATATTAAAGAATAAAATGTCAGGAGTATGGAAAACTTCACAAAAAAGGGCAATGCAGCGCAGTGCAATATTTGCCCTAAAAGACTAATGGTTAACGGATGTATCTAAATTTGGTTATCCGACTTCTAAATTTGGTTCACAAAAAAAAAATAAAATTGATGGTCATGCAACTCCTCTTGAAGAAAACAACAACAAGAATAACGTTCCAGCTAAAATTAGCAAAGTACCCGAGGAAAAAGTGTAAGCTGAATAGGCATTGAACGTTTTATGTTAGGGCAAACATTTTCTTAAATGGTATCCAAATTAGCCGCAATCGACGAAATGTCAATCCGCACCATAACTAGATCTTCGTTTATTCGAGAAAATTTTTATAATAAAAACCTGGCATTGCCAAAAAATGAAACCGATGTAAAGAACATTATATTAAATTACTACAATCATGTAAAAGATATCATGATAAAAGAAATATCGGGCAATATTTCTAACAATAGGAGATTTACTATAATCTTAGATGAATGGACAAGAATATCAGAAAAGAGATATTTGAACATATGTATAAACGGAAATAATTCATTTTATAACCTGGGGTTGGTTTATATATCAGAAAGATATAATGCTGATGAAATAAGAAGAATTGTAGAAATAATACTAGAAGTGTTTCATTTGTCTTTGGAAAATAACATTGTGGCCACCATATCTAATGAGCCAAATGTAATGAAACGGTTTGTTTCCGACAGTCCAGTAGTGGGTGCTTTCTGCTGGAATCATGCAATTCATTTGGCAGTGCTTAGAGTAATTTATGTGAAATCAAATGTTCAACATTCTGATATTTTTACTTTGAATTCTCACTACGCAGGCTGAATTTGTACTGAAATAGTGTTTTTTTTTAAGAAAAATTACTTATATAGGTGGTTTTCATTAACAATTTTGTTCAAAAATATTTCCCGGGAATCAAATTTTTTTATTCCCGTTTCCCGGAAAATAAAAAAGTCCGGGAAATCCCAAACCCTAATCACAACCCAGCAAAATCTTTCATTACCAAGTAAGTGGTTATATAATGAAACTAAAATGTTTTACTACTTATAATTCGGCGCCAGTACTAGTTATTTTTGTTCGGCAAAGCCGTTTTCATAAGAAGTCTAGCTTACGCGCGACTACTTATTTATTTATAAAGATAATGTGAATTTGGTAACTACTTATTTTTTAACCACTAGTAAGTATATAAGTAAGTCGTATTATTTAATAACTTGTAACCACTTATTTTTTAACTGCGTATAAGCACACGAATAACTACTTATTTTGGTAACTACTTATTTTATATACTTTTGTAATACAGCGGGTAAGCGGGTGCACAAATTTTGTGCGTTTTTTCATGCAGTGAATATAGACAACTACTTACAAAAACGACCTTGTCCAACAAAAATAATGAGTTTTGACACCGAATTATAAGCAGTAGGCCTTAATTCTACTGCTTATTATTTAGATATTAGTAATGAGCACCCATTACTGAGATTTTGCTGGGAACTTTTTGTTTAGATATAGTAATGAGCTGATATCTTGCTGGATGGTTTTGATTTTTAACCAACTCGCATTTCAAATTGATAACTTTTTTTTCACAATTTGTTAAATAAGTTTTAATTCCTCTAATGCAATTACCGAGTCAGAAATATGCAAACGGGAAAGCGATATTAAGGCACTTTAACAGGTAGTAGGTATACTTAAGTACTGGCTAGAAAGTGCTTTCCCATTCCCAAAACGATAACTTCATTAGACAAAAGGACCGGCTGTTCAAAAAGCGCCGAAAAAGTCCTGGAGAAAAAAATTTTAATGCTGGCAAACTAATAAATACGTGGTCTGCAAGTATATTTTCCAAAATAAAATTTAAAAAATTAGTAAAAAATTTAAAGAGATTATGTTAGAGCTAGCTAAAAAAACAAAAATTAATGATATTACCCAAATTATTAGCCAAAATCACACTTTTCTCTAAAAATTTCAAATTTAAAACGCCGTCACTACTAAGTTAAATGAGGGATATGTGTAATTTTCAGTAGGATTATTCTCTTAGGTGTATTAAAAAAACCTATGCGTTAACCACTTTTTTTATATTTTGTTTAACAAAATTTTAAAAAATTCAAAATTAGAGTATCCCTGTTAAAAATCGATTATGCATGAGCACATATGATTCATGCATGCCCATATGCATCAATATATGATTCATATGTGTGCATGAAGGATTCATATATGCTCATATGAATTTCCATATATGTTCATATGTGTGCATTAACGAAATTTGAGGTAATATTTACATACATGATCATACATTTTCATAAGTTTCCATACATGATCATGTGTGTACATTAACGAAAATTGAGGTAATATGTTCACATATGATCACATATGAATACATATGAGCACATATGAATCCTATATGGAAGTATATGGACATGTATGAATTTGTATGACTTCATATACCAGCATGTGTTAGTTCACACATGTCCATGAATGGATACATACATATATGTCGATTTTTAACAGGGATGGTAAATTTACAAAAAAAAAAAAATATCCCATATTTGGCCATACCTGGGACCAGGTAAGCATAATTCAAGAGAGACAAAAAATCATATCTGAATAGTTATAGATCTCAGAAATGAAACTAGAGTACACTCAACCAAAAAAGTCTGTAATGGCTACTGAAAATTTTGCTGTTATTACGGGAAATTTAACTGTTTTGAGGCCAGCGGTATTTTTTGCTAATTTTAGCAACACATGTCTGCTGATGTGTAGTGCAATAAAATTAGTAGAACAAATTAGTAGCCGCTACTAAATTTTAGTAATTTATGTAAACTGCAATTCAAAATCGATTTGCTAAAATCAGTTAAAAAAACTTACTAAATATCATAATTTTAGTACAATGAAATTAGTATAAATAATTAGTTGCAGCTACTAAATTTTAGTAAATTGATGTAAACTGTAATTTAAAATCTCTAGCTGAAATTAGCAAAAAATTGTACTAAAAAAAACAAAAACTGTAAAATCTAAAAAAAAATTTTTTCTTTCAATTGTAACAAGCGTAGAATTACTTCATCGTACCTGAAATTTGGAGTCAAAATTGCAAACGGTTCTCCAGTTATTGCCGTTTTATTCATTGGAGATGCAATAAAATTTTCTGGGTGTTATTTCCAAACTAAGAATATATCAATAGTAACAAATATAAACTAAACAAGAATTGTAAAAAATCCAAAAAAAATATTTTTAAATTAGTATATTTTTCTGCTAAATTTAGCACTCGGTTTTGAAAAATTAGTAAAATGTTTTGCTGAAATCAGCAGCGAGAATTAGTAAAAAATCTGTAATTTGTAATAAGAGAATAGCAAAAATGATTACTAAAAAAAAATTGTACTAAAAATCAGTATAAAAATAGTAAAGTTCGATTGGAAACTGTTTACAAATTTTTTTACTAACTTTTTTATCTGAGTGTATAACATTTTAAGTTTTTGAAAAATATTTTATTTTTTGCGATTTTCATTATATATGCAATGGTCTGGGCGAATTACAATTACTTCAATATTTTCCAACCGATTGTAGATTTTTATGCCTTTTAAGAAAACTAATTCAGTCTAGATTACGATTCTATTAACATTTTCGAAAAATACAGTTATTTAAGAGCCAGTATTTTCCAAATAAGCCAAAAAGCTATTTCCCCCCCCCCCCCTTGTAAATCGCATTCAAAATTTTGAAAGGCCAGGGATAGCTTAAAAATTCTTCGATTGAGCTGAGATTTTTTGTGGAATAGTTTTTCTAGTAACCGCACAAAATAAGCCTCGGGGAGCGCGATTCGGAACAACGTTACAAATAGGGGCCAGTCTACTAAGCATGAAAAAACTGATCGAATATTAAATTTTGTCCTGAGATGTCTGTTTTGAGTGCATTAGTTTGACTCGATGGAATAAATTATATAAACATTTTATATATCGTTGAATAGATAAATAACTCTTATTTGTTAATATATAAAAAAATATTAAAAACTATTTCAAATATTAAAGAAACCGGTAAAAAAAAAAATTACAATCCATTTAATTTCAAAATATTACATAGAAATTTAACTTTTTATGTAAAAATAACTATTAACACTAATGAAACGATTTTTTTAGTGTATGAAAATTGTTTAGCATTTAATAAAAAAAAATCAAATTTTACAAAACTAAGTAATTTTCATATATTTTTTTTACAAATAAAAAAAAATGCTTTTGAAAATATGACCTTTTCCACAAAATTTGCTCCCCTCTCGATGTTCTTGAGCGGGCGGCGGGGAATTTAGGGAGAAATCCTTTGGAACATGTTTGCTTACGGTTCAAAATTAAAAAAAATTGATTTAAGTGGCGTGAGTTTTTTTTGCCACATTCAGAAACATTAAATTTTGTTCAAAAATTCAACATTTTCGACCAATGCTGGGCGTAGGGTGCATGCTCAAAAATGTTCTGAATTGTATTATTAAGCATTTCTAAAGCTCATTCTTTTAGAAAATGTCTTATTGGGAAAAACCCAAAAAAAGTCAAGGTAAAAAATTAAAAATTTTTAAATTCAAAGTTAAATACACACAGAGAATAAATCAGTTAGAAATCGAATAGAGGTACCATGATTTTACCACTATAATATAATTTTATTAGCAATTAAATAATATCAATTGGGTTAATAAAAAGTTATCGTTAATAAGAGAAAATTAGAAAATACAACTGATTAAATATTATGTTTTCTAAAAAATTCGGGGTTTCCAACCAATTATGGCGAAAATAAAATGTTTTACATCTATTTGATAGTACAGTTTTTGCCATTAGTTAGCTTTTGAAATTAAAACTTGGTTGTAATAATCAAATTGCAACATGTTTTGTTTTTATTAGTTCTTTTTCTGGCAAATTTGTATTGAATGTTGGCCACATTAACCAATGTTTATAATACATCGAAAGTATCTTACTCGATTTTCAGTTATAACACCCAAAATAAAATTGTTGAAACAACATTGGTGACCACAACTGATAAAAAAACACAAATTTAAACAATTTTGGAAATTGTAACCGATACATTGGTTATAAGTATAAATTTCAAACGTCAATAATAAAAAAAAATATTGTAAATAATACAAAATTTTGGAAATGTTAAAAAAAAAAAAAATTAAGTACTGTAAATATTAAAATTAAAATCATCAAAATTTATGGTAAATTAAATTTTTTTTTAAGAAATTACATACTGATTTGCTTACTTAATTTTTATTTTAGATCTGCTGAAAATCAGATTCAAAATAAAAATTCTGGGCATTTTAACTGAAGGTTTTTCATAATAAAATGTAATAGGAAGACATCTTGTATGTATTTCAATATTAAATGTTTTTATTCATGTTAATATTTTTTCCAAATTATTGAAATTAAAAATAAACAAATAAAAAATATTTTATGGTATTTAATTCGGTGGGAATTCATAAATAAATTCGGTTGTATCTACCGAAAATGTAAATTCGGTTGGGGTTCCCAATATAATGTTTTCGAATTCAGTAGGTATAACTGAAAATTTGGCATACGCAATAAAATAAAATAAAAACTACAACCGAATAATGTGATAGTACATGTAACTATCAAAATTCGGTTGGCATCAAATTCGGTTGCCACAACGAATCTGTTCTTTGTGTGTATTTTTTAAACTATGAGATATACTATGATACCTGAAACTTATAACGTGGATTACAAAAAGTCTAAAATCAGCAAAATCGGTTCCCATTTGTAAAAGTTGCACGAAAATAAAGCTTTTGTATACCCGAGATGGTCAACTTTGACACTCTATAGCACACCCTGTTATAAAACAGGGTTGCTACAAGGCTCGAGCCTCCCCGAAATGATTTCACAAATTTTAAAACGTAACAAAATACATCGAAAGCAACAATGTTTTTCAAAAAACTTAATAAAAAATATTTTTTGTTGCAATCAAATAGCAAACGGCCAAGTTTCTGAAATTTTCATAAATAAAATAGACTCGAAATCCAATTGCGAAAACTGTTTTCTAAAAAAATTTTTAAGCTGTTTGGTGCCCATAGAAACTGTTTTTGTTTATGGGTTTTTTTTGTAAAAATTATAGTTATGTGTGGTAGGCATAATCAGAGATGTTAGAAAATAAAGTCCTCAAATTTACTGGGAACGAATTTACAAAATGCAGCTGCAAGTAGGAAACTGAAATTTTGTCTGCTATTTTTTTATTTACTACTAATAATTTTTGTCATATTTATTATAATTTAAACATAAAATTAATAAATTAACCTTTGGTTTTCCTTAAAAATTACCGGTTTCCTGCTTGCAGGCACAAGCTATTACACTCAACCAAAAAAGTATGTAATAGCTACTAGGGTATTCAATTAATCGACATTTTAATTTAATCGATTAATCGTTCAAATAATTATTCGCGTTTTTTTCTTAACCGATTAATCGAATAAAATTTTAAAATTAATCGATTAATCGAAAAAATGTTATGTAAAATAATATACATACATTTGTTGTATTTTTAATAATTTTATTAAAAAAAAGAACAAAAACAGTTTCGGAAACTCTTCTAAAATTCATAAAAATAAAAAATGCTATAATTCAGATCATATTTTATCAAAATTTTTATTTCTTCTGTCCCCTCTGTAATATATTAAAATTTTATCCAAATCGGGGAGAACCACACCGCAGACTTTCCTTTAAATTAGCCAGACGTTCATATAATATCTTCAATGAGAAGAAGAATAGATCAACTCGTAGATTAATTTGTATTCAACTCATAAAACACATAAATGTAGAGAGACCTTATGTTGAGAATTGATTTTCCCTCCACGTTTACGTCTCTCCATCACTTTATTTAATTTTAGCAGCTTTTTCGCAGGGAATTTAAAAAACCTTGTGATTAATTTTGACAAATTTGTTTCCAGTAGAGTTAGCTGAATTTCAGAGCCCCGAAAATCTCATATGTATAAAGGGTTATTTAGTTCTCATCAAACATTATTTAGAACTCATAAATACTAATTGTGACTAAAATCTTGTTAACAACTTATTTGTAGATTACTTTGTTTTTTACCTTTCAAATAAAAACACCTGGATATGTTTATTTGTCTTTTAATTTACCATTTAATAATTCGAATCCTATCGCTTGGGCTAATATCCTTTGCTAAAGGATATTATGAATGCAGAGTGCTCACTTCTTTAAAAGATGACAAAGCAAACTGTTGATGTTTTTGTTTTTTATTTGATATTTAATACTGAATTTAGACAGAGCAAAAACCAGCTGGTTTTTGTACAAAACTAAATTGCAAAAGCCAAGTCATTTACACTGGGTATTTAGTTTTTCTTTGTCACAACACTTTTTTATTACACATTTTTCTTTCTTTTTTTACTGTTAAATTAATGTAAAAAAAATTATTAATACATTTAAAAAACATCAACAACACACAATTTCAAATTAAACCAAAAATATTCTTAAAAAATTAAAAAATATTTTTTTGACATTTACTTTACTTCAATATTCGTTGTAACAGGGCGTATCGAAAATTAATTATAAATGATACTGGGTGTACCAAAAATGCATATTTCAGATATTTTTACTTGGTTTTTGGCAAAAATCAGGCAGAATGTGGTTTTCAGTTTGTATGAAAATGTATGGAAAAACTAAATAAATTTTGTAGTTTTCGGCTCAAAAACTAAAAATGGCCAAAAACTACTAGTTTTTGCACAGTCTAAATACACTATAAGATGTTTTTCACAATTTGTTAAATAAGATTTAATAAAATCCCATATATACTTTAATAAAAAATATATATTTTTGAAACATTTTCTTAATTTTTTACCAATTTCGATTAATCGTATTAAATTATTCGAATTATTCGTATACGGCCATTTTAAATTATTCGAACAATTTTTGAGCAAAACTATTTGATTAATCGAATAACGATTAATCGACTGAATACCCCAATAGCTACACACAGAAAATGGATTCGTTGTGTTAACCGAATTTGTTGCCAACCGAATTTTAGTAGTTGTATGAACTATCAATTTATTCGGTTGCAGACATGGAATTATTTTACTATACATGAAAATATGAAAGTTGCTCTAACCGAATTGATTTGGTAGACCCGACCGAATTTATTTCTGTAATAAAACACTGTTTCCAACAATTTTTTTTTTATTATTATTAGTAAAAAAATTTTAAGATAAATTTAGATAAAAAATATACATAGATAACACAGAATTAAAATAATGTACATATATTGATAATAATGATGAAAAGTTTAAGATTTCAACCGATAGGAAAAATACCTCATATTTTCGCGGCTTATATTTGGAATGCATTCGTTGGTTGTAAGTCCTTCAAATTAATAGATGTTTTCCAAATTCGGCAATAATTTCTAAAGCAGAGCATACATTAATTTGCTAATAAAAATTTTCATCTACATTAAAAAATTATAATTAATAAAAATAGAGAACTAACAGATTATCTATTTTTTAATTACCTTTAATATATTTTCCGCCAAATGCATTAGACATTAACACAAAATAAATCTTATTTACCAAAATATCTATAACCACGGACCAATACTTTTGTATTTTTTTGAATTTTTGTTCATATTTTTTTGAATTTTTATTTTGTTTAATTTTTGATTTTATTTTTTTGACATATAAGTATAATTGACCTTTACGCAACCGACTTTCAGATATGTTATTGTATTCTTGGTGTTGGTGACCAAAATTATTAGAAACCATTTTTATATTTTTTAAATTTTGGTACCACAACTGAAAATCGATCATGAAACTTTTTTTAAATCGGAATACATAACCATCATTTGGTAAAAAATAATTAGTAAAGCTTTAGTAACAACTAATACTATAACATTGATTGTAGCAACTAAAATATAATTGTTATTTCTTATTAATAGTAAAAAATTCCTCATTTTAAGCTTTTAAAATAGTTGTCACTATCGAATTAGATTACCAAATTTATTTAGTATATGAATTGGTGAGGAGATCTGATTATTAAGCATATCTAACTTTCCCACAGTTACAATTTCAAATTATTAATCATTACTGGTATCTTTTCACTATTACAATTAATTTAATCTCATCGACATCAAAATAATATTGCAGTAGCAAAATTATTATAATTCTGGCCGTTGTACAACTGATTTATTTTCTGTGTGTACTGACAATTTTGCTGTTATTACGGGAAATTTAACTATTTTAAGTACAGCGGTATTTTTTGCTAATTTTACCAAAACATGTCCACTGATTTGTAGTACAATAAAATTAGAACAAAAAATTAGAACACTGATAGAATTATCTGCAAGATATTAATGAATTTGTGCATAAAACCAATGAAGTTTCCCTGGAACTCGTCCATTGAAACTTTTCATGGAATTAATGGAATTTTTCATACAAAGTTGTTAAAAATTTCATTTTATTTATTAAAAGTTTTATACACTCAATGAAAAAGATTCATTAAAACTGGATTACTAAAATATATGAAGCTTTTTCATCAAATTTAAGAAATTTTTCATTTACTTTGTGAAGAAAACTTCATACCCAGTGTAGAAACGGTAATGACATATCATTATTTTTTGGACTACCAGTAATGATACCCACTTACCTTCTGCACTATTTTAAAACATGTAATAATGGGTTACTGATAATGACTTATTTTTATCATTATTTCAAAGAGAAAATAATTTTCTAGATTTTTTTTGAAAATTTTTTTAAATCTATTTTTAGACTCAATATTTTTTAAACACTGGTAAGGATATATGTAACCACATATTTTTTGATTTTTTGTATGTTGGCGAGTAAGCTTACTTGTGTGCAGCAGGTCAATTGTGTTTTTATCTATTAAATATTACATGTCGATATAGTTCAGATGGTAGAGCTATTGACTAGCAATCTGTAGACCCAGGTTCGATTCCCGCACCAGCAAATTTTATTAAAAAAAAGACAAAAAAAATATTTTTTTTTATATAATTTATTTTTTTGAAAGTATATTTTTAGACTCATTATTTTTGTCAGTACTGGTAAGCACATAGGTAACGATATATTTTTTGATTTTTCGTATGCTGGTGTGTAACCATAACTCATTATTTTTCGCGACATCGCCATATAAAGGTAATAAGAAATGTATAACAAAAGTAACTAGTTAGCATTACCAAGTATGTAGTTACATAACCACATATCTGGTAATGATTTTCTACACTGGGTAGTTCACTGAAAATGTTAATTAAAAGTCGTCCAGCAAAATTCCTTCTGTGTAGCCGCTACTAAATTTTAGCAAAATTGTTGGAAACTGCAATTCAAAATCGATTTGCTAAAATCAATTAAAGAATTTTAAAAATATCAGTAATTTTTGTACAATGAAATTAGTATAAATAATTAGTAGACGCTACCAAACTTCAGTAAATTTATGTAAACTGCAATTTTAACCAATCTGCTGAAATTAGCAAAAAAGTGTACTAAAAAAAAAAAAACTGTAAAATCTAAAAAAAAAAATTAAAATCAAATTTAATAAAAAAAATATTTTTTTTTCGATTGTAAAAAATGCATAATTACTTCAACATACTTGAAATTTGGAGTAAAAATTGCAAACGGTTCTCCAGTTATTATTTTTTATGCATTGGAGATACAATAAAAATATTAAACGAATTCTTGTAAATAAAATTTCGTTAAAGAATCCATTTGTTGTTAAATTAGTATATTTTTTTGCTAAGTTTAGCACTGGGTTTTGAAAAACTAGTAAAATGTTTTGCTGAAATCAGCAACGAAAATTAGTAAATAAATCAGAAATAAGAGAATAGCCAAAATTATTACTAAAAAAATTATACTGAAAATCAGTACAAAAAAAGTAAAGTGCGATTGCAGGCTGTTTACAATCTTTTTTTTACTAAATTTACTAAGTTTACTATATATTGGGTGATAATTTGGCATAATTCGACATTTTACCATTTTGTTTCCATCCTAAGTTAAGCATAAAAATTATCGAAATCGGTTTAGAAAATGTGAGTAAAAATGTGAGGCTACCCGGAAATTCCAAACAAACAATCGTGTTTTTTGTAATACAAGTTTATTTTTGGAACCATAACATATTAATACAAGTTCCACAAAGAGATGATAACTATAGAATGTATAGTTGAAATTTTAGAACATCGATTCACAGATTAGGAAATGTGCTATAATTTATGAACGCACTGTAGTATCATTCCATATTAAAGTGCCTATGCATAATAATTTGAAAACCTTATAACACATTTATAAAATGAATTTTGTATGTAAAATTTGTTTTATAAGTCACTTATAAATTTTAAAAAGATTATGCATATGTAGTAGGGATGCCAAACGGGAAATCCCGAATCCCAAAATCCCGGGATTTTCTTATTTTTTAATATTAATATAAACGCAAATAAACAAAGTGAGCAATTTTAGATTACCTACGTTTTTTCTTGAATTTTCTCATATTGACAAGAAATTGATGCCAAGATATTGGTAAAATTATAAATTAAGTAGATTATTCGAGTAAACCATGCAAAGATTTTGCAGAAAAATTTGAAATTTTGGTAAACAATATTAAGTTTTTGAGTAAAACATGCGAAAAATCAAGTTTGTTTGTTATTTTACCGATTTATTATTACAAGCGAAATTCGATTTCTGAAACTGGGACTGTAAGTTTTGGCTGAGACTATAAGTTTGAATTCTTCCATGAAAACATTTGATAACGATAACCAAATAACTTTGTTGCTATAATTACACGATTTAGTGGGCAAGGTTATCGCAACGAATCTGTTTTAAAATCTGCTTACAAAATACTGGGCGCAAGTGTACTTAATGACAGGCCTTCATATATTATCCCAGCCAGAAAAATACAAACGGGAAAGCGATGGCAAGGTATTTTAACAGGTGGTACAAGTACTGACAAAAATTGCTTTCCCATTTCCAATATGATAACGTGAATAGACAAAAGGACCGGCAGTTCAAAAAGCGCCGGAAAAGTACTGGAGAAACAAAATTTTTAACTTTGGCAAAACGCTGCCAAAACCAATAAAGGTTTGGAATTATATTTTCTAAAATAAAATTTAAAAAAAGTTCATATGTATCTTTTTTTTGCCCTACCGTGATGTTTTGTAAAACAAATACTGGCAAAACGATTTTTGCAAACGCTGGCAAAGCGTCCCAAATGAGTGTTCTGCCAGTCATTTATTTTTAACATCGCGGTTACCCAGTGTTATGCAAATACTTGATGTTTTGTACCACTGTCAATTTCTGACTTAGTTTATCCCATTGTATATATGGGGATAAACTAAGATCAAGTTATGTCTCAAAATTGGGAGGTCCAATGATAGCTTTGGGGATAAACCTAGATCTAATTTGATCCGAAAAATGGCGGATCCAGCTATATATTTTCGGATAAACTTAGATCTAATTTGATTTGAAAAATGGCGGATCGAATTAGATCCAGCTATATATTTGTGGATAAACTTAAATCTAATTTGATCTCAATTTTGGCAGATCGAATTAGATCCAGCAATATATTTGTGGATAAACTTAGATCTAATTTGATCCGAAAAAATGGCTGATCGAATTAGATCCAGCAATATATTTGGGGATAAACTTAGATCTAATTTGATCCCAAAAATGGCAGATCGAAAAAATGGGTTAATCTAATCATATAAAATTAGATTTAATACAAAAAGTTACATTTTATTTGATACCATTAGACAAAAATAATTCATTCAGATATCGCTCAGATTGCATTAAATTGTCCATTCTATTGAAATTACTTCTTGATTATCATTATGTCACATCCAATTTCATATAATTAGATAAACTCGTTTTTCGGATCGTATTTCATCATATTAGATCCAAGGTGGATCTAAATTACTGCAGTACGATCCACCATTTTTCGGATCAAATTTTATTTTTTTTGCAATATGAATTTATTTTTATAAAATTATAATTTTTTCTCTATACATTGTTTTTTATAAAATTATATATTTTTTATTAAATTGAATTTTTTAATAAAATAATTTTATTCCCGTGAAAAAAAACGATTAGATTCAATGAAGTTAGGTTTGATCCAATTGTATCTATTCATATTAGAGAGTGAATAACAATGTATAAAATTAGATTTGAGTTTATCTGCGATTCCGATTTTCAAAATTTTCTTATTCGTTGCCTTATATATTCATATCCGAAAATATATTTTCTCTTATATAATTTTACATGCCATATACAAATACATATACTTGATCAAATTATATCTTGTTGAAGATAAATTTGTGTATTGCTTCGAATAACATTTTATAAAACTAAATGTGACCCAAGACCAAAAATATTTTAGATAAAATTATTTACTATCTCGAATCGAACAAAATGTATGTTGATTTAAATACAATTATATACTTTTGCGTGAAATAATAAATAATAAAGTTTTATTCACAACCCAGTGTAGAAAATCATTACCAGATATGTGGTTATGTAACTACATACTTGGTAACTAGTTACTTTTGTTATTACATTTCTTATTACCTTTAAATGGCGATGTCGCGAAAAATAATGAGTTGTCGTTACACACCAGCATACGAAAAATCAAAAAATATATCGTTACCTATGTACTTACCAGTACTGACGAAAATAATCAGTCTAAAAATAGATTTTCTAAAAATAAATTATATAAAAAAAATATTTTTTATTGTATTTTTTTTTTTTTTAATAAAATTTGCTGGTGCGGGAATCGAACCTGGGTCTACAGATTGCCAGTCAACAGCTCTACCATCTGAGCTATATCGACATGTAATATTTAATAAATAAAAACACAATTGACCTGCTGCACACAAGTAAGCTTACTCGCCAACATACAAAAAATCAAAAAAATGTGGTTACATATATCCTTACCAGTGTTTAAAAAATATTGAGTCTAAAAATAGATTTCAAAAAATTAAAAAAAAAATCAAAAAAATTAGTTTCTATTTGAAATAATGATAAAAATAACTAACTCATTATTATATGTTTTAAAATAATACAGAAGGTAAGTGGGTGTCATTACTGGTAGTCCAGAAAATAATGATATGTCATTACCGTTTCTACACTGGGAAGGTAAATGTAAAATTTTCTTAAACTAGATGAAAAAGTTTCATATAATTTATGAATCCAGTTTTAATGAAACTTTTTCATTAAGTGTATGAAACTTTTAATAAATAAAATGAATATTTTCACAACATTTTATGAAAAATTCCATTAATTCAATAAAAAGATTCATTGGCCGAGGCCCAGTGAAAATTCATCGGTTTTATACAAAAATTTATTAATATCATTTAGATAATTCTCTGTTAATTAATTGTTTAAGATGAATGGGGGAAATGTTTTAGTTGACCTGTTATTTTAAGTAAATTAATGTTATTTTAGTTTGATTTAGTTTTCAGGAGAGCGAAAAAACTGATTTATATTATCCTTTTAAGATATTTTATTGACATCATATGCCCTAATGATTCACGACCTTATTTATTACAATTATTATTAAGGCATATGATGTCAATGAAATATATTATAAAGATAATATAAACCAGTTTTTTCGCCCTCCTGAAAACCTGTTAAAGAACACATAACACTACTTGCAGGCAATATTGACGATATTGTTATATAAAAAAAAAATTAAAAATATTTTTCGTATATATAAAATTTTGAACGGTTTTATCAATATGTAATATATTCCTGTATATACAATTTGCAATAAAGCAAATACTGATATACATATGATTTAATATGATTAAATATGAGAAAATTTCTAAAAAAATTTCTAATATATCATCATATAAAAACATGTAAGGTCGCATACAATATTTTATATATATATATATTTCAATATTAAAAAATATATGTTATATATACTCTTTTTTACTCGGGTTGTGAAAAAAGTTAAAAATTATTTTTCTTCTACGAACAACTATTATTATTTTTAAAAACAACTCAATGGAAAAACTTCAGAAACAACCCAATAAACCAAACGATATCGTAAGATATCGAAACGATATCACCTAGGTGATATTTATTATCATATATGATAATCACTTGTGATACGAAAACGATGGATTTTTTGTTCTAAAATGTACCTTTCCTAACGATATCGTTTTTCCAAGGAATTATGATACCGTTTTCGCTATCGAAATTCGCTGAAATAACGGTAGTAAAATCACCAAAAATCTGGTCCAGCATCGAAACACTATCGTTATTCCAGGCGATTTCGATATCGAAAATGATATCATATATGATAGCAAAAACGGAATTCTTTAATATGAGGTGAAATGAAGTTATAATGGAAAATTGATAACGAGATTGTTATATTAAGAACAAAAGCCGAACTCACCTAGATTTTGCAACTAATTGTCCAATAACAAAAGGATAAATAGCCAAACGAATAAAAAATTGCAAAATTTTGTAAATTTTATTTGTTTTTGAAAACAGCTTGAATATTTTGAAGTATGCTTTATCATTAAACCTTATCGAAAACGATATTATAATCTTGTTGGAAATGATATCGTTTTCGGATATTTAAGGTGATAGCGATTTCGCTATCGTATCGTTCTTTGGTTTATTGGGAACTAACAAAAAGTGACTGTATTTATTTTGTGAGTGTATACTCTTTTTTACTCGGGAAGATGTGTTTTCGTTTTAGCTATGTCCATTAACTCATAAAAACAAAAATCAAAATTCACAAAAACTTGTTTATGATGAAAACTAACATCCCCTATTAAAAAAAAACTAATATGGAGCTTTATATGGTAATATATAACTTAATGTGATCCATATACCATTTCATCCGAAAAATGGCCCGATATAATAGTGTCAGTTGGTTATCACTTTTTATCTAATTGTATCAGTTTAGATCTTAACTGATTAGATTATTTAGTAATCAGATGAAATTTTATCTGATTTTTGACCTGATACAATTTTATCGGTTTATGTCGCATGGTATTAGTTTAGATCCAAATAGATACATTTTTATACAAACTTATAAAGTTATATCTGCATTTTGACCTGATGCAATTATATCTGCTTTAAAACTTTGATACAATTATATAAGGCAAATGTCGGATACAAATATATTTTATTTATATAAAATTGTACCAACTACGATCTAAACAGATACCATTAGATATAAACCGGTAAAATAGTATCAGGTCAAAAATCGGATATAATTTCATCTGATTAATGTATAATTTTATTAGTTGAGATCCTAACTGATACAATTAGATGAAAACTGATACACAACTGATACAATAACATCGGGCCATTTTTCGGATGAAACTGTATATTTATACCGATATAAGTTAATCACATTTTATACGACTATATGTAACTGTTTTTACTCGGGTCCCGAGTAAAAAAGTTCATATATAACAATATATTTTTTAATACAAAAATACACATTAACATATAGTAATATAAAATGGCTTTGCATCCATATATATTCATATATTATAATATTTTTCAAATATTTCCCGAAATTTTCTTATGTATAACCATATAAAATCATATACCAAAAAATGGTTGATCCCATAATTTGAGGTTTAATATACAATAAGATATAACCCAATACATAATCACATATAAACCCAAATCGAAGAAATTTTCTAAGTCATTTTAGATATAATTTAATATAAACCTTTATCAAAAAAAATTTATAAGTTGTTTTACATGTAACTTTATATGATAAATTATCAAAAATATTTTCTAAGTCATTTTAGATAAAACTTTATATAATCTAGATTCCAAAACATTTTCTAAGTCATTTTATATATAAATCTAGATAAATCTTAAATAATTTAAAATATTTTCTGAGTCAATTTTTGATAAAAATTTATATTATTTAAAATGAGAAAAAATTTCGAAAGGAAAATATTTTTTATGTCAGTTTTACAATTCAAACATATTTCAAAACACAACATATTTTGGGTATAAATCTTGAAATCCAATTGTATTAAATAGTATATAACTATATCAGATTAGATATAATACGATTCAATTAGATGTGCCCAATTTTGGGATGAAATTGCATCAGAGTATATGCAATTGGATAATATTAGATTGAATTGTATCTTAAATAATACAATCTGATATAATTTTATAGACCCATTTTGCGGATCAGATTATATAAACACTTATATGATTATTTTATATTCTTATATATAAGATATATAAACTTTTTTACTCGAGATGTGGCTTTTCGTATGCACGTTAACTTTCAATGTGGATAATTATCAACGTTAAAAACTCAACGTTTAAACATTTTAATATTTATCATAACTTTTTCGTGTTGGCACGTAGCCAGGAATTTCTTTCAGCGGAGGCTTTTAATGATTTTTTTTTTAAACTTTGCCCATTATTTTTTTGTATCCTGGGGAAACTTATAAAACCCTGTACACGAAAAAAACTTCGATTCTGATTGAACTAAAAATTTATAACCGATACAAAAAACTCGTAGTTTTTTATAATTTTGAATTTATAAGATTCATGTTAAGTGTGTTCTTTTACTTTTTGGGTAAAATGAGAGTAAGCACAAAATCTTCTCTCAAAGTGGCAAAATTACGGGAATGCACAAACCACTTTTCTAGCCCAAACTTTATTTCATAGAAAAATATAAAGCTGCGTATAGTTTTAGTTTGAAAAATCACACAGATATACATAGTTTTTACATTTAAAAGTTTTCTGACTTTCCCAGCAAAACCATACATTACCAAATAATAGGTAAAGTAATGTATCGCCATAGGGTTGCCCTGATTACTTTACAATTTACATCACTGAATAATTTTACAGGCGATGAGCCTCAAAGTAATGTGTGCATTGTTACCAGCATGCGCGGTTCCAGCAATTAATATAAGGGGAAAAATCATACGCCACAGTAGACAAATACATTGAGTTGGCCACTGAGGCGTATGATTTTTCCCCTTATATTAATTGCTGGAACCGCGCATGGTTACCAGTATACTTACAGAAAAAATTAAAAGTGTGGCTTACTTAGTTGCAGATAGGGAATGAAAAAGTAATTGGTTACTTGCTTGTATCCTACATGGGATTTGAATAAATTTTTCCGCTTTAAGAGTAACAACCATATAACAAATATCAGCAGGTAAATTTTATTAAGAAAAGAAATGAAAATTGTTAAACAGTAGTACAATAAAAACATATTTAACCGTTAAATGCATGATCTCTTCATTTGTAACCATTTTTTAAATGTGATTTCTAAAATGTGATATTTAAAAAAAGGTGTTTTTTATTGAAAAATATGGTTTTTTGCCAAATAGCTACATTGCGGATATTTTTAACGTGTATGAAAAAAACAAAAAACAAAAAAAAATCTATTAACTGTGAATTATACATTTATTGTCGCCAAAATGAATTTTATTGCGAGAATACCACTTTAAATATTTAAATAAATATTTTTGAATATTACACCTTTTGTAAAAAAAACGTGTGTTTTATATTTTTCACAAACATACGAAGCAAAACCAAGATTTTTCCTATAAGTGTTTAAAAAATCTGAACTGAACTATAAGAAAACTTTGTACAGAAGGGGCCCCAGTGCTCAAAAATGCAGTTTTGTGCATCAAGTCCGTTTTTTTAAATAGAAAACTGGTACAAATGGCTACACCATGCATTTAAGGGTCCAGGCCTCGAATTAGCACATGCTTTTTACTACGTTGTTATATCGTCTTCCTATGAAAAGTTATGCACTCAAAATAATATGTCTGTTTGTTTTTTTGCTTAAAATAAAATATGTTGATTTTAATTAATTTTTTGTTAAATTTAACAAATCTAAATTAAAGTCAAAAATTAATAAAACTACAATTTTATTTGTAATCATACTGAGCGTAAAATTTGTTCAAATTATAAAATTATAGGTTCCTTAGACCCTCCTCGGACCTGGGCCATTTTATCTAAGGCTATATAAGGATACTACGCAGGAGCTAACGTTTTGTCCGTTTTGCTCTATCTCGCTTTTATAAAATGGAAGATTTTTGGATAGAGATAACCATTTCAAGGGGGTGTTATAGTTAGGGGTAGCCGAAATTTTCATCAATTTTGCTCTATTTCTCTTAGTTTTCAATTTAGGTGGTACTAGCAGAAATATGAAAATGACATATAACAATAAATTGTGTAAAATGTAACAAATGGTTGTTACAAATTAGTTATAAATAATTTTGAAAATGAACACTCAAAATTAGTTAAATTACTGAGGATTTTTAGTAATATGTTAAATGAAAGTAACTAAAATCTTTGTTTAATACAGTGTTTCAACTTAGTTTGTTAAAAATTAGCCAAATCGATTTAAAACCCGTTTGACAATTTTTTTTACTGACGTATTGTTTAAAGTGTAGATATATTTTTGCGATATGATAATATTGACCCTCTAACCGGCAAGTTCGCCTCCAGACGGAGTGTATGACGTTGACCACAAATGCGCCAAATAAGTATTTTATACTAAGAAATTTCTTTAAAGGACACAATTGAGAAATTAGTTTGGAGACATTTTTCGCATACAGTGCATTAGAAGACTAAAATATTACCAAAATATATATGGAGTATAACCTTGTCGACTAGTGTAATTGCCCATATAAACTTGATCGTTTTATTTCTAAATAAATCTTATAGCGGAGGGTAATAAAATATTCGACAAAGACTATTAAAATACTCTTATTGTTTGTTTTTTAAATATTCAATAACAATATTTTGAATTAACTATAGAATAGTATAAATTGTTGTTATGTATAAATAAGAAAATTAAATAAAATTATAATTCACATGTTACACGTTTACTATTACGTACTATATGTAATTTTTGAAATTCAATTGAATAAAAATAAAAAACTAGTACAAATTTCGAAACTACTAAAATTATGCAGACATGAATAAAAAAAGTATGCAAAAACCTATAGAAAATCCATAATAATGGGATGAGAGTCCGGAACTATTTGAACTCTTTGTCACGTAGGAAGTGCACAAATAGTTTATTGGTCTGGCTTGTTTTTTGGAACTGAAAAATAAAAACTATAAAACTGAATGTTAAGTGAACAATATTAAATATTATTCGTAAATATTTGAAACAACCATATACCAGTATGTTGACTAAAGTCCTTGTAAGTATTTTATAAAACAAATAATTGTTATTAAGTTTAATAATATTGTTATCAAGTGGTTATAAATTATTAAATTCTATTGTTTTGTGTGTTATTTTTTAAGGTATCCTGTGCCTTGTTGGTAGCCGCTCAAGCTGACTATGTTCCTTCAAACTATGGAAGTCATAATGCTGTTATTGGTGGTTATGTCGCTAATGTACAACCTGCAGCAACTGTGACTTTCTTGCCCTCTTATGGTCATGGTCATGGTTATGGTTATGGTGTTGCTCCTTCATACGGTGTTTCTCACGGTTATGGGGCTTCTCATGGTTACGGTCTTCACAGCTCCCGCCACGCTGGTGTCGATGCTGATGCCATAAAATTGGCTTCATTGGCTTTGTCTTTACCTTCTCCTGGTGCACCAAGTTCTGCTATCATTGATATACCCCAATACTCTTCAACCAGTTACAGTGCACCCGTCGTTGTTGCTGCTCCTAGTTCTCACTATGGTGGTCCAGTTAATGGTGCTTCAGCTGCTGCTGCAGCTAGTAATGTTGCTGCCGCTAATGTTGATGCCGCTAAGGTTGGCCCCGCTATTGTTAGAACAAAAGCACCATATAATTCCATTTACTAAACTGTCGCTATAATTGGATCAGATTATCCAATCATTGCTAAATAGATTGATTTGTGGATTAAATAAAGTAAAAAGTCAACAATTTTCAAATGAACTTCAATTGTCTACTTACTTAAATATAATATATACATATATAGGAGTGGTGGGGCTATGAGGGGTGTAGTACCCCTTGAGTACCAAATTTCTTTTGCCAATAATACAATAGTAATAATTGGCGACATGATTTAGGGGGTTATTTTGTAATACGCAACGCCTTGCGTTGCGTTGTTTTCCATACAAATTGTTTTTGTAACAATAACAATTTACACATAAATCAACGCAACGCAAGGCGTTGCGTTTTACAAAATAACCCACTTAGTTTTTTAAAGAGACATTTTAAAATTTTAAATCGAACTAATATTTTAAATATGGAGAGTTTTTTTGAGATTCTGCGATTCCAGGAAATTATTTTCGAATGCAAAACTGACAGATTCTACATTTTTTTAAAGAAAAAATACTAAAAGAAATGTTGTAATAATTTTAGGAAAGGACTACAATATTTGACAAGGTTTTTCACAAACTTTCATAACTTTTTGATCTGCCTTACTCGAATTTAGCTAAAAAAGTTTGAAAAGTTCGCTTTTCCGAGTTGCGGGTCTTTAGTTTTTAACGGCAGACACAGAGAAAAATCCTTTATAGATCAATATTGCCAAAAGGCGCTCCATAATCTTTTATATTTTTTATGGATTTGAATTTCAAACAGAATTGAGTATAATAATAGCGGGAAATATTCAACGCTGTTTTAAAGGCCACGTAAAGACTTAAAAAATTCTTTTTCTTTTGGAATTACCATTATAGCTCTTAAATTTCCTTAAAAATTTGCAAAAATTATTATTCTTTATTCTTATGTAGAAAGAAGACATTTCAATTAATATATAATTCGAGGGGTTAAATTTGAAAATCCATTCAGTAGATAAAAATGGTCCACTAATGTTAGTATCCGAAAAATATAAAAATCAGTAAAAAAATTTGATTTTGCCCAATGTAAGGTTTGTTTAAAAGAAATTTAGAAAAATAATCAATATGAGCGTAGGTCTAAAAATGGATGATTCTATCCAAAAAATAGGTCTTCTGTATTTAATGGGCTCTGGTCTAAACATATATACATTGATTTTTTGTGTTATCTGTATTATTTTTTGGTCTTACAACCATCAGCACAAACCCATTGTACCCTGCCTATATAGTGGTGTACATAATTGTGAACAACGTTATAATTTTGAACCAATACTTTCTTTAAACAAAGAAAACCCCACATTTCGGAAGATTGAGGCCAAAATTCATCGAAAAGTTTTATTTAAAGTGAAAGGCAAAAGTTGGTCTTTACTTTTCACATCCATATTTCTAAGAAAACTGTTTAAAGTATTTCGGAATCCTAAAGTAAAAATAAAAACAAAAATATTGTTAATTCAACAAAACTTATTTCTGTTTTTTTTTTGGCTTAAAATAAAATTTGTTGATTTCCACTAATTTTTTGTAAAAATTTAACAAATCTAAATTTAAGTAAAAAATTAGTACAACTACAGCTTTATTGGTAAATATGTATACTGAGTCGTAAAATTTGTTCAATTTATAAGGTCTCGGGACCTTCCACGGACCTGGTCCATATCTAATAATGGCATGTAAGGATAGTCCAAAAGAGAAACGTTTTGTCCGTTTTACTCGATCTTGCTTAGTTTTCGAGACGTGGGTATTTTTATGGAATGGATTTTTTTATTATAAAACTCCACCAAGGCCCCACCAAGGTTTTTTTTTTGACAGAGATAAGCTTTCAACGGGGAAGTTGTATAATTAGGGCTAGTCGAAATTTTCGAACATTGTGCTCTAGCTATGTTAGTTTTCGAGATATGGGCCATTTTAAAAAATCCAGAGGGAAAGATATATTTGACATATTTTTTTTTACCGTGTGTATTATTTTAAGTGGCCAGTAGTGCGATTTAACGATTTTATCGATTTCGTTAACTAACTATAATTGTAGGTTGTATTATCGAAAAAGAGAATGATTCAGTTAAGGCCATTTGCAATATCTTTCCGAAAATATTTTAATGTAAACCAGCCTTTAACGATATTATTCGTTAGTAAAAGTTGCGGACAAATTTTCGGTGAAAATGTAAAATGACAAATAATTTTAAATAATTTGTTCATGGGTCTGGCATCACCAAAAACTAAGTTATAACGAAATCGTTATCAATAGGTGGCGCTTTGCTCAGTAAACTGACACTTTTATTTTTTTACATTAAACTTAAATAATAGGTTTGTTTTTTTGAATTTTATATCTATATCTAAAACAACTTGTAAAAAACGACTATCAGTACTTACCTGACTTTTCTTTTATTTTTTGTAAACAAATAAAATTTAAGAATTTGGGTTCGCCTTTTCCCTGCTCTAAATTTACTAACAAACGCATAATTCATTTGTTGGCTTTTGTTGTTTTTCATATTTAATGAAATTAAAAATATTAAATTTCAAATATTTTTATGACAAATATTTTTATATACATTTGAAAGAGAAAAGCTAAGAATTATCAAGACTTGGTGGCATTTTTATAACTATTTAATTTTTAATAAGCTAAATATATACCTACTAAAAAGTTTTATAAATGCTTAAATTTGTATGGAATATTTATATAAAATTCGAAAAAAAAACAAACCTAATAACAAACAAAAGACTAACGGTGCTATGTATAATGTTTCTAAACAATTTAAGTAAACGTTTTTAAGCTAATTTGGCAAAAACAGTATGCATAATCTCTATATAGAAAAGAATAACGTGACTGACTGACTGACTCAACATCGCCCAGCCCAAACCGCTGAAGCTAGGAAGTTGAAATTTGGTATGTAGGTTCCTCTTTCGGGGTAGACGTCCACTAAGACGGGATTTTTGGAAATTCCTACCGGAACGGGCAAAAAGGGGGAAAGTGTCCCCCTTGACGGCCTGCCAAAACCCCTTTGGCTAGAAAGCTGAAATTTAAGATATGTGTTCCTTGGAGTAGGGGCTAACTTTTCTGGAAAGTACTTTCTAGAATTTTGGACAGGGACGTTGTAAAAATGGGGGTTAAAAAGGGCAAAAAGGCCCCCCTTGACGGCCTGCCCAAACCGCTGGAGGTAGGAAGTTGAAATTTGGTATAAAGGTTCCTCCACTATCGTAGACATCCACCAAGACGTGAGTTTTGGAAATTTTTACAGGGACGTGCAAAAAGGGAAAAAAGTCTCCCCCTTGACGGCCTGCTCAAACTGCTGGAGCTATGAAGTTGAAATTTTGTATGTAGGTTCCTCGACCGGTGTAGACGTCCGTTGAGACGGCATTTTTGGAAATTCTTATCGGGAGGGGCAAAAAGGGGACAAAAAAAGTACCTTTTTCCAAAAAAGTACCTTTTCCCAAAAAAAGTACCTTTTCCCAAAAAAAGTACCTTTTTCCCAAAAAAGTACCTTTTTCCAAAAAAAGTACCTTTTTCCAAAAAAAGTACCTTTTTCCAAAAAAAGTACCTTTTTCTAAAAAAAGTACCTTTTTCCAAAAAAAGTACCTTTTTCCAAAAAAAGTACCTTTTTCCAAAAGTACCTTTTTCCAAAAAAGTACATTTTTCCAAAAAAGTACCATTTTCCAAAAAAGTACCTTTTTCCAAAAAAGTACCTTTTTCCAAAAAAATTCCTTTTTCCAAAAAAAGTACCTTTTTTAAAAAAAGTACCTTTTTCCAAAAAAAAGTACCTTTTTTCAAAAAAGTACCTTTTTCCAAAAAAAGTACCTTTTTCCAAAAAAAAGTACCTTTTCCCGAAAAAAGTACCTTTTTCCAAAAAAGTACCTTTTTCCAAAAAAAGTACCTTTTTCCAAAAAAAAGTACCTTTTCCCGAAAAAAGTACCTTTTTCCAAAAAAGTACCTTTTTCCAAAAAAAGTACCTTTTTCCAAAAAAAGTACCCTTTTCCAAAAAAAAGTACCTTTCTCCAAAAAAAGTACCTTTTTCCAAAAAAAGTACCTTTTTCCAAAAAAAGTCCCTTTTTCCAAAAAAAGTACCTTTTTCCAAAAAAAGTACCTTTTTTCAAAAAAGTACCTTTTTCCAAAAAAAAGTACCTTTTTTTGAAAAAGTACCTTTTTCCAAAAAAAGTACCTTTTTCCAAAAAAAAGTACCTTTTCCCGAAAAAAGTACCTTTTTCCAAAAAAGTACCTTTTTCCAAAAAAAGTACCTTTTTCCCAAAAAATTACCTTTTCCCGAAAAAAGTACCTTTTTCCAAAAAAGTACCTTTTTCCAAAAAAAGTACCTTTTTCCAAAAAAAGTACCCTTTTCCAAAAAAAAGTACCTTTCTCCAAAAAAAGTACCTTTTTCCAAAAAAAGTACCTTTTTCCAAAAAAAGTACCTTTTTCCAAAAAAAAGTACCTTTTCCCGAAAAAAGTACCTTTTTCCAAAAAAGTACCATTTTCCAAAAAAGTACCTTTTTCCAAAAAAGTACCTTTTTCCAAAAAAATTCCTTTTTCCAAAAAAAGTAGCTTTTTCCAAAAAAAGTACCTTTTTTAAAAAAAGTACCTTTTTCCAAAAAAAAGTACCTTTTTTCAAAAAAGTACCTTTTTCCAAAAAAAGTACCTTTTTCCAAAAAAAAGTACCTTTTCCCGAAAAAAGTACCTTTTTCCAAAAAAGTACCTTTTTCCAAAAAAAGTACCTTTTTCCAAAAAAGTACCCTTTTCCAAAAAAAAGTACCTTTCTCCAAAAAAAGTACCTTTTTCCAAAAAAAGTACCTTTTTCCAAAAAAAGTACCTTTTTCCAAAAAAAGTACCTTTTTCCAAAAAAGTACCTTTTTTCAAAAAAAGTACCTTTTTCCAAAAAAAAGTACCTTTTCCCGAAAAAAGTACCTTTTTCCAAAAAAGTACGTTTTTCCAAAAAAATTCCTTTTTCCAAAAAAAGTACCTTTTTCCAAAAAAAGTACCTTTTTTAAAAAAAGTACCTTTCCAAGTAAAAAAAATTGATATGGAGCCATATGAAGTTATATTTAATTATATATAATCTTTTATGTAATTAGATATAATTATATCCGAAAAATGAGAATGTCTTATTGTATCATATTGTATCGAATTGTATACAATTGTATACAATTGTATACAATTTGGTACAATTTGATACAATTTTATGCAATTCGATACAATTGTATCCGAATTTTGTCCTCATCCAATTACATCAAATTATATCTTTTTGTATAAAATTATATAAAATGTTATAAAAGTGGACATAGTTTGATACAATTATATCTAAATATTAACCTTATACTTTTTATCATATTATATAGGACCATATCTAACAATATACAAAAATTATTTTTTTAAATAAAAAAAAAAGTTCAATTACTTGTAATTGTAATTGTTCTTTTCTGAATTGCAATTACAATTAATTGTAGTTGAGTTTTTTTTCAATTACAATTACATGTAATTGAGTAATTGCATGTGTAATTAATTACAAAATGTAATAGCAAATTGAAAGAAAATAACTCAATTAGGCTAACAATGCTATTTTTATCTTCTGTTATTACTGTTTTTGCTGTTATTTTGTTTTAGTTTTTGCTGCTTCCTATGGAATTCAACTCTGATCGACAACTTATAAAGCACAGAGAACGACAACGAAAATATTTCCTAGATAGTAGTTCGCGATTTAAACTGTTAAACGAACTGTTCTAGAAAAAGTGGAAGTCATGGATGTTTTATATTTAGCCCTTCTTTCAGAATATATTAAGTAGATTTTGTCATTTGTACAACCAAAGATGAACTTTGTCGGACGGCGTTTTAATAGAAATCGAGTTTTTCAAGTACAACATATGTCGGATTTATTTATTTTCTATTGAGCGGGAATTCCCGGGATCCCGGGAAATTCAGAAAAAAATCCCGCTGTCCCGGGAAAAGAAAAACCCTATATACAACCAAGATATAATATAAAAAATCAGTCAAGTGTAAGTTATAGAATAGAGAATTTCGTATAGAGCTTCAGTGTTGTTAATGTTATGGGTGCGTAAGCCATTTTTGACTCATGCTCCTAAACAAAAACAAATTACTCACGCACGAGCATTTCGTTTCTTACTCAGCACACATGAGTATATTAAAAACTTACAATCAGAAAATTCTCACGCAAAACAGTAAAAATTACTAAAAACATATGATGCAAAAAATAAACTCATACACGAATCATGCACGGATTATTCTTACTCACGCTCACGCACGAATCACTTAAGTATAGTAATTATTACTCGCGATCACGTGTGAATAACGTGACTCACGAACATTTCGTGTCACGCGCCAATCCCTAGTAATTACTAAATCTCAAACTAGTTCAAAATCATTGATAACATGGAACCAAATATAATATAATGCGGTTTTATATGGACCTTATATATTTTTATATAAAATCACTTTGAAAAAATTGCCTATGTGGGATGATATATAATTATAGATGATTTTATAAAGAACGTTATTCTCTATATATAAAAGAATAACGTGACTGACTGACTGAATGACTGATTGACTGACTGACTCAACATCGCCCAGCCCAAACCGCTGAAGCTAGGAAGTTGAAATTTGGTATGTAGGTTCCTCTTTCGGCGTAGACGTCCGCTAAGACGGGATTTTTGGAAATTCCTACCGGAACGGGCAAAAAGGGGAAAAGTCTCCCCCTTGGCGGCCTGCCAAAACCCCTTTGGCTAGAAAGCTGAAATTTAAGATATGTGTTCCTTGGAGTATGGGCTAACTTTTCTGGAAAGTACTTTCTGGAATTTTGGACAGGGACGTTGTAAAAATGGGAGTTAAAAAGGCCCCCCTTGACGGCCAAAAAAAGTACCTTTTTCTAAAAAAAGTACGTTTTTCCAAAAAAAGTACCTTTTTCCAAAAAAAGTACCTTTTTCCAAAAAAAGTACCTTTTCCCAAAAAAAATACCTTTTTCCAAAAAAAGTACCTTTTTCCAAAAAAAGTACCTTTTTCCAAAAAAGTACCTTTTTCCAAAAATAGTACGTTTTTCCAAAAAAAGTACATTTTTCTAAAAAAAGTACCTTTTTCCAAAAAAAGTACCTTTTTCCAAAAAACTCCGTTTTCCAAAAAAAGTACCTTTTTCCAAAAAAGTACCTTTTTCCAAAAAAAATTCCTTTTTCCAAAAAAAGTACCTTTTTCCAAAAAAAGTACCTTCTTCCAAAAAAAAGTACCTTTTTCCAAAAAATGTACCTTTTTCTAAAAAAATTTACCTTTTCCAAAAAAAAGTACCTTTTCCAAAAAAAGTAACTTTTCCCAAAAAACATACATTTTTCCAAAAAAAATACCTTCTTGATATTCGGCATAGACATGCGCTAAGACGGAATTTTTGGAAATTCATACCGGAACGGGCAAAAAGGGGAAAAGTCTCCCAATAAACAGTCTCACAAATTGGAAAAGTGCCTGCCCAAACCCCTGGAGGTAAGAAGTTGAAATTTGGTATAAAGGTTCCTCCACTGTAGTAGACATCGACTAATTCCCTATAGGATATCCCAAAAGCAAATTCGGAATGTGAGTTCTTCCTTCTGTGTAGGCGTCCGCTTAGACGGAATTTTTGAAATTCCTATCGGGAGGGGAAATAAGGGGAAAAGTCTCCTCCTAGACGGCCTGCCCAATCCCTTTTGGCCAACGTAAAATTTTAAATATGTATTCCTTGGAGTAGGACTAACTCACCGGCAACGTAATTTTTCTATTTTGGAACAGGAACATAGTAAAAATGGTGGTTGAAAGGGAAAAATGTCCCCACTAACGGCCTGCCCAAACCGCTAAGGCAATGCAGTTGAAATTTGATATGAATGTTCCTCATCTATCGCAGATAGCCGCGAAGATGGAATTTTTGTAAATTCCTAAAGGGAGGGGCAAAAAGAAGAAAAGCCTCACCTTGGGGGCCGGTAAAAACCCCTTCGGCTAGAAACCTGAAGCTTAAAATGTGGGTCCCTGGAGTGAGGGCTAACTTATTAGAAAGATACTTTTTTGAATTTTGGAGAGGGTCGTTATAAAATGGGGGCTCAAAAAGGGAAAGTTGCCCCTTAACGACCTGTCCAAACTGCTGCAACTATTAAGCTGAAATTCGGTACTTAGGTTCCTCTTCCAGCCTAATTAATGTTATGGGTGCGTAAGCCATTTTTGACTCATGCTCCTAAACAAAAACAAATTACTCACGCACGAGCATTTCGTTTCTTACTCAGCACACATGAGTATATTAAAAACTTACAATCAGAAAATTCTTACGCAAAACAGTAAAAATTACTAAAAACATATGATGCAAAAAATAAACTCACACACGAATCATGCACGGCTTATTCTTACTCACGCTCACGCACGAATCACTTAAGTATAGTAATTATTACTCACGATCACGTGTGAATAACGTGACTCACGAACATTTCGTGTCAAGCGCCAATCCCTAGTAATTACTAAATCTAAAACTAGTTCAAAATCATTTATAACATGGAACCAAATGTAATACAATACGGTTTTATATGGACCTTATATATTTTTATATAAAATCACTTTGAAAAAATTCCCTATGTGGGATGGTATATGTCTAAGTTATATATGGGTTCATATTCGTCAATATATAACTAACACAAATTATAAAATATTTCTTATTTGGATCCACATAGTTTTATATTATTATGTATAGTGTCATACTAAATTATATATAAACGTACATGTAATTATATCTTTTATATGTTACTTTATGTACTTATATATAGCACATACATATATATGTAGGCAAATATGTAATAATATAAAATCACATATGTCTCCATATTAAAACCTTTGAGGAAAAAATATCTAACATATGACTATATAAAAGTATATCTGCTTGAATTTAAAAGCATATGTGGCCATATGTAAATATAAGTTACTATATGCAATTACATAAAATAATATATGATTATATCAAAACTTTTTTACTCGGGTTATTAACATTTTTCTTAATTCATCTTCCAAATTTGTTATAAAAATGTTTACTAATTCTTACATATATATTGCTTGCTAAAGTTTCACGTTTTTCGCGATTTTATTGCAGATAGTACTAATTGCTTTCATAAACGTTATATTTTGCCATAAAAATTTGTAGATAGCCCTATTATAATTGGTAAATTTTCTATAAAATGTTATTATATGCCTTATCCAATATTTCTGTATTATTTTATTTGCAAAAAATTATAAAAAATTTCCAAATTTTTGGAAAAAAAGTTTTTTTTTTGCAAAAAACAAATAGTATGTTTGGCTACTTATTTATAGCCATAATTTAACCCACCGATTAAATTTTTTTTAATCTGTTGCATCATAAAATCTTTTTTCGCGTTCTTTGGATATTTTGCAGTTTTTTAAGCGCTGTTTTACATAATTATAATCTAGATATGTTATACCCAAATTTAGCGGTTTAGTTGATGCCAGCAGTAATATTCCAATATGCACTGAAAAATTAAAAATTCCAGTGCTTTAAATTTGGTTTGAAATCATCTTTATTTTAATCCATTTGTAAAGCACACTTCCAGCTCATACAAAAAAGTTTGAAATTGTGAAATTTGAATCAACTGCCAAAAAATTAACAAAATAAAAATAGAAAAGCAGATTACAGAAATTGTACACCAAAAACTATTAGGAAGGAAAATATATATTTGTTACAATTTTGTGTCGCTTGGATCAATAAAAGGATGCTTACCTAATAACTACAATACGAAAACCTAAAATCAAGGAAAAACATCAGTTAAGGTGAGTTAGCAGCAATTAAAAAGAAAACCATTTTTTGTGTCCTTATGTATTTACATATTTTCTTTATTTTTCAGGCAAGCTCTTTTAAAGATTAACCTGTGGATGAAATGCCACCATCGGATCAACCGCCATAATCTTCAAACAAAATCCCTAACTTCAAAATCTCTGGACGAATTAAACATTTCAAGTTTATATGTTTAACTTTCCTCGAAGGCATCTGATAGATGATCTATTTGTTTAAAAGTTTCATTCATATAGTTTTCCGCCGTGAATAACAATTTTTTTTCATATGTTTGTTATATAGAATGTCTCCCGAGAGTTGTTTTTTGAATATTCATAAGCTTTTATATATTATTTATAATTTTATTTAAATCAATAAATATTTTTAGCGTTTTAAAATCTTTGTATACGTTTATATTGTGGATTGAGGCCATATTTCACACTTGAATTAGGCTATAATATGAGCTTTGAATTCAAGCGCTTTTCCACTATGTTTGAAGCTTGAATTATACCACATTTCAACACTTGAGTTAAAGCTTATTTACACTGTTATGTTCGACTGGAATCCAAGTATCCATTTCGCTGGAGTATGCTATTGAATTACAGTCTAATTAAATTATAATTCAAGGCTTGAAATTAGAAAAAATGACTGGAATTACCATTGATTTCAACTTGAATTCCAGCAAAATTGTTTATTGGGATGCTTTTGTATTAACTCGCGATACCAAAGAATTAAAAGTGTTTCGATTTTAACGAAAACAAAAAAAATGGCTATTTGGCGTCTTCGCATACATTTTTTATACTATATTGTTTAAAAATGTTCGGATGACTTTAAAATTCATTTTCGAATTTTTCAGAAACCGCTAATTTAAAAAGTTATTATCATGTACATATATTGGTAGAACAATTTCAAAATATTTTCCACCAATTATAAAAAATATGGTTCAATCTTAATAGTAAGTGTTATAAAATGCCTAAAAGAATTCTTTTGCTTAGTGCATCCACACTAACTTGCAAACCGTATTCGCAAATATCTCTTTACAGAGATATTTTATTTTCTTGAATTTAAGAAATGTAATAAAATTTGAGCAGATAGACTACACACAAAAAAAACTAAAGGTAATATTGCCTAAAAGTATAGGGTTATATCACCTATTTTCTAAGGCAACATAGAGTTTGCTAAGTTTTACGGCAATATTACCATAAAAACGAGTAAAAAGGTTAAAGTCGGGCATGCCGACTATAGAATACCCTACACCAGTCTGGGTAAAAGCCAACTAATGTCACCAAAATCAATAGGCTGCGTTATTGGGCCAATATAGGTCTGTGTACCAAATTTCATCAAAATATCTTAATATTTGCGACCTGCAGCGTATAAACAGTATAATTTTGGTAGGACCCTTATATGGGCAGTAGGTCTAAACATGGACCGATGTTCATCAAAATCAATAGGCTTCGTCCGTGGGCCAAAATAGGTCTGTGTACCAAATTTCGTCAAAATATCTTAATATTTACGACGTGCATCGTATAAACAATATAATTTTGGGGGGACCCTTATATGGGCACTAGGTCTAAACATAGACCGATGTTCACCAAAATCAATAGGCTTCGTCCTTCGGCTGCCATAAGTCGGTGTACCAAATTTCATCAAAATATCTTAATATTTGCGACCTGCAGCGTATAAACAATATAATTTTGGTAGGACCCTTATATGGGCACTAGGTCTAAACATGGACCGATGTTCACCAAAATCAATAGGCTTTGTCCTTGGGCCAACGTAGGTCTGTGTACCAAATTTTATCAAAATATCTTAATATTTGCGACCTGCAGCGTATAAACCATATAATTTTAGTAGGACCCTTATATGGGCACTAGGTCTAAACATGGACCGATGTTCACCAAAATCAATAGGCTGCGTTACTGGGCCAATGTAGGTCTGTATACCAAATTTTATCAAAATATCTTAATATTTACGACCTGCAGCGTATAAACAGTATAATTTTGGTAGGACCCTTATATGGGCACTAGGTCTAAACATGGACCGATGTTCACCAAAATCAATAGGCTGCGTTATTGGGCCAATATAGGTCTGTGTACCAAATTTCATCAAAATATCTTAATATTTACGACCTGCAGCATATAAACAGTATAATTTTGGTAGGACCCTTATATGGGCACTAGGTCTAAACATGGACCGATGTTCACCAAAATCAATAGGCTGCGTTATTGGGCCAATATAGGTCTGTGTACCAAATTTCATCAAAATATCTTAATATTTACGACCTGCAGCGTATAAACAATATAATTTTGGTAGGACCCTTATATGGGCACTAGGTCTAAACATGGACCGATGTTCAAAAAAATCAAACTTGTTCGTCCTTGGGCCAACATAGGTCTATGTACCAAATTTCATCGAAATATCTTAATAGGTGCGACCTGTAGAGTGCGTACAAGATTGCATGGACAGACAGACAGACGGACGGACGGACGGACGGACGGACGGACAGACGGACATCGTTAAATCGAAATAAAAAAAAATTCTGAACCGATCGGTATACTATAAGGTGGGTCTACGACCAATATTTTTTGGTGTTACAAATATCAGCACAAACTTATAATACCCTGACCACATAGTGGTGTAGGGTATAATGACCACATAGTGGTGTAGGGTATAATTAGGTAAATTCAATATGACTTTTTTGTTCGAAAAATTACCTGTAATTTTTGTTAAGTTATCTAATAAAAATTGGTGTATTACCATTTTTAACGTAGGTGAAATATTGGTAATTTTACTTTGATATTAGGTATTTGTTATTGTAAAAATGCCCAGTAACTAATAAAATGTTTTTATTTTTTTATTCTAAATTTATTTATTAAAAAAATATATAAAAATACATGAAAATTTTACTATTGGTTTCATTACACAAACAACAGATTAGAGTGGTCCAAAAAAAAAACAAGAAAGTTGGAATTCGCGATCTCCACAATGTTGCCCCTATTCCTTAATGTCTAAAAACTCTCTGTGCCAAGTTTCAGCTAAATCCGCTGTTATTTAGAGGTAGCACAAAAAGTTGTCTTTTAAGAATTAGTAATTTATCTCTAGAGTAATTTATACAAAACGTAGGGTTGACTTTAAATTTAATTATTTCTTCACCTGTACGCTGTTATTTAACAATTTTTTTTAAAACTGGTCTTAATTAATGTGAATATAAGGAATTTGAAATCAAAACTAAAAAAAATTAAGTAACTTTTAAGTAATTCGCGGTTTTTTTAAAATTTATACAAAAAAATACATATTTTAGTCAAATTTTCGAAATTTTTCGAAAAGATGTAATTAAAAATTCAACTTGTTTTTACCTTGTATGCGCAAATTTCTCAAATCTGATCTTTATTTTAACGAAGATAATGAATCAGCAATCGAAACTTAAAAAAAATTTGGGGTTATAAATTATTCGCGGTTTTTGAAAATTCAAAAAAACTCAAGTCTTTTGAGATTTTTTCCTAATTACCTGTAAACGGTGTTATCGAAAAATGCAATTTGTTATACTTTTGCAATTTACTTACCAAGGACCTTCATTATATATAACACTGATTTTAATTTTAAAAAGGATAACAGACATGCTTGCAAATTAACTTAAAATTTGGCATTTTTTAATATTTCGCTATTATTTAGATTGCTATAATTTTATTGCTACCAAAAACCCTAGCTCACATAATAGGACATTCCACAGATATATATTAATGCAAAAACGAAATTTCATATTGGTAAATATAAGAAAACATCCTGATCGAAGTTGATCATTTTTTGTATGTAATTTTCAAATTTCGCGAAATCCGCGACTCCGATTTCAATTTTGATTTCATATTCGTAATGTACACCTAAAAATATATTAGATTTGATATGTCGCGATCATAATAATTACATTTAATTTTTCACACTTTTTCCATTATTTTTAATTAATTAAAAATAATAGAACAAGTACAACCTCAAAACTTCAATTGCGATGTGCTACCTCTAAACAAAACTTTTTTGGTGATTTTTTTGATCAGATCACATTTTTTTTCAAAGTGACATATTTGTAGGGTTGTGGAGCGTGAAAATTCCAACTTTTTTGTTTTTTGGACCATTCTACAACAGATATTACTACTACATTAAACACTTTACATTTTCGGTTTTATATCCAAAATATTAAATTTTTCTATAGAAAAATCTTTCAGATTTTAAAATTTGTGGATTATTTTGATAGAAAACAACTTTTTAACCTGAGTTTTTTTCACAGAAACTGAAGATTTTTTATATGAAGATGGACTTACAATGAGACTCAGAATCTGAGAGTTTTTCTGAATAAATAAGTTCACAAAATCTGAGAGTTTTTACATACGAAGAAGTCCTCAAAATCGTATAGAAAAAGTTCTTAGGAGGTGACAAGTTTCGAATAAAAAAATCCTTAGTATCTTATGGTGAACGTTCTATAAATATGAGGATTTTTCTCTACAGAAAAGCGTTCCTACACTGAGGGAATTATCTGTATAATATTAATATAGTTTTGCATAAAACCAATGAAATTTAACTGAAATTCGTCGTTTTTTTTCATTGAATTAATGGATTTTTTGGTAAGGTTCTGTGAAAAATTTCATTTTATTTATTGTAAATATCATATACTCAATGAAAAAATTTCATTCAAACTAGATTCATAAAATATATGAAGCTTTTTCATCAAGTTTAAGAAATTATTCAGTTACTTTTTAAAGAAAACTTCATTACTTTAATCCAGAAAAATTCTCTCTGTGTATATGAAAGTCCTTAGAATCCGTGGAGTTTTTTGTAGGAAAAGGTTAGAACCTTGGCTTTTTTACAGAATCTGAAGGTTTTCCTATTTGAAAAAGCCTCAAAATCTGAGGGGTTTTTTTATTGGGAAAATACCTCAGAATCTTAGTGTTTTTCTATAGGATAACGTCCTTTGAATCTGAGGGGTGTTATAGGAAAAATCCCTCAGATTCTAAGGATTTTCTATAGAAAAAATCCCTCAAAATCTGAAGTTTTTTTTAAAGAAAAAAGTTTTGACAGTCTGAGGGTTTTCTATAAGCAAAATGTGAGGGTCCTCAGATTCTGCTGGCTTTTCTACAGAAATAAGGTCTTTAGTAGGGTATTCAGTCGATTAATAATTTTGTTCAAAAATTGTTCGAATAATTTAAAATGGCCATATTTCGAATAACGAATAATTCGAATAATTTAATACGATTAATCGATTAATCGAAATTGGTAAAAAATTAATAAAATGTTTTACAAATATATATTTTTTATTAAAGTAAATATGGGATTTTATTAAAACAAAGGATCCCTACGGGAAATTTTAACAAACTGTCACCGAACTGGGTTCTTTATATGAAATAGACTGATCACTTTTACATGGCGTTGTCATAGGAGGGGGAAATTGACCCCTTGTGACATGTCACAAGACAAATCCCAGGACAGGTCCCTGAACTTTGTTTTTTATGAGAGTTCAGTAACCTGTCCTAGGATTTGTCTTGTGACATGTCACAAGGGGTCAATTTCTCCCTCCTATGACAACGCCATGTAAAAGTGATCAGTCTATATCATATAAAGAACCCAGTTCGGTGACAGTTTGTTAAAATTTCCCGTAGGGATATTATCCCAAGCCATAGGATTGGAATTAATAAATGGCAAATTAAAAGACAAATAAACATATCCAGGTGTTTTTTATTCGAACAGTAAGACAAAGAAATTTACAAAGAAGTTGTTAACAAGGTTATAGTCAAAATTAGTATTTATGAGTTATAAATAATGTTTAATGAGAACTAAATAACCTTTTATATATATGAGCTTTTCAGAGCCCAATTGAGTTAACTCTGCTAGAAACAAATTTGTCAAAATTATTCGCAAGTTTGTTTTTTTAAATTTCATGCGAAATAGTTGCTAAAATCAAATATAGGGATGGAGGGACGTAAACGTGGAGGGAAAATCAATTCTCAACAGGATGTCTCTCTACATTTATGTGTTTTATGAGTTGAATGCATACGAAATAGATACAAATTAATCTACGAGTTGTTCTATTCTTCTTCTCATTGAAGATATTATAGAGCGCTATGTATAATATATGAACGTCTGGCTAATTTTTATAAAATGCTAAATTTAAAGAAAGGTCTGGGTTCTCCCCGATTTGGATAAAATTTGAATATATTACAGAGAGGACAGAAGTAATAAAATTTTTTATAAAATATGATCTCAATTATAGCATTTTTTATTTTTATGAATTTTAGAAGAGTTTCCAAACTCCTTTTGTTTTTTTTTAAATAAAATTATTAAAAATACAACAAATGTATGTATATTATTTTACATAATATTTTTTCGATTAATCGATTAATTGTAAAACTTTATTCGATTAATCGGTTAAGAAAAAAACCCGAATAATTATTTGAATGATTAATCGATTTAGTTGAAATGTCGATTAATTGAATACCCTAGTCTTTAGATTCTATAGGAAACAGGATTTTTTATGAGAAAAACTCTTGGGATTGTGAAGTATTTATACCCTACACCACTATGTGGTCAGGGTATTATAAGTTTGTGCTGATATTTGTAACACCAAAAAATATTGGTCGTAGACCCACCTTATAGTATACCGATCGGTTCAGAATTTTTTTTTATTTCGATTTAACGATGTCCGTCTGTCCGTCCGTCCGTCCGTCCGTCTGTCTGTCTGTCCATGCAATCTTGTACGCACTCTACAGGTCGCACCTATTAAGATATTTCGATGAAATTTGGTACATAGACCTATGTTGGCCCAAGGACGAACAAGTTTGATTTTTTTGAACATCGGTCCATGTTTAGACCTAGTGCCCATATAAGGGTCCTACCAAAATTATATTGTTTATACGCTGCAGGTCGTAAATATTAAGATATTTTGATGAAATTTGGTACACAGACCTATATTGGCCCAATAACGCAGCCTATTGATTTTGGTGAACATCGGTCCATGTTTAGACCTAGTGCCCATATAAGGGTCCTACCAAAATTATACTGTTTATATGCTGCAGGTCGTAAATATTAAGATATTTTGATGAAATTTGGTACACAGACCTATATTGGCCCAATAACGCAGCCTATTGATTTTGGTGAACATCGGTCCATGTTTAGACCTAGTGCCCATATAAGGGTCCTACCAAAATTATACTGTTTATACGCTGCAGGTCGTAAATATTAAGATATTTTGATAAAATTTGGTATACAGACCTACATTGGCCCAGTAACGCAGCCTATTGATTTTGGTGAACATCGGTCCATGTTTAGACCTAGTGCCCATATAAGGGTCCTACTAAAATTATATGGTTTATACGCTGCAGGTCGCAAATATTAAGATATTTTGATAAAATTTGGTACACAGACCTACGTTGGCCCAAGGACAAAGCCTATTGATTTTGGTGAACATCGGTCCATGTTTAGACCTAGTGCCCATATAAGGGTCCTACCAAAATTATATTGTTTATACGCTGCAGGTCGCAAATATTAAGATATTTTGATGAAATTTGGTACACCGACTTATGGCAGCCGAAGGACGAAGCCTATTGATTTTGGTGAACATCGGTCTATGTTTAGACCTAGTGCCCATATAAGGGTCCCCCCAAAATTATATTGTTTATACGATGCACGTCGTAAATATTAAGATATTTTGACGAAATTTGGTACACAGACCTATTTTGGCCCACGGACGAAGCCTATTTATTTTGATGAACATCGGTCCATGTTTAGACCTACTGCCCATATAAGGGTCCTACCAAAATTATACTGTTTATACGCTGCAGGTCGCAAATATTAAGATATTTTGATGAAATTTGGTACACAGACCTATATTGGCCCAATAACGCAGCCTATTGATTTTGGTGACATTAGTTGGCTTTTACCCAGACTGGTGTAGGGTATTCTATAGTCGGCATGCCCGACTTTAACCTTTTTACTCGTTTTTAATAGGAAAAGTCTTCGGATTCTAATGTGTTTTCTAAAGTCCACAACCTTTGTTTTTGAGAAAAATGCCTCATATTCTGGAGAGTTCCCTATAGAAAACATTACTCAAATTCTGAAAGTTATTCTGCATGGAAAAGTCGTCCGATTCTGATACTTTTTTCAATGGAAAACTTGCAGATTATGTCAACTTTTTGTAACAAAAACCCTTATTCTCGTAGTTTTTCTCTCGAAAAATTCTCGGATTTTAAGGTGTTTTTTAAGCGAAGAACCCACATATTCGGAGTACTTATTCCTTTCAAAAAATCCATACATTTTTAAAGCATTTTTCTCTCAAAATCCCAATATTTTGTTTACGTTTCCCTAAGATTGAAGGGACTTTTTCAATGTAATAATAGCACTATTATAACACTCGATTTTGAATTTCCTGGCCTGATTCCTTAAATACGCGTGCTTTTATCCAATTCAGCATTGATTTATGTTATGGATCTATCTGGAATATTAAGCAAATTAATTAAATACAATTTTTATATATGCATATAACGATTACATACATACATTACCTCGTTAGTGTTTCCTTTATTATATTCAGTGGTTCGTCGTTGGAGTTAACAATTAAAAAAATTAATATTACATGTAAAAAAATTAAAACAAAACAAAGATAAATTTAATTTTTGACATTTCGAATTTTCGATGGGTTGCCTATCTTGATGAGATAAATTTACATTGCCAATAGGTAAAAAATTGTATTTTGAAATAGGTAAGAAAACTATTTTTATAAATAACACACTAAAATAGGCTGCCTATGCCAACCAAGGTAAAATGCCCTCTGGTATTTTTTTGTGTGTATATAACATTCATAAAAATTGTTTTGTAGATAGCAAAATAACTAAAATGAGAAAATGGTGGGTCTAGAATTATTATTTCAGTCCAAAATTAATATCATAGATAACAGATGTACACCTGAAGTGTTTGCTGGTATAAACTCATTTCTCCTAAAACTGCAGATGTCCGTTATTGTATATAAGCCCTCGATATATATTTATTCAAAAGCCCAAACCTGATAATGGAAGCGTCAGTGAACAGTGACAGTGCTGTCAAACTTTAGTGTAGATTTATCAGTGTTTTTGTTAAGTGGTTGATTCAGTGTTATTTGTTGCGTTTTTATATCGCAATTAGTGTTTCCAATTATTCGACGTAGGCGGTTAATTCATCTTTCGAAAAATCACTAAAATTGATTAACCTATCATTATGGTCGGTTAATCGAGAAAATTGGCGATTAATCGTTTAATGCAAAATTAATGTATTTCCTTAATTTTTTATCAACGAAAACACAAAGAGCTGCCTCCTTTTGTTAAATATCAACGTGATATATGAACTCGAAGTGTTAAAAAGTTTTTATATTGTATGGTTGAAAAGTTGCAAAATCTGAGATTTTTTAAATTGAAATATTTCTTATGCTAATGGAAAAAAAGTCTGTAGAAATGTTGCTAAAGCTACCAAAAATTAATTAAAAACGCCAGAAAAAGCTGTTGAAACTAACAGATGTTTTTGCCAAATATTGGTAAGTTAAGAACAGCAAACCTAAGACGATAATTTAATGTATATTTTTTATTTCCTTCAAATTTAAAAAATCTGAAAAACTTTGGATGCAATTTTTAATAAATACTGGCAACAATTAAATACTTTCCGTACACTTTAAATAATACGTCGGTAGAAAAATCTGTCAAACCGGTTTCAAATCGTTTTGACTAATTTTTAACAAATTTTTAGTTGAAACACTGATTTAAGCAAAGATTTTAGTTATCTTCATTTAACACAATACTAAAAATCCTTAGTAATTTTACTAATTTTGAGTGTCAATTTTCAAAATTATTTAAAACTAATTTTTAAGAACCCATTCGTTAAATTTAACAAAATTTATTGTTAAAATATAATATTTTCATGTTACTGTTATTACACGGTAGATGGCGCCAGCAATGTATCCTAAGATTTAAAGATGGCGCTATTTCTTTCCCTCCCGATTTTTTAAAATGGCCCATATCTCGAAAACTAAGGGAGATAAAGCAAAATTAATGAAAATTTTGACTATCCCTAACCGTACAATATCCCAGCGAAAGGGGTTATCTCTTCCAAAAATGGACCTTGGCGGGGTCTTGGACCCTCGGAAATTTATAATAAAAATTTTTCAATTCATAAAATGGCTCGTATATTGAATATTAAGCGACAAAGAGCAAAACGGACAAAATGTTTGGTCTATTGGAGGGCCCGGGGAGGGTTCCGAGACTCTAAATTTGGATAACTTCTACGACTCAGTATAATTACAGCTCTATTGTAAATGATTTAAGCTATTTAGAGGTGTTTTTTGCTCTATCTCTAGCTATTTTATTTCTCGTGTAGATGTGCCTTAACCTAGTGTCTTCAATTGCAATAAAATATGCCATAAAATTTACGAATTACACACTAAACAACAAAATTATTTTCGTTGTTGTTGCTTTGTGTGTTATTTTCAAATTTCCATGCACATTTCATTGCATTTGTAGACACTAGGTAACACATTTAAACAAGCGTCTTCAAAAAATCGTCGGTAATTTTATGGAGTTGTAAAATCACCGATAGGCTTTTGCAACTATTATACTAATTTTTGTAAATGATAAATATATTTCTGAATGAATGAAATGAGCGATCGAACTAAAAGAGCTATTAGTTTGGAACTAGGTCTTTGATTCAAATTAGTGAATAGTTCAATTGAACTAGTTGAACCCAACTGATGATATAACAGCTGATAAAAACAATTTACCCAAATTTACACGAAAAAAAGTCTGGGCTTTTTCGTGCAAGAAGAGCAAGAATATTTTTCTCTCATGACAGCTGTCATTTACCCAATTGTGTAGTAAAAAAACGCTTTTTGGAGTACCCGAACACAGCTATTAAAAGTCTCCTAAAACATGACTGTCTCGCTGGTGCAAAGTCGACTTGATTGGAGTTACTCTTTCAGTAGATTTTTATAGAATTTGATGGCATTTTATTAAGTATTTGTTTGTTCTAAGATTTTTTTGCAATTTGTTAGCCAATATTAAGAAAATTGTGAAGTTTTGAGAAAAAATAAAGGAAAAATTCCATATTAAAATGTAACCGGTTAAGCGACCTATTTTAACCGATTATTCGGGTCGAATAATTATTTGAGTTTTAAATTATTTGTTTCAACATTAACCGTAATATTGGCGATTAATCAAGGAATCGGTTAATCGAATTGGAAACACTAATCGCAACAGTAATAGTATTTTTTTTATAGCAAAAAATTTCAAATTAATGCAAATATTCTTAAAAACACAAAAAAAGAACTGTGAAAAATGCTAAAAATATTCTTAAATTATTTTTTCTTTATGTTGTCTATATAAAACGCAACAAACAACATTGAATCAACAACTTTCCACGGCTCCCTTCTAACAACTGAACTGGATTTTTTTTAAAGTTTTGTAATAAAATATAAAAATTGTTTCAACGGTGGTACTTTTAATTAATAAAAAAAAGTTTCTATTGTTGGTTATACATAAATGGATGTCGCTACATTGCTAGATCTGTCAAAACAACAGAGTAGTATATTAGTAGATGACAAAGAAAATTGTGATAAAAAAATGTTTTGTTATTGAGTTTGTAATTTAACTTAACAAAAATATCTAGAAATTCTAAAAACGTCGTCCCCTGACGATTTCCTTAGGCAAGAATGAAATCCAGATAGGGGCATGCCTTCAAAAGATTATTATTCACAATTTGTTAAATAAGTTTGTAATTTCAGCACATTTAATTCCTTTAAAATTTTTTTAAATTATTCTAATCAAATTTTATATATTCTTTGTGTTGTTTATCATATTCTCTACATTAGTTATGTTAAATTAACACGAAATTTTAATTATTTATATTAAAAAAATAAGCATTAGAAAATCACTATTAACAAATTCAAAACCCCAGTTGGGTATAATAATTCGGAGACATTTAATAGGGGTTGAGCCCCGTGAATTGTGAACTATTTTTATACGAACATATTACTGTGGGTTTTGAATTATGTCATAAAATATGAAATTTGGCGAATAATCGCAATAATTAATTCTCAGTAAGACAAAAAAGAAAATTGGTGTTTTAACTTTTTTCACTATGTTCAAAGAGTGATTTTGCACAAAACTTCCGCCCCACATTTTGTTCGAAAAAAATAATTTAAAATAGAATTGCAAAATGTTAAGTTAAGTATAAGTTCGTTTTAATGATTACAATTTTTAATGATTTTTTTTGTGGAATACCATGATAATTAGCGTTTTTCTTTTGCTTAAGAATTTTATTGTATTTTTTTTTTAAGTGCTGAAATTTTAAAACGGGAAACAGAACATCCCTAGTAGACAAAAATTGACCTGGCGCAATATCTAATTATATCCAATCTGACAAGCCTAACCAACACTAGAAAACATACAGAATAGCAACAGAAACTTTTAAAATATTTCTACTGTTGGTTATGTTTGCAATAGTTTTTTGATACCCCTTCTCATCTTTGGGGACTGTCCTCATCCAGTTTGTGTTGCAAATCATGTTTAATTTGAAATTTCGATTTTGTATAATTGCGGCAATGCCCCAAATCGGTCATTGACTGAAATGTTTCAAACATTAATTGTTAAACTTATTTTTGATGAAATAAAAATGCTGCAATTAAACTTTATTCCTACTTAAATTCCAGTGAACTAGTTTTAGGAGATATTTAAAAGCTTTTTATATTTATAAACAAAATTAGTGAATAGATTCTAGTTCTCAATAAAAAATGTACAAAGAAATGTGGTTAACAAATTATAATTTAGTTTGTATTTAGTAATTATGTTTGCACTTTCAAATGGAATGCTTTTGTTTTTATTGTAATTTTGAAATTTATAAAGCTTTATTATTTAGAATATAATACATAGAATAAAAAATATGTATAAATGTATGTACAAATATTACGCTAGCAAAAATGCGAGTGATTAAATTTTAATTTTCTATTACTAATTTTTTATTGAGTGCCAAAATTTTGAGCTTCATAACTCAAAAACTACCGAAAGTTAAAAACAAAACAAATTTGTTATTTTTTAGTAGAAGATTTATTTTTTGTAGGCGGAAGTCAGTTAAATAAATCACATATTAGAAAAAAACGATTTTGGGAATGTTGTTAGTAATGTACTATTGCATTTTAGCTGACGATAAATAAACTTATGGAACATTATACTTTGTTGACATGTTTTGAAATTTGAAAAAATAATATATTTTTTTCGCTGGTGAATAATTTTACGTAACACTAAACAACTGGAATCATTTAAAATTCATATAAAAAGAAATACAATATTTAATAAAATTTATAGTTTGATTTTATTCACAACTAGGAACTAAAGCATCAAAAAACAATCAACATGAACAAATGCATCATTGTAAGTAATGCAATAAACAAACAAAATTATTGTCCTTTGCCTTATTTTTATAACGTTTTGTTAATACTTTTTTAATTCCTGTGTTTTGAGTCACTTTATTAGAGGCTGTTCATAAAATTGTTTCAAAATACAAAGAAGAAATTTTAAAATTTTCAAATAAAAAGTTTGCTTGAATAGGCAGGTGTCGGTCGTAAAAGATTTACTATATGAATTTTAACTTAAAAATTAAAATTTAATTCTTTGTAAACGGGACATTAATGAATCGGGCCTTTACGATATAGAATTATTCTAGACTAGAAAAATAAGTTGAATTTTACACCATTTTTATTTATTTGTTTTTTTTATTTGCAGTTCGCTCTTATTGCTTTTGCCGCTGTTGTTTGTGTTTCAGCTAAACCTGGTTATTCTTTTCCTTCATATTCCGCACCTGGCAATGTTGTATACGGATCTCCAGGTTATGCTCAGCCTGATGTAGCTCCCAGTGCTGCTGCATATGCTTCTGCTGCTTCTTCTGTTGCTAGACCTGGTTACTGGCACAGTGTTCCTTCTTATATCCTTTCGGATGGAAACCACGGTTATGGTCATTATAATAATTATCGTATTTATTAAACAATTGTTGAGTAAAATTAAACGAAAAAAACACAATTTCAATAAAAAACTATTTTATTGAAGTAATTTTATGTATTTTAATTGCAGTTGATGCTGCCAATTCAGATTGGGTTCTAAAATCCCGGAATTAAGATATAACAACAATTTTAATATAAAAATTAATAGGCTTAATTGAGCTTTGGATATGTGGTAGAGAATAAAAATGTAAAGGACACGTATTTATTTTGTAGCTGTCCAATCTTATAGTTAAGATTTTTTCGGTTTATTTCATATTTGTTCCAAAGTAACTATACACTCTAATTAAATTCTGTTGAAATTTACCCAACTTATAGTAGGAAACTGTACTCCTACTATATAGTGAGTAAATTTACTCTATGCATGTAATTGAAAAAAAATACGCACATTATGTTTAAGTTGGTGCACAAATTATGTGTAATTTTGCATTGTAAGTGCGTAAAAATTAAATGAAATTTTGAAATTAGTGTGTTAATTTACTAAATTTGTGCGTAAGAAATCATGCAAAAAATGTGGTAAAATGCGTATATTTACCACAGCTGTGCTTTAAGTTAACCCACCCTCTTCACGCCAGTGAACAATGGTAACCCTAACCTACCAACGCCCCCTAGACGTCAGTAGCATCAGCTGTTGGCTTGCGCAACTGCAGCCAACTTTACTTTGATGCTAGTTGACAGTTTTGATATAGCGCGAACACTGACACAAAAAACGAAATTTCTCTAGGCAATAAACCCAAAAATAACACTGTGTGACAAATGGTAGGGGTCAGTGATCGGGAAGGGTTCAAACTACCGGGGAAAGTTATATCGGTAAAAAAGAAGTTATACGTGTCCCGGCGGTTCGCTGGGTCACCCCTAGGAATCGAGATATATCTTTTTTTTGACATAACTCGAAAACCACTGGTCCGATTTTGCTCAAACAATTTTAAAAAAATTAAAAATTACAATTTCTTTAATCTGTTCATATAACGTTTTTCTATATACTCAACAGTTTTGCCGGTAAAAATAAAGGTATGAAGAAAAAAATATTTTTTGCCTAAAATATTAAAAAAAAAAAGTAATAAACAAAACATTATTGATTTTTATGGTAGCGGTAACACACATTTATTTTTACCGGCAAAACTGTTGAGTATATAGAAAAACGTTATATGAACAGATTAAAAGAATTATAATTTTTAATTTTTTTAAAATTGTTTGAGCAAAATCGGACTAGTGGTTCTCGAGTTATGTCAAAAAAAAAGATATATCTCGATTCCTAGGGGTGACCCAGCGAAACGCCGGGACACGTATAACTTGTTTTTGACCGATATAACATTTCCCGTTGGTTTCATCCTATCCCAATTTTTACTGTCGCATAGTGTAATAAATACCGTGTTCAAATAAATGTGTATAAATGAAACTTTATACTAACCCTATATTTAATAAATAATTTTTGTACCGATAAACCCGAAGCCCTCTGTGTTTTATTTGGAATCGCTTAACCCGAAAATAAACACACCCAAAAACATTTTTTTTAACAAATTAATTTTAAGTATGTATTTTATTAATAATAATATATTCTCGTGTATAACTTTTTTTTTTGGCAAATGCAAATGCTAGTCGAACGGGTCAAGGTCTAGACTAAACGGCGGGTAAGGCAAAACTTTTCAATCACTATTTTCTAAATACACTCCATTTCATAACTATAGCAGCACTATAAAACAGCTGCTATGCGAGGATCTAAATAATTTAGACATATAAAAGATCTTATAACTAAAAGTTACATCTAAAAGACATATATTTCCACAAAACAAAATAATTTTTTTTTAACGTAGATTAATTTAAATCGCCATTTTTATTTTTACCCATTTTTTTCATTCATTGGTCAGAAACTCGTGTTTGAAGACCAATGAATGAACAAAATTGGTGGACAGTGGACAATGGTGGATGCCAAATGGGATTTTTGGTATTAAATAAAACCAGGTCGACTTTAACTAACATTAAATTATTTTATTTAATTTTTTACTCAAATGCTTTTAACTTCCAAATCCATTTTTCTGAAATTACGGCTATAGTTATGAAACGGAGTGTAGTTTTTAGTTCTTGCAACATGATGAAAAATTATGGCTTTATGTGTGGTCGCATATTCCTGGCGTTTTTGGCCAATGCTCGCTTCACACGAATCAGCTGTGTCCGGTAAGGTCCCCTGTGATTGTCTTGTCCGATTTCAGCAGCTCATAATAGATGGCACTATGGTTTATGTCCCGGGAATTCCCGGGACGGGATTCCCGGGAATCCCGCCCTTTTTTCAATCCCGAAATCCCGGGAATTTTGTGCGGGATTTCCCGGGAATTTTGTTTTTATTCTTTTACAGAAGTTCTAGCAGTATATTACAATTTTTGAAGCTTTATTTAGATCAAAAACATTGATTTTTTTTAAATTAATTTTATTAAAATATATTTACAATTCAAAAATGCGATTTTAAATTCAACAAACAGAATTAAAAAAAAAATACTGTTTAGGCCAAGTTTTTTTTTTGATATTATGTAGTTGAATTTGGTATAGTTAAACCGAAAACCAATTTTATCAGCCATTACCAAGTTTACCAACAAAATTTGTCGTACCTCGGAAAAAATTTGTTCTTTTAAATGATGATCTTTATCTTTGTTTAAATAAAGCAATTATAAAGGGTTCTTCAATAAGAGTGCTACAAAAGTTTTTTAAATAAAACAAAAACGGTTTTGGATATCAATGAAATTCTTTATTCCTGTGAAAGTACGTTCGATGCCGTTATGTATGGATCTCGATCTCTTTTGCATGGCCACCACGGGCACGCTTGCAGAAGTCCAGACGCTGAACCCAATTTTCGACGGTTTTCAAGCATAATTCGGCCGATATTCGTACGAAGTTCATCAATCGTCGCTGGCTTGTTGGCATAGACCATAGATTTGACGTAGCCCCACAGGAAACAGTCCAACGGCGTCAAATCGCACGACCGAGGCGGCCAATAGACTGGACCATTTCGTGAGATAACACGTTCTCCAAACTTGGTTTGCAATAAATTGATTGTGACATTCGCTGTGTGGCTTGTGGCGCCATCCTGTTGGAACCACATGTCTACCAAGTCCATATCATCCAATTGGGGCCAAAAATATTCGGTTATCATTGAACGGTAGCGATTCCCATTCACAGTAACGTGCCGATCTTGATCATCACGGAAGAAGTACGGCCCAATGACGCCGCCGGCCCATAAACCGCACCAAACCGTAATTTTTTCGGCATGCAATGATGACTCATGGAGTACGTGTGGATTGCTGGCTGACCAATAACGCATATTTTGTTTATTGACGAAGCCATTCATTATGACGACCATAAATTGGACGTAGCGCTCTTAACGTTGAGGCCACTGACTCCGAATTTCGCTAGGAAATTTTAATAATTTCGACTCGTTGTTGGCTCGTATATCTTTCCATCATGAAATGGCAAACCTTACTGAAGAGAAATGTCAAAAGAGCGGCAAGAAATATGGCGTCGTTTGCTGTTCCTGTCTTTCTACTTTCGTATTTTTAATTGATATAAGCATTTTTTACTTCAAATAATTTTATTTAAATTGATATTTCTTTATTTCAACTGTGTTTTTAAATTTTATTGATTTTTTAAAAAATTGGATCAAATGCTTTTTTAAATTATTTTTGATTTGTTAATTTGAAATACAACTATGAAAATTAAATAATTCCTTTTTAAGTAGTTGTCGCATAAAAAGTTTCTATTCAAAAATAACAGTTGAAGTTAAAAAACTATTTAATAATATTTTAGTGTCTGTTTTTATAAAAAGATTTAGGGGAATTTGCCTATAAATTTGTGTCAAAGATACTCACTTTTAAACTTTTTTATAAAAATAATTCTAGACGAATACTTCTGAAAATCTGCATAGAAACTAGATATATAATATTTTTGATTAAATATTTAAGAAATATTTAAGCAAAAAATCGATTTCAGTTTTGACTATAAAACTGGCCCTAAGTATCGTTTTATATCGTAATACATAAACCAGGGCTCAAATTTAAAATTTGTTTAAGACGCAAATGGAAAAAATAAATGGTCCATAATTTTATATAAGAAACGTCTAAATATATTTTTTTAATTCTCTCTATAACCACATTTTAATAAATTTGTTATTCCACCGTCCGACACAAGTTTGCACCCATTAACAATTCCAATATATCCTGAAAGAAGGGAAATAATTAAAATACCACTGTCGTTCACTCTTTTGGAATCAATTCGTTTACCGTTTGAAAAGAGAATTATATTTAGTTAATATATTTCAAATTGTTTTTTAAAATTAAGACGGCTTTCCATACAAATATATTACCTTAATATTAATTCGCGATTTAAACTGTTAAACGAATTGATTTAGAAAAAGTAGTAGATATAGATATTTTATATTTAGAACTTCTTTCAGAATATATTAAGTATATTTTCTCATGCGTACAACCAAAAGATGGACTTTGTCGTACGGTATTTTAATAGAAATTGAGTTTTTCTAGTACAACATATGTCGGATTTATTTATTTTCTAACGAGCGGGAATTCCCGGGATCCCGGGAAATTCTAAAATAAATCCCGCTGTCCCGGGAAATGAAAAAGTCCGGGAAAAGAAAAACCCTAGATGGCACCCTTCTGGTGCCACCAAATACAGAGCATTACCTTGGAGCCATGGATATTCGGCTTTGGCGTTGATTTGGCTGGTTGGCCGGGCCTGTCATAATGGATCCATTTTTCATCGCCAGTAATGATTCGATTCAAAAATGACTTCTTTTAATGGCGTTCAAGCAGCATTTTGGACATCCAAAATCGTCCTTCAACGTCTCTCGACTTCAACTCGTGTGATACGCAATTTCTTTGCTTTTGGATGAATCCTGCTGCTTGCAAACAAAAAAACAATTTCATTCTTATATTGCTTTTCCAAATAAAAATGTGTTTGTAAAAATGTAGTAATTCAAAAAAATAATCCGTTTTAGGTCTTTGTTATATTTAAAATTTTTTTCCAATTTAAAATGTCAGAGTATAAATACTACATACATGAGACTAATTAATTATTTGGACAAATTAATTGGTGATTTCTTTACCATTCAATTGAAACTAATGCTAATGAAATTTTTGGCATTATTATTACTTGGACTAATGCTAATGCTTTGAAATACATCGATTTCATTACTAATGCCAATTGTATAATAAATTCATTACGATTACTAATGCCTCAATTATAAGAAAGAATTGGCATTTGTAAACGTCATTTTATGGATTTCAAATTCATTCCTGAGCTTGCAAATGCGGAAAGCGAAAAGGGTTTTGTGGTATAAAAAATTAATTAAAATAATTAATCAGCGATTTACATTGTGCAAAGGAATATATTGATGCAAGAATTTTACTTTTTGCAAAATTATTTTCGCAAACTTTTTTTTCAAACTAACCACCAGTCTTTGGTACGAGTTATGGGTATTATAGTAACCAGATTCTAATTTTACAAAAACCACACTTAAAAAATTGCAAAATAATGGCGGAACGCGAAAAAAAGCTTTATGGTACAAAAACTTAATCAGCGATTTTCATTCTGCAAATAAATATACTGATGTAAGAATTTTCCTTTTTGCAAATTTTTTTTTCGCGACATTTTTTCGCCATTTTTTTTTCAACTAGCCACCGAACTTCGTTCTATGAAATGGGTGTTATAGTCCCTAGATTATAAATTAAAAAAAACCGCACTTAAAAATTGCAAAATAATCGCGGAACGCGAAAAAGGACTTTATAGTACAAAAGTTGAATTAAAAAACTAAATCAGCGATTTTTATTCTGCAAAAAAACATACTGATGTAAGAATTTTCCTTTTTGGAAATTTTTTTCAGCTACTTTTTTCGGGATTTCTATTTTCAATTAATCACAGAACTTTGTTCTATGAATTAGGTGTTATAGTCCCTAGATTATAAATTTTAAAAAACCACACTTAAAAAATTGCAAAATAACCGCGGAACGCAAAAAAAGACTTTATGGTACAAAAGTTGAATTAAAAAATTAAATCAGCGATTTTTATTCTGCAAACAAACATACTGATGTAAGAATTTTCCTTTTTGTAAATTTTTTTTTCGCGACTTTTTTCGCGATTTGTTTTTTCAATTAATCACAGAACTTTGTTCTATGAATTGGGTATTATAGTCCCTAGATTATAAATTTTAAAAAACCACACTTAAAAAATTTCAAAATAATCGCGGAACGCGAAAAAAGACTTTATGGTACAAAAATTGAATTAAAAAACTTAATCAGCGATATTCATTCTGAAAACAAATATACTATGTTAGAATTTTCCTTTTTGCAAATTTTTTTTTCCGGGACTTTTTTCGCGATTTTTTTTCCAACTAGCCACCGAACTTTGTTTTATGAAATGGGTGTTATAGTCCCTAGATTATAAAATTTAAAAAACCGCACTTAAAAAATTGCAAAATAATCGCGGAACGCGAAAAAAAGACTTTATGGTACAAAAGTTGATTTAAAAAACTAAACCAGCGATTTTTATTCTGCAAACAAACATACTGATGTAAGAATTTTCCTTTTTGTAAATTTTTTTTCCCCGACTTTTTTTGCGATTTCTTTTTTCAATTAATCACAGAACTTTGTTCTATGAATTGGGTATTATAGTTCCTAGATTATAAATTTTAAAAAACCACACTTAAAAAATTGCAAAATAATCACGGAACGCGAAAAAACACTTTATGGTACAAAAGTTGCATTTTTGTTTGCAGGTTGTTAATCGCTGATTAAGTTTTTTATTCATTTTTGTGCCATAAAGCCTTTTTTCGCGTTCCGCGATTTTTTTGCAATTTATTACTTGTGGCTATTTAGAATTATAACCTAGGGTCTATAAGCCCAATTCATAGAATAAAGTTCGGTGGATAGTTGCAAAAAATACCGCGAAAAAATGTCGCGCAAAAGAAATTTTGCAAAAAGGAAAATTCTTACATTAGTATATTTGTTCGCAGAATGAAAATCGCTGACTAAGTTTTTGAATTCAATTGTTGTACCATAAAATCTTTTTTCGCGTTCCGCGATTATTTTGCAATTTTTTCAGTGCGGTTTTTTTAAATTTATAATCTAGGGACTATAACACCCATTTCATAAAACAAAGTTCGGTGGCTAGTTGAAAAAAAAGCAATCTATTCATCCCCTTTTTTTTTTAAACAAATGCTTTTTTTTACTCAATTGTTCATAGTTTTTAAGGCATTAGTGCGATTTCATTAGCATTAGTATTACAAATTCTAATGCCAGAAAATTTCAGTACCATTAAATGGTAATGAAATTTTTTTGCCATTAGCATTAGTCAACTAATGATAATGAAATTTCAATGCCAATGAAAAAATCCCAAGTATGAAGTACTATAACTACTATAAGTTATTTAGTAACTTTGTGCATAAAAGTTTTATTTAGCAAAAGAATAATATTTTTAGGCGTAATGTGTTTATTTGTAAACACATAATGTTAAAAATTACTTTCTGTGTATATTATTGTGTAGGTATGGAAGTGTGTATAAAAAAAGTTTACGCATTTTTTGTTTATATTTAGAGAATTTTCGTAAAACTAAACAAAACTATACCCATTTTATAGTAGTAAATTTACAAACATTTTTTATGGTGTAGAAAATGTTGGTGTCATACGAAAGGTATTTGGGACCCCTATCTACCAGGGTTTAAAACACGGTTACCCAGTGGTATGCAGGTACTTGATTTTTTGTACCACTGGCAAAATCTGATTGGGATGTTTCAATATTCATAAAATGTACCAAATTATTAATTAACAACTATTAAATAATTATCAAACGCTTTATTCTATAAAAAAAAATTAGTTACATAACATAAAAATTTTTATAAATAAAGGAAACTTTAAATCCCGGAATCCCGAAAAATCCCGGGATCACGAGATTTTCAAATATCAATCCCGATTGGCATTCCTAATAAGTTCTTAAACTGTGAATTGCTTCAATGTAAATGAAATTTGAAACTCATATGTCTACAACATTTTTGTATCGAAAATTTACAACAAATATCGAACCTCTCAGGCTCTGATTGCATTAAACTAATTCTTATATTTTAACAATTCAATCACAAGACTAATAACCCAGGATACTTTTATAAAGGTTCTTATTGAGTACACTCATAGAAATAAATCTCTAAAAATAGCAGAAAAAGCTAAAAATTAGTTGAAAATGACGCTACAGAAAAAACTGCTGAATACTTGTGAAATAAGAACAGAAAAATAAAACTGTTAACTTTACAAAATTTAAGTTATATTAAGTTAACTTTTAGTTAATTAAAAATGACAAATTGTAATTCTGCAGAAAATTTTGCAAAATATTATTAGACTAAAAATAGCAAAAACAAACCGCTATATATACAAATTTTTTTGTTATTTTTATGATAAATTTAGTTGGATGCAAATAGCAGTCTATCCTGCTAAAATCAGTAGAAATATGTATTTGCTAAAAAAATGGAAATTGCTGTTTTCAAAAAGCTCAATTTTTATTTGCATTTAAAAAAAATCGAAAAAGACTTTGAAAATTATAATTTTTTTTTGTGATTTTTTAGGCTACTAATTATTTACCAAAGTTTTTGGTAATTTTAGCAGGTTAATTAGTTAGTTTCCATTAACAAGAATTAACCTCAAATACCTGGTGGCGCAAAAGTAATGTCATAATGTAAATGTGCTTTAATTTTTGCAAATGGCGTCAAATGTCATTGTGCTTTAACATCTATGTTGTAGACAGATAAAGAATTATTTGACAACAAGCAACGGAGCGATACACACTGGAAGAATTATTGTTACTGCGTGAAATTATTGATACTGTTTATTTTACCAATTTTCGGTCTGTTGTGACCAATTTTCGGTCCTAATGAGCGACGAAGCCCATTTCCATTTAAGTGGTTATATTAATAAACAAAATATGTCTTTCTGGGGCACAGAGAAGCCACATGAAATGCAAGAAGAGCCATTGCATCCCCTTAAAGTGACTGTTTGGTGATGTTTTGCGAGCAACAATGCAAAATACCGTAAAACGAGCACAAATGTGTATCAACTCGGGAGGTGGTCATTTGACCGATATAATTTTTTCAACTTAATGTAATAAATTTTACATCTTCAAATAAACTTTTCATGAAAACAGAACTCATTTTTTTCATTTTTAACAAAATGGTAGGCAATTCACATTATGACATTACTTTTGCGCCACCCTGTAAAATTAAAATCCTGTATATTTAACAGTTTAATTTTTCCTGTTCCTATCTTACTAATATATAGCAAAAATAATCTGCTAATATTAGCAATTTTTATCTACAACATCATTTTTAACTAATTTTTTTTCAGACTTTTTCTATTAGTGTAAGTCAAAAATTATTCAAACTAAGCACATATTTTTAAAATTTTAAACTTATTTGTCAAAAATTGTGCATTTTTTGGACGAAAGTATTAGTTTTAGTAAAATGAATCATAAAAGGAACAAACGCTTGAGGCAAATTTTTTAATGCAATGATGATTTAATATCAGAAACAACTAAGAAATGTAAATAAATTTTAATATTTCGTGAAAAAAATGACTAAGAAAAGAAATAATTTTTTAGCTTAAAGAATTTTTTAAAACATTTCTTTGAGTCATTTATGAATCAAAAAAGAAGGTTCTTTCGGCTGTACCACTTTCATACAAGTAAAAGTTTAATAATATATTTTGAGTACTTTTCTGACTCCTTTTTGGGCTTATTTGCTGGCTGGGAACTCTAGGAAAAATAAGGCGGAATTGTTTGCTTTAAAAGCGGGATAAAAATTCAAGACGGCACACGCCTTAAAAAAGCGCTATTGTCCCGTAACAAGCGGGATAGTTGGTCAGGTTATGTACGCTAATAGAAGAAAGCCTGTAAAAAGTTTTGCTAAAGCTGCTAAAAATTATTTAAAAATTACCTTGCATAAAAACAGCTAAAATCAGCAGATTTACTTTGCTAAATATTAGTAAACCAAGAATAGTAAAAATAAAACTGTTAAATATACAGAACTTTAGTTGTATTTGAGCTAAATTTTAGTTAATTGAAATAAAAATTTGCTCTGCCAGAATTTGGCAATACCGCCAAAATACCGCTAGATTCAAACCCCTTTCAACTGACTACTGTTAGCCCTAAAATACCGGTACCGGAATAACCAAAATACCGTTATCCTTAAAATACAGATAACGAAATAAATGAAATATCAATGCCATTAAAATACCGTTACCGAAATAAATAAAATACTGTAACCCCAAAATACCGTTACCGTTATTTTTAATTTTCAGCTTTTGGTAATTGCACGTGGTGGTGCACGTCGTACATTAAGTTGTAAATTGGTTCTGTTTTGAATCTAATTTTTTTTGTAAAAAATTGCGGGTTGCATGCATAACTGACTACCGTTATCCTTAAAATACCATTACGAAATCACTGAAATACCGCTAACCTTAAAATACCGTTACAAAAAAAAAAAAAACAAAATCGTTATCCTTAAAATACCAATACCTGATTTTATTTTTTTTAATCTAATTTAATTTTGCTTAAAATTAAAAATTTTTTTTTTATTTTTTTTAAATTTACGAAGGGCCGCATGAAATTGGTTGACGGGCCGCATTTGCCCATGTATGAAATATACAGTGGGAAAATGCGGCCCTTTGCTGATTTTCATGCGGCCCTTGTTGAAATTCAAATTTCTATTTTTTTATTTAAAAACATTTTTGTTTTAATATTTTATTTCGCAAATTTTTTATTTCGAAAATTTTTAGATAAAAAATTAGGACCAATTTTATAGTCGAAACTAAGATCGATTTGAAAATTGCTTACTTAAAAGATATTTAAAGGAACAATTAGGGAATGCATGGAATGGAAATTATTCATTTTTCAATTCCCGCATTCCCGGGAATTTGGACCAGGAATCCCGGGATTTCAAAAAATGCAATTTAAAATAATAAAGGTAATTATTTCAAATTTACTTATGCAAAATTTTCCAAAGTTTTGAAAATAGTAAAAATCTTACATTAGGCTTGCTCATTTACTTACAAAATTGTAGTAAAAGTAGTAAGATTTTCGAGTAAACGAACACACTGATTAATTTGTGTACTTGATCGAACTTTTTAAGTTACTTTTTTTTTAACAGGCCCTAAAAGGAACTTAAAAAATATATTTTTTTAAAAACCACTCAACTAAATAGTGTTTGTATAAAAAATTTGAATCGCCTTTATTCTGTACAGAATTAAAGACAAATTTATCCATTGACTTTTAAAAATTTTTAAGTAAGTTAGAATTTGTTCCCATAATTTTTAAAAATGTTTCCAATTTTCTAAAACTATTTTCAATATTAATTTTTTTTATTTATTTTCTTTTACGTTTTAGTCTAAAAATTAGTTTAAGTTTATTCAGTTTTTAAAAACACATATAAAATTAGACTTATATAATTTCTAATATAAAATTAACTGCCTGTTTTTATAAAAAGAATCGGAGAAATTCGTTAAATCGTTTGTATGAAAAACAAAAACTTAAAAAGATTTATCTTAAAAATTTTTTAGCCTCATTTGTTCTACAAATTTGTGAAAAAATTTGGAAGGAAAAACGTTTTTAATTAGTGTTTCTCACACAAAGTTGTTAACGAATTCGTTTGATTATTTTTATAAAAACAGCCAGTAATTCTTTCCCACTACGAAAATTCCAAGAAAAACCACAGGAGCTTTTTCAGGATCATGTAAATTTGAGGTCTTTAAGACATTTTATTCATGAAAATTTTTAAATTACTATAAAATATTTTCTAATTTATGTCCCTTGCGGGATCCCGGGAATTCAAGATAAATTTCCCGCTTTCCCGGGAAATCAAAAAGTGCGGGATTTTGCATTCCCTAGGAACAATCGATCATAAACTCATAAAAGAAGCCCGCATGAATAGTTGAAAACTCTGCTGAAATACATAACTGAAAATAGTACCTATATTTGCGCCAGCAGAATTTTCAATGAAGTTGAAAACCATAGTCTGCTAAATTAAGTGAGCTAAATTTTACTTACTGCTAAATTTTACATACAGACAAGCTAGGAATTTTGAGCTGCATTCAGCAGAAATTTTACCTGCTTTAAATTCCTATTAAAATGTCGCTTAAAATTTCGACCGGATCTGACCCTAGACAGACTAGACTTGCCAACCGTCCAGTTTTCGTCGGGACAGATCAGTTTTAGAGTGGAATGTCCCGTGTCCCGGCGATACCCTGAACGGGACGCCATTTGTACCGTTTTGAGAAAAAAATATCAAATATAAGTGAATCGGCAGCAACACAGGAAAATCAAAAAATTGCACATTTTAACCAGATTGGTTAAAATTACCAGATTTCCAGAGTTGGTTAATTTTTTCAAGCAAGCTAATTTTTTCAGTAAAATTTTAAGGAGTTGCAATGATAAACATGCAAATTCCAAAAAATATATACAAGTACTATTTGCTGACAGAGTTCTTTACAAACCCCATTACAATTGATGAGGATAAAGCTGTAATATCTGAAATAGCATTAACGTGATATAAAACCTGTTAAAAATATTATTTAGTGATTTGTAAAAAAGCCAACGTATTCACTGCGGCCGAACGAAGGCTGAGGCAATTGTTGTTCAAACAAGGGAAATAAAAAACTGTTTCCTGTTCCAATTCGTTATTTTTGAATTAAGAAAGAATCAAAAAAATTTTATCAGAATCCATAGCAGCAAAGTCGATTGACTGCCTAGAAAAATCTGGAATGTTGCGTAATAATAAATTAGTACACTCATAAAAAAAATTAGTACAAAAGTCTGTGAAACACGTTCTAATTCAGTTGAACTAATTTTTCCTGTTGTTTTCGTTTAAATCCGTTGTTTAGCTAAAGTTGTAAGTTATCCAATTTCACCACAAAAACATATTTCTGCTGTATTTGAACTAATTTTTCCTCCTGATATTTAGCTATTTTTTATAAATGATTTTGACAATGTATCAGCTAATATAGTTAAATTTATCGGCAACTTTTTTAATATTTGTGTTTTCAAAAGAAAACGGTAGGGGCGCTAGTGTATAGTGATTGATGGTGTTTGATGGTTAAGTGTGTATTAGTGAGTTTGCCGATTAATACAAATTAGAAAATTTCTAGTAAGTCTATTTTAATGTGTGTGATGCTTACCAATACAAATAAAAATAATATGGCGCTTGTAAAGAAAGTTCTAGTAAATAAAATAATATTATAAGAGCATGTTTTCTCTTATTTCTGTTAGTCAGCAAAGAAACGCAAAAGAAAACGGAGGTATACTGGACATTAACATTTCGCAGTTAAAATTGTATTAAAAGAATATAATAATGGGGGTTTGTTTTATAATATAAACTATATTTATTTAAGCGAATACTATTTAATATGTTATTTTTTTTCTTTTATTTCAGCCCTTTAACATTTTCATCTTAATTCGACCCGCAGGTAGACGAAAAAAAGGAACCAAATAATACAACTTCCGCTGGCACACATATTGGCAAGAAAATAAAAGTCATATTTAGTGCAAATAGTGTTTTTGGATTGTGTAATTTATTCGAAAATAAAATTAACAATATTTATATTAATTTGTTTTAATTAATTTGTAATTAATAAAAAGAAGTGATTGTAATTTTAGCAGCATGTTTTGCAGATTTCAACTGACCTAAAATCATTTCTATTAAACGAAAATTATTCTAAATTTTTTTTTACCTGTTTATAACCAACTAAAATTTAGCAGAAAACATGTGCTGGTTTCAGCTGAGTAATTTTTATTTCCATTAAACAACATTTCTTATAAATTATTGTATTTGAACTAACTTTTTTACCTAAAATTTAGATCACCTAAATTTAGCAGACCATGATTCTCAATATCATTGAAATTTCTGCTGGCGCAAATTCAGGTACTATTTCCTGTTACTTGAACAGAATTTTTAGCTATTTGTACGGGCTTTTAATGCATCCGTTAACTATGGAAAATTTAAATCAGCATCTGAAACGAATACTAAATTTACCGAATTTAATTGCTGCACATTGTCATTTTCATATTTTGTATAAAGCACTAAAAACCCTTATCGTTCAATATATAAAGTTTTGTTATTGAAGTTTTCAGTTATTTTTCTTCAAATACTAAAAATGGCAACTGATTATAATTGGATATAACCATTTTTCAGAACATTCACATATTAAATTTCTTAAATTATTTCCAGCTGTTGATCGTATTCTTCAATGTTGCCCTGTTTTAATATCGTATTTTTTTAAGTAAAGTAAAGAAGGAAGAAAAAGTTAATACAAACTGAAAGTTAAAAACTTAAAATTTGTATGGAATTTGACATCTGTAACTCTAAGTTAGCTCAAACTTTAGGTTAATTTGTTCATCGTTAATGGCCCTAAGTGAATTTGTTTGAATTTTTTTATGTTTTTGTAATGTCCGAGAATAAATAAACTACGGGCGGGAATAGTTAAAAGCATACTAAAATTATGAATTTATTTATTTAAAGTCTTAACTTATCCTAACGGAACTTAACTAAGAACTAACTAAAAAATATGTGATAATGAGTGAGTAAAATGATATAGGGCGTTACATTTAATACGCATCAACATCGCCCAGCCCAAACCACTGAAGGTAGGAAGTTGAAATTTGGTATGTAGGTTCCTCTTTCGGCGTAGACGTCTGCTAAGACGGGATTTTTGGAAATTCCTACCGGAACGGGCAAAAAGGGGAAAAGTCTCACCATAAACAGTCTCACAAATTGGAAAAGTGCCTGCCCAAACCACTGGAGGTAAGAAGTTGAAATTTGGTATAAAGGTTCCTCCACTGTAGTACCCTCGACTACGTTTGTATTTTTGGAATTCCCTACAGGATATCCCAAAAGGAAATTCGGTATGTGATTTCCTCCTTCTGTGTAGGCGTCCGCTTAGACGGAATTTTTGAAATTCCTATCGGGAGGGGAAATAAGGGGAAAAGTCTCCTCCTTGACGGCCGGCCCAATCCCTTGGAGTAGGACTAACTCACAGGCAACATAATTTTTCTAGTTTGGAACAGGAACATAGTAAAAATGGTGGTTAAAAGGGAAAAATGTCCCCAATAACGGCCTGCCCAAACCGCTGAGGCAATGAAGTTGAAATTTAGTATGAATGTTACTCATCCATCGCAGATAGCCGCGAAGATGGAATTTTTGTAAATTCCTAAAGGGAGGGGCAAAAAGAAGAAAAGCCTCCCCTGGTGGCCTGTAAAACCCCTTCGGCTAGAAACCTAAAATTTAAAATGTGGGTCCCTGGAGTAAGGGCTAACTTATTAGAAAGATCCTTTTTTGAATTTTGGACAGGGTCGTTATAAAATGGGGGCTCAAAAAGGGAAAGTGGCCCCTTAACGACCTGTCCAAACTGCTGGAACTGGGAAGCTGAAATTCGGTACTTAGGTTCCTCTTCCAGTCTAATTCCAACTGGGAGGGACAAAAAAAGAAAAAGTGTCCCCCTTGACAGCCTGCTCAAACTGCTGGAACGGAAGCTGAAATTCCCTGTCGATAGATTTTCGGAAATTGCTACCGAGAGGGCCACAAATAGTAAAAGTTGGCTAGAAACCTGAAATGTAAAACATATGTTCCCTGGAGTATGGGCTCACTTATCGGGAAGGTGCTTTTTGGAATTTTGGACAGGGACATTGCAAAAATGGGGATTAATGAAGCGAAAAGTGCCGCTTAAAGGCCTGGCCAAACCGCTGGAGGTAGGAAGTGGAAATTTGGTATTAAAGTTCCTCCTCTATTGTAGATATCCGCTAAGATGAGATTTTTGGAAATTTCCACAGTTAGGGTCAAAAACAGGAAAAGTATCCCCTTAACGGCCGGGCCAAACTGCTGGAAATAGGGGGCTTAAATTCGGTATTTGGGTTCCTTCTCCAACGTAGTCGTCCCCTAAGACGGTATTTTTGTAAATTCATACCGGGAGGGGTAAAAAGGGAAAAAACTTCCCCCTTGACGGCCTGGCCAATCTACTGGATATAGAGACCTAAAATTATTTATGTAGTAGGTTTCTCCTCCAACGCAGACGTCCTCTAAGACGGAATTTTTGGAAATTCCTACCGGGATAGGTAAAAACGGAATAATTCTCCCCCTTGATGGCCTAACCGAACCCTTCGCCTATAAACCTGTAATCTATAATATGTTTTCCTTGGAGTGCGAGATGGCATAGAATGGGGACCGAGTGGAATTGAAACACTGCAGTTAAAAGAGGAATGGAACGGAGCAAATGCAAAGAAATGGAATGGAAATAGAAGCGACTGATATCAATATCGATACACAAGACAGTAGGAACGAAATGGAATGAAACGGGGAACGAGTAGAATTGTAATAACAGATAATGGGAACGAAATGCAATGGAATGGTGAACGAAATGGAATCTTGGAAGGAGTTGCATTAGAACACTAAAATTGTTAAACAAAATGGAATGGAATTTGAATGACTCAAACTGCCGGAGTTTGGTACTTGAAATTTCGCATGTGATTGAGGCAAGATTATATATATTTGAGATTTTTACTGGGAGGAACAAAAAGGGGTGCAGAACCCCTTTTAATTACCTGGTCAAACACTATCCACGGATTATGAAACTTATGTAGCATTGAAACATACTCTCCAAAAAGTTAAACAAATTTTCTAAAATAGAAAAAACCTTAGATAAGGAATGGAACTTATATATTCTGATATTTAAACTGCAGGTAACGAAGCACCGGTGGAAGAAACCGACGCAGTAAATTTTCCAGCTGAATTTGTGAATTTACTTGAATAGCCAGGTCTACCTTTACATAAACTGAAAAAAACCATAAGGCACGCTAATAACGTAGAGGGCTTCGCCCGCTATCTTTAATATTATAAATCGCTTGCCAGCCCTGCTTTACGTTATCTACCTTACGGGTCTATCTACCTAAGTTTGCACTTTACCAAATTATCTTGACATACACACGTATATTGCAATTTATAATGGATTCATTACTAACAATCCACTTTCATGAGAAAAAGTGATCAAATATTTAATTATTTATTTTAAACCCATTGATGTGTCAGAATTATTTATTTGTGGTGGCTGGGTGAAGGCTTTTATTATAAAAACTGTACTTTAAATAAAAAAAGCGAATTTAAAAAAAATTGTGGTGTACTTTATATAAAAAAGCGAATTAAAAAAAAATTGTTGTACGCCGATGGCTTAAACAACAGACAATTAGTTGTTACATGCTCACGTGTTGGTTTACTAAATGATTTATTTATATAAAAATGAAGAGGCAAAAAATAGTGTTTGTACTTAAACATTACAATAAATTTACATTAACAATTATTTTACCTTAACAACAAATATTGTGTTTTGTTTTATCTAAAAGAAATTTAATTCTAAACTTTAAGGCACGCTAACAACATAGCGGGCTTCGCCCGCTAGTTAATGTATATCCCGATAAAAATAAATTTTAAAAAACTAGTATGCAAGTGCTTGTGCAAATTTAAATGTTACTGACACTTTAGAAATCATTGGGTGCGTTCGGCAGATACAATTTAATAGTCAACAGTTCTGCAACAGTTGTACAACTATCTGCTGAATGACCTGATCAGGAACCCCTCAGTCTGTCATATTTTGGCAGCGTAAAAAATGTTTGCTACTTTGGTCAATAAGTGATACATTTGTTGTTGTTCATTTACAATAAAAATTATTTTGTAAGAATGACAAATGAAAACATAAAAATTTAATTCGAAAACAAAAATTTAAAAAAAATAAAATGAAACTACAGAAAAAGTGTATTTAAAAACAAAACAAAGAAAACATCGTTCAGCAGAGTAAGTAATCACAAAGCGCTACAAGTCACCGGTATCAGTTTACGGGTTTTCTGCCGAATGCTACCATTGTTTTCTATTGGTGTTTCTAAGGGTGTCCCTTACAGGCACGTAGCTAGGAAATTATTTCGGGGGGGGGGGGGGGGCTTTTCAAAATTTTTTTGTTAAATTTTTCCCATTTTTTTTATGTTTACAGGGAAACTTATAAAACTATGTACACAGGAAAAAATTTATAACCGTTAAAAAACCAGTTATTTTTAGTTAAGTGTGCTCCATTACTTTTTGTGTAGAGTTCAGTAAAATGAGAGTAAAACCAAAATCCTCTATCTAAATAACAAAATTGCTCAAAAGTACGGGAACGCACAAAATCACTTTTCTACCCCAAAACTTTATTTAAAAGAAAAAAAATTAAAATGCGTATAATTTTAGTCTGAAAAATCGCAATGAAACACATATTTTTTCCATAATTAAAATTTAAATTTTTTTTTCACAATTGTGTTATTTGTTTAACAAATAAGCTATATTTGTTAGAGCTATTTTTTTTTTTTGCTTATTTTATCTGATTTTTTTTTTTTTTTTTAAAGAGAAGCAACACTCAGGAAATTCTTCCTACTAATTAATGTGTTGCTTCCTTTGGAAATGGGATAGAGAAGAAGTGAAAGGTGGTGAAAGATGAAGGGCTTCAAATATGGCAACACTGTAATTGCGCGAGATGTTGAATTTTAGAACAGTTGTTTCGCGCCATCTGATGGTAAGTTGGCGAACTTTGTTGAAGCTTTTAGTTCATAGCCCTGTTATATTATTTTACTTCGATGGGGTTAAGTGCTATGGGAACACCGAAGGAGGACGCTGCGATATGTATGAGGGATAGAAAAAACTCATACATATTATACTATTTTTCATAAATTGATGTTGCGTTGGTTGGGGCTCGAACCCGCAACATCACGTGTAACAGTCCAACGCGCTAACCAGTACACCACAGCGCCCACAATTTTTGATTTGATTTTTGATAATTTTGCTTATTTGGTAAATATTGGCTTATTTTTGCTATTTTCTTTAAAAATTAAGCTTATTTTAGCTTTTTTATGCGAAAATAGAGCATATTTGCTTTTTTTCATAAAATCCGTAATTTTAAACATTATTTTAAGTCGACATAAATTTTCTTATATAAAATTTTTTTTTAATTTTTATTTTAAATTAAAGAATCTCTTTTGTTAAAATAAAATTTTATATTTTTTTTATTCTTATATTTTTATGATCAGAACCTGTATCTAATCTAAATTGTTCTATCTTTTCAAATAAAAAATATGCTCTGGCTTCTTTTTGGTTGGCCTACTAATAACTAATAATTTGATTTCTAGGTGATTTAAATTTTCAAAAATTTTAGGTTTTTGTCGATATTTAAAATTTTCTGCAATCCGTTTGTGATATAGAGTATATTGTTTTACCCATTTTCTGCAAAGCATGGATTCCGTGCGATTCTTCTGACAATACTTGGTAGAAGGATAGGTAGACATCTTTAAATTTATGTTGGTAAAAAATGGGCTAAACAATTTAAATACTGTTTCTCAAAGTTTTGTTACTTGATTTTAACAGTGAAATTACATTTTAACACTTTTTGGACAAATTTTTAATTTATTTGCCTGGTTTTATTGTTCGTTATTAGTTGTAAAAGGTTTTATTACAATTTTATAGATTATCGGAAAGCTTAAATATTAAAACTGAATTACATCGTTATTATTTTGATTTCCAATAGAGTGCGCCATTCCAATATTTAAATAATTTCAATCCCGATGCTTCGAACGCGAAATGAAAGTAAAACTCCAGAGGATTTTGCAAAGTTAGATCGGTTTTTTATTTTATGGCTTCTTAAAATATCTGTGTGGCGCGAAAGTCCAAAATTTGGCACATTTTTAGAGTTTGGAGCTCTCTCGCGTTCACGAATAAGTTAAATTTCAACTGTTCCTTTCGGTTCTGTTATTTTGTTCGGAATTATCAAAACCATTGACATAATCAGTGTGTTCGTTTACTCGAATTTCTTACTACTTTTACTATAATTGGAAATTTTTGTTTACTTTTTGTATTGAAATTTTCCATCTGTAGTAAATGTAGTAACTTGTAGTAAGTAAACGAAAAAGCTTATTATAATTTTATACTGATAGAAAAAATGCGGAAAAAATAGCAAACAAAAAACGATACTCGAAATTAGTTAAAAGGGGCCCTGCACAGAAAGCCTTTGGAATTAGTAAATCCTTTTTGCTAAATATTAGTAAGATAAGTGCAGCAAAAATGCAGCTGTTAAATATACCAAATTAGTAATATTTGAGTTAAAATTCGTTTAATTGAATTGCAAATTTATATTTAAAGAAATTGTTATATATATATCTTTAAATTTAGTTGAGTTGAATACAAATTACGGTCTCTCCTACTACAATAAACAGAAACATTTGCTAGAAAATAGTAGACTACTTTCTGCAGTGAACATATATTTTTATACGCATTACGAAAATCAAAAAAAAAAATTTTAAATTATTTGTGATGGTTTAATCGACTAATATCCAGGAAATTTTGTAAATTTAAGAGATTTTTTCCTGTTGTTTTTATCTTTCTAATGTTTCGCAAACAGATTCTGCTGGATTCAGCTGTTTTTTTATGAAAAATTTTTAAAGACTTTTATATTAGTGTATGAACAACTGAAAAAATTTCTCGAATGAACGAGTGAACTACAAGAACACACTAGTTCAAAAATAAAATATATTGAAATGAACTGTGAACTATAATGCCAAATTCTAGTAATTTTTATTCCGATTCTTTGTTTGTACAAAACGTTTTATTTTGTGTGGAAATTTCCGGGTGTCCTCACATTTTTATTCAATTTTTAAACCGATTTCGACATATTTTTTTACGATAGACTAACACTCAGCGGATGCTGCTACCCAGCGAAAATGTCGGATGCCAAGAACCGGTTGTAGAATTATCAACCTATAGTAATGGCTTATGCCTGCAAGCAGGGAACTAATAATTTTTATGGAAAACCAAAGGTTAATTTATCAATTTTACGTCTAAATTATAATAAATATGATGAAAATTATTAGTAGTAACAATAAAAAATAGCCACTTAATAATTAAAAGGTGGGAAAAAAATTTCAGTTCTCTATTTTATAAATTTTTTCTCAGTAAATGTGAGGATTGCATTCTATTTATTTTCTAACCTCTTTGAATATGCCTAGCATACATAACTTTGCAAGATTAAAAAAAAAAACCATAAACAAAAACAGTTTCTATGGGTATCAAATAGCTTAAAATTTTTTTTAGAAAGCAGTTTTCGCAATTGGATTTAGGGATTTTATTTATGAAAACTTAAGAAACTTGGCCATATGCTATTTGTTTTAAACAAAAAATATATATTTATATTAAAAAAAAAGAGATGGCGAAGCAGTAGAAAAAGCACTATAATTGATGATCTAGATGTACTTCTTGTTTAACATAAACTCTAATGATTTTAACATTGAGTTGTCATAGGAGGGGAGTACTCCAACTTCAACATTTTTTCTGTACTTTTTGAACGAGTGCAAAAAACTCTTTTTCACCAATTAAAAGTTAAAAAAATTCTTGGCAAAAAAAAATATATTTGCGACCTTGCGACCTCACGATTACTGATTTAGCGCTCAACCGCTGAGCTATTCTTTGATATGAAAGTTGAGTGACATAAAAACACAACTTTGTTACTGCGAGATATTGTTCCTTATTCTCTTCAATAAAAATACTTATTTAACAAGTGTAAAAATACTATTTTTACAGGTGCATAAAAAGCAAATTCTCACCATTTTTTGTTATACCATACATATATAGGTACATATTTTTAAAAATTAAAAAATATTGAATTAAAACAAATTAGTTATAAATATTAAAAAAAATTAATAGAATAAGAAAAATATTTTTCCCGCCGGGAAACGAACAATTTTTTTTGCTGGGACCTTTTAAAACTAATATCGAACAAGGAAACCGCACAAATAAATTAAAAATTTGTCCAAAAAGTTGTGGTGAGTTCAAACCGATCACGCTACTCACATCACTAAGAACATATGTTCATAAAACATATGTTATATTTAACGAAGAAACCCTTTTTCATTTGTAAACAAATAACAGCTGTTGAATATAACTTAACGAAAATAAAGATGTAAATAAAATCCTAGACTATAAGTACCGTTAGTTTAGTTTATAAGAAGGACGAAATTGTAAATAAAGACAAGTTTTAAATCAGAACTCAGCCGAGCAATTGGCTATTAGTTTCAATTATTTAAACTAAAATTTAGCACTCAATTGTGCTTTGCCTTGGCGCTCTTTAGTGCCGGCAATCTAAGCCAGTGGCGTTTAAAACGCCGGCTAAAAAACCCTAGGTAGGGAAATAAATTTAAAACACAACATTACATGGCGATCCTGCCAAATTTGGTTTATATGTCCACTGGAAATAAATCACCTACTGGTCAAAAGCAACAGCCACAGCCCATCAGCATTGAAGATTATAGCTGATCTGAAGAGGCGAGTGTCAGCCGAGATTCCACCACCTTGGGAACAGGCGTGTGAATTATGGTAACAGATTGATGCAATAACTGAGCAGTTAAAAACACACACACTTATTACAAAAAAAAATTAAATTTTCTTAAGAATTATTGTATCACTAGATACAAAATATAATTATTAATTTAAAAGGAGAACTTGAAAAAGAAAAAGACTTGAAGAAAAAAAATGACAACACAAAAATAATCAGCTGTTATATGAATGTAAAATATAATAGTGTTATATTTTTTTGAGTAATCGGTACCCATATAGTGAAAATTGACACAGGGTGCACACAAAATATTAAAACTAAACGAAATATTGTAGAGTTGTATTTTTTCCAATAATCGGTACCCATATGGTACAAATTAAGTACAAGGTACACACAAAATATTGAAGTAAACAAAAATAAGTTATATTTTTAGAATATTTTTTTACATACATATTTATTAAATATTTTTTTAAGAATTAAAGTAAATGGAATCAATAAATGAATGTATTGACGAGTTAAAACAGCTTAAATCAAATATAAAGAAAAGTAAAAATAGAGTTTACGAAGAGTCTTACAAAGTAAAAAAACATGAAAGATTAGCAATTTTAGAGCAAACTGTACAGAACTTTTGTGAGGATAGCGACAACGACGATACCAAAAAACTAGAAATAGAATTTGGAGATTTACATAAAGAATTAAAAGAGACAATAGAAAATTTAAACGTAAAGACCGAAAAGATTGAACAAGTTTGGCAAAGATATAGTTTTCCAAAGATGGCTAGTTTCGATATTTCTATGGTGGGTAAAAACCTACATATTTTCAAAGGTTCATTCAAAGATTTGGAAGATTTTATTGCACAGGCAGAATTACTACATGACCTGTTAAAAGAAGAAGATAAATCGATATTTATTAAATACGTTTATAATTTCAAGCTAACGGCGCAAGTGCGTAGCATTTTAGGTCGTTCCAATCGGCCAACAAAATTTATCGAATTGAAAACAGCATTAGAAAAAGCTTTTCCAAATCCAAGAACACTACAACAGGTTCTGACAGAGTTGGGAACTAAGGTACAGAGTAATAGTACTATATCTGATTTTAGGGAAAAAATTGCCGAACTTTCTAACCAATTGAGTAATTTTGAAATTGGAGGTTTAACAAACCCCACTCAGGATACTAAATATGCCATATACAAAATGGGTGACAGCGTTGCACTCAATATTTTTATGAAAGGTGTTAATATTGAATACCAACCACTTCTTTTGGCAAATATGCCAACAAGTTTTAATGAGGCGGTAGAAAGGTGCATGACGGCAGAGAAAAATTTAGGTTTTGATAAAAAGAATCTATTTCACGTAGATAGCCGACACGGGAGAAATAATAACCAGAAATATGGAAAAACAATTAGAAAATATAAATAATCCTGAAATTACCAATACAAAGTGCACGTCCGAGCAAAAGCCTGATCAACTTTTTGTCTGGGACTGTACATCATTATCGGATTTAAAAAAAAAATAAGAAAACTTAAGTTTGAACTAAATAAAAATTTTAAAATATTTTAATTGATACATCAAATTATGAAATTATAGCAAAATGCAGTGATAATCCATCGAGCACAAAGTTGACTTTGGAGAAACTCATATCAAAAATGCATAATATAGGAATAAACGAGCTAGCTCTCAGCAAAAATAATGAAATATTTAATACTATGTCCATAGAAGAATTTAAAAATTTATATAACAATTTACAATTAAAAGCAAAAACTAATTTAAAAATATTGCTATACAATGAAACAAAAAGAATAATTTGCAAAGAAGCACAGATAAAACTGATTGAAGAATATCACAATTCATTACACGGAGGGCACTTAGGTGTCAGAAAAACAGCTATGAAACTAAAACAACGCTACATATGGAAGAATATGAGCAAAATGATAAAACAATATGTATCAAATTGCAAACAATGCAAGATAAACAAACTAACTAAACATACGAAAGAAAAATTTACTTTAACAGACACTCCAAATACCAGCTTTGAAATAGTATCCATCGATACGGTAGGTCCTTTGCGGTTGTCAAACTATAACCGATACATACTGACAATTCAATGTGAATTGACAAAATACGTAGTGGCATATCCTATGGAGACCAAAGAGGCGAAAACAGTGGCAAAAACATTGGTAGAACAGTTTATTTTAAAATACGGTAACTTTAAAATTTTAAAGTCAGATAAAGGTACTGAATTTAAAAACCAATTAATGTCAGAAATTTGTAGACTTTTGGATATTAAACAAATTTTTAGCGCACCTTACCATCATGAGACTTTGGGCTCGATGGAGAGAAATCATAGAGTACTTAATGAATTTTTGTTAAATTTTTGTAAAGATAATGAATGGGACTATTGGATCCCCTATTTCACGTTTGCATACAATACAACACCACATGTAGATACAAACTACACACCATACGATTTAGTATTTGGAAAACTACCATATCTGCCAAACGATGAGGTTAGACGAGACGAACTATTTTATAACGCGGAAAATTACGGCTTAAATTTTCACTACAAAAAACAAAAGAATACCTAGAAATAGCTAAAGACGGTAGAATACGAAACGATACGAACATAAACCCACTTACCATTGAGACAGGAAATCTTGTACTAGTGAGGACAGTTAATAGAAAGAAAAATCAGGCACCATATCATGGGCCATATGAAATAATAGAGAGACAAGGAGTAAATTCTATTTTGGATATAGGCGGTAAGCTAAGAAAATTTCATAACAATATGTTAAAAAGATACAACTGAAAAAAAAAATAAATATGAATATGTCTTAAAAATGTAAAAATAATTTAATAATTTAAAAATTTTTTTTATAAATTTTATTTTGAATGTAAAAATAATTTAAGCTATTAAAAATAATTTTTTTATGTAAATATACAAAAATTATTTTTTCAATAGAGGGTGAGGGTGTGGTGAGTTCAAACCGATCACGCTACTCACATCACTAAGAACATATGTTCATAAAACATATGTTATATTTAACGAAGAAACCCTTTTTTCATTTGTAAACAAATAACAGCTGTTGAATATAACTTAACGAAAATAAAGATGTAAATAAAATCCTAGACTATAAGTACCGTCAGTTTAGTTTATAAGAAGGACGAAATTGTAAATAAAGACAAGTTTTAAATCAGAACTCAGCCGAGCAATTGGCTATTAGTTTCAATTATTTAAACTAAAATTTAGCACTCAATTGTGCTTTGCCTTGGCGCTCTTTAGTGCCAGCAATCTAAGCCAGTGGCGTTTGAAACGCCGGCTAAAAAACCCTAGGTAGGGAAATAAATTTAAAACACAACATTACAAAGTATTAAAATATAATTTAACTGTTAAAATAAAGTAACAAAATTTCGAGATACAGTATTTAAATTGTTTAACCCATTTTTTTACCAGCATATCTCTAAATACACGTCTTCCTATCATTCTACGATTTTTTGTCAGAAAATTGGCACGGAATCCATGCTTGGCACAAAATGGGTAAAACAATATACTCCATATCACAAACGGATTACAGAAAATTTTAAATATTGACAAAAAACTGAAATTTTTGAAAATTGAAATCACCCAGAAATCAATTTACACTTGAAATATATAATTTAGTTTAGAACTTAGAAAATGCGTTAGAAATTAAATTTTCCTTTATGGTTATTACCCACTCTTAGTTGTAATGTTACACAAATTTTAAAAACCTTTAGGCCCTTACGGATATTTTTGGGTTTTTACAAATGCATATTTTTATTAAATTTTCTGCTCTGTCTACTATTAACTTCGGTTTTTACTATTAAAAAAAATTGTAAAAGGGACTACTGATGCACTGATAAATAAATAACACCATTGTGAAAATTCTACATTTTAATTAAGCAAAGAAATACAAAAAATAAAACTTCTATATATAAAAACTAACTGAACGAAGTCAAAAAAGCTTTTAAATGCAAAAAATATGTGTTTCTGTGCGATTTTTGAGACAAAAACTACGCATTTTAATTTTTTTTCTTTTAAATTGTTTTTGGGCTAGAAAAGTGATTTTGTGCGTTCCCGTACTTTTGAGTAATTTTGTCATTTAGATAGAGGATTTTGTGCTTACTCTCATTTTATTGAACTTTACACAAAAAGTAAAGGAGCACACTTAACTTAAAATAACGATTTTTTTTTGAAGTTTTATAAGATTCCCCAGTAAACAAAAAAAAAAATGGGAAAAATTAAACAAAAAATTTTTGAAAAGCCCTTTCGAAATAAATTCCTAGCTACGCACTTGATCCTTTAAAATACTTGTTCCCCCCTACTATCTCGGAAAGTACATAACATAGAAAAAAATTTTCTTCTATCGATGGGTCCAAATATTGCGCTGGTCATTTTAGACTAATTTTTATTTTTTATTTTTTTAGGTTTCTTTAATTTCTGGGCACCATCACCTGTATTTTCTTATTTCTGTATTTTGTGCTCTTAGCAAATGTTTATGAAGTTCCTATTTTAAATACAAAATGTTGTTTATGTAATTTTAATCACTATTGTGTAAGGCAGTGTTGACACTTTTTGAATAATTATTCAAAAACGGGACTGTTTACACATTCGTTGGATAATTTTTGAATAATGACATTTTTGTGTAGTTTTTGTGTAATTTCACTTTTTACAGAAATTTCCGCAAATTTTTAAAAGTTCCGTAATTTTTTGAAAGTTAATAAAAATTAGTCGATATAGACGAAACGAGATTGTCTGTGAATGATTTTATAAATTTATTCAACGCTAAACCGAGTTTATAAGAAATCAAAAATGGTGCTATGTATTTTTTTGTTTTGTTTAAAGCTCCGTCTTTTGTTTATTTTTTGCGAAATTAATTGTCAAACTTCTTTTAAAAATTCTCTTGGTGTGCAAAACCATATAAAAATTCAGCGAAAGAGTGGGAAAATTTAGATTTGTTATGATTGTTGTTTTCTAATCTCTGAAAATTTTTTTTGCTGTAGTTAACATGACACTGGGCTTTGACCAGACGAAAATTTTGTGAACGCAGCAAGGTGAAGTAGAATCAAAATATTTTAGAATTCGGTAAATCCAACATGTTCCAGATTTCAACAGAATCGTATAAAATTTTTGAAAAAAATATCGGTGATTTTTTGTGAAATTGTTAAATTTTTATTTATGGTTAAAATTTGAGGGGGGGGGGGGGAGAGAATAATTAGCAAGTCGGTTATATTTTTGCATGCAACACATCTGAATGAAGTACCTTTTCTGAAAAAACATAAATACTTTTTTCTGAAGGAAGCTTTTAATATGGATATAATACCATTTTATTAATATTTAAATTTAAAAGCACGCCATTTTAAGCCTGAAAAAGATATTGCATTGAAATTCCCTTTAGTTAATAGAATAATTTGTTATATTTTTTAGGGAAATTGGCCTGGATTTGCTTTCGCAGAAGGCAAAAACTCAGACCAGGTTATTGCAAAAATTAAAAATTTTAGTTTTAAAATGCAATTAACTTTTGCACATTGCAGATGAAAAATACCAAGTCTTTAAAAATCGGTTTATAAATAGAAAAAATGCAAAACTTTGGTAAGAAATGGCGAAATTTTTTACAAAATATTTTTATTCTCCCACACTGTGCTCAGGACAGTTTATTTTGAAAAAGTTTTTGTGTAATTTCATACGGTTTTGGATAATTTTTGACCTACATCTGTGTAATATTTTCTTTTACTGGTGGCAACACTGGTGTAAGGTGTTATTCCACGTTTTAAAAAAATCCGTATTTCATCTTGTAATTTTTTACTATGACAAAAATAGAAAAATGACATTACCTATACACTTGATCCGTTTTTTTTTTGATACACTTGATCCCAGGGATCAAGTGTGTATTTGTTGGCAAAAATGCTTTTAATTAAACAAACGAATATTATTGGACAAATAAACTGTATATTGCACGTAATTTGTAATAAGTATGAGTTGCCTTCATTACTTTGAAGCTAATTTCGCTTAACAAATTCGCTTACAAGGAAGGTCTGTGCATGTGGTCACTCAGATTTGGATGAATTTTGTATATGTGGTAGAGAAGACGGAAAAATAAGCAAGTGAACCTATTTGGCGGTCCAATCTGGTATTTAAGAGTTAAAAAGTGGGATAAAAAATTACACGGTTTTTCGTTTTTAGGGTTTTTGTTCATGTTTACAAGGAAATGTATACAAATTGGATACCAGATAAAGGGTATTTTCGAGATCTATGAAACAGTGTACTAAAAATACTAAAAAGTTTTCAAACAAAAAAGATTCGAACAACTTTGAAACTCACTTTTATCCCATAAATTTCAATTTGAGCCGATATGTTTAGAACCGAAAGTTATTTAATTTTGTCCCCTGCACCTACAAAAAAATGTTGTTGTCGCAACCGGATTTGGTTCCAACCGAATCGTTCGGTTGCTGTTGAAATAGGGCTGTGGCAGCCGAAATGGGGTTGTGGCAACCAAACTATTGTTGAAATAACCGAATTTTCGGCTGTAGCAACCGAACGATTCGGTTGGAACCAAATTAGGTTGGGACAACAATTTTTTTTTTTGTAAATTGTATCACATATCCATATTTTGTCGAAATCTAAAGGAACCCATAAACATAAAAAATCCAAGAATAATGTTTTTTCATATGTAATCTTTTCAATCTTAGACGAATTTTATTTTCGAAAACATATAACCAAATAGTTCATGAATCGCAGCAATATCATACGACGTTTTTAAGTAATTAGCCAATATAGGGGCTACAGGCCGCAAATAAGTAAAGACATAGTAAGAATTTGTATTTTTTATTTTTTTAGAAATAAAACGCTTTGACTAAATTTTTTAAATCTGATATATTAATTTTAATAAATACTTTTTTCTTGTATACAGTTAATCGCCGGGATCAAATGTCTTAGTAAAAACACTTGATCCCCACAACCATGTGTGTTACATAGAGGGATCAAGTGTATTCATGGTATAACACACTTGATCCTTTTATGGCGATTTATATTTTTAATTATTACTAAAAAAGTTATAAACCCAGAATATTTTTTTCAGAATAGAAAATACCTATTTCAGAAAGCTTTCAGAAAAAAAATTAAAACAAAAAAAAATATTGAATAGTTTAGAAGATATTCGTCTTCAAGTTTTTCCGGATCAAGTGTGTCGCACTTCCCCTACTATAAGGTGGGTCTAGGACCAATATCTTTTGGTGTTACAATCATCAGCACAAAGTTATAATACCCTCTCCGCGTAGTGGTGTAGGGTATAATTATAACGAAAAATCGTTACAGAGTTGAATTCGCTTTAGCATAGACATACGAAGAATTTTGTAAACTGTATTAATGTAAAAATTCTTACAGTTAGTGTTATTTTCCTGGGGGTTCGGCTGGAGCAGATGACATTAAAAAAAAAAACTATTTTAAAGCTGATTTAGAGAAATTTTCGAGGATCACCGGCAACTATATTCTGGGAGGAGACTTCAACAGCAGGCATCAAAACTGAGGCTGTTTGAGATTGAACTGTTGGGGTACTATACTCCATAACTTAATTTCGGTAAACACATTTAGTTTAATATATCCTCCTGATCCAACATTTGTTCCTACAAGTAGTACAGCTAATGCGTCGGTTCTTGATTTCTTCATAACAAATATTCCATATAAAATTTCTGGTGCCCAAACGCTAAATAGATTAAACTCAGATCATTTGCCCGTCCATACAACTATAGACTTTTCTTGTAGGCATCGGAATCTTGTAAAACAAGATTACAGAAATGCAAATTGGAAAACATTCAGAAATTATATTAATTATAACGCAAACTCTCTTCTGGAAATGGACATTATTAATACCCAAAATATTGACTGTTTGCTAGTGTTGCTGTGGATGCTAGTGTGCCAACAAAGGCAATACCGAATATTTTTGTGAAAAGATTACCGCAATCAATTTTAAATACTATTAAATTAAGAAACTCTGCAAGACGGAAATGGATAAGACAAAGAAATCCTATTTTTAAAGCTCAAATGAAGTTTCTGAACAACGTTATAAGTGATCAATATTAATAATTTAGAAATCAGCAGTGGATTAATTTATTGTCAAGTCTTCCTAAAGCCTCTTCTAAATTTTGGAATATATCCAAAACTCTTAAGAAGGCTAAATCCATCCAAGGTTTTGGTGAGAGCAAAGTGGTTGCTCTAGATATTTCAAAGGCCTTTGATCGTGTATGGCACGGGGCGCTTATTTCGAAGCTTATTGCGTTTGGTGTAGGTAATGACTTCGCTCGTTTTATTTCGAGCTTTCTCAGAGATCGCACTATTCGTGTTGTTATAGATGGGGTCTCATCCGACGAGTTTCAGCTGAATTCAGGCGTACCGCAGGGTTCTGTTCTTTCTCCTTCCCTATTTCTTATCTTTCTCAATGATCTTCTTGGTCGAACTTTCAACCCTATCTACTCTTTCGCAGATGACAGCAACATTTGTCATTCATTTTCCTTCGATCGTAGGTCAAGCCCTGAGGAGATTGGGGGCAAAAGGCAGATTATGAATGACACACTGAATCGTGACCTTTCTACAATCTCTGAGTGGGGTCGTGCGAATAAGGTCGACTTTAATGCACGCAAGACCCAATGTTGTATGTTGACCCATAGGGCTGTGAGGTCAACACTGTCATCTGTACATATGGGTGATATTGATATTGAGGAATCGGATACTCTTGATGTTCTGGGCATGAAAATTCAGTGTGATGTCCGTTGGAATAAACATGTTTTTCAAGTGTCGAAGGAAGCATTCAAGTGTCTAGGTTTTTTACGTCGGTGCAAGAAGTACTTCACTCCATCCGATTTACTCACTATTTATACCACCTATATCCGACCGAAGATGGAATACAACTCCCATATATGTGCAGGAGCTTCGAAGTCTATTTTGGAGCTTCTGGACCGTGTGCAAAGGAGGGCGTCGGCGCTTATCAATGACAATAGGGTATCCAGCTCTATTGACTCATTGGAGCATCGTCGGAATGTGGGTTGTGTGACCCTGTTCTATCGATATTATCATGGGAGGTGCTCAGCTGAGATAAGTGAACTTGTCCCCAAAGCCCAAGTTTTTATTCGTAATACTCGCTTATCAGGTAGAGCGCATCCGTTTGTAGTCGATTGTCCAGTGGATCGCACGACGCATTATAGAGAGAATTCGTTTATCAGTCGCACTAGCCGTATGTGGAATAAACTCCCCGCAGAGGTCTTCCCTGTTACTTACAATGTTGAGAAATTTAAATCAAATATTCACAAACACTACTCCCTCTTTCCTCCTCCTCATAACCTATTTTCCTAATACATACACAACGCACTGCGTTAATAGGGGGGCATCCCCTGAGTGTTGGTTCATCAAAAAAAAAAAAAAAAAAAACATATATATGACTAATAATGAGAAAACTGAAATACTTGCTCAAAATTTTGTTTTAAATCACACTATTTCATCAAACCTAAGTGAAATGCATACAAAAAGACTTATCAGTAGATCTTTGAATATAGTTGAAAATCAATCGCAACTCTCAAACTGTATGACTGTCTCCACGAACCATGTTAAAATCCCCGAGTATAGATGGAATTTTTAATATATGTTTAAAGGAAATGCCATCAAAAGGCTTAAAAGTATTAACTCGTTTATATAATTTATGCCTTAAATTTAGTTATTTTCCGATAGATTGGAAGCAATCAAAAATCATTGCCATACCTAAGCCTGGAAAAGACAACAGCAGTCCAAATTCTTATCGTCCAATCAGCTTACTAAATACGATGAGTAAAATACTTAAAAAGATAATAAAAGAAAACATTGTTAGTTATATTGATGAAAACAAAATTTTACCGCCACAACAATTTGGATTTAGAGCAGAACACAATACCATACAGCCTCTTGGGCATCGTTAAAAATAATTTTAATGAAGGTAAATCAACAGGAATGATTCTACTTGACATAAAAGCAGCGTTTGACTCAGTGTGGCACGATGCTCTTATTCATAAGTTCTTAACAATAGGAATAGACTTATCGATTATAAGGATAGTCAAGAGTTTTTTGTCCAACAGATCTTTTAAAGTACACATTGGTAATATATCTTCTCAAGCTTTTGATATCCCTGCTGGTTGTCCCCAGGGCTCATGCTTATCGCCCATTCTATACAACATTTTTACATATGATTTTCCAGTTTTAAGCCGTTGCAATTCTTCAATTTTTGCTGATGACACTGCAATTCTATGTTCGGAAATTATTGCAGAGGATATTATTAATAACTTGGAATTGTCTGCTAAAATTGTAGTCGACTATTTCAATAAATGGAGAATAATGATAAATCCTACTAAAACACAATCAATATATTTTACTAGAAGAAGAAAAGATACATATATATCTCCCTCAAACCAGTGTAAGAGTTGGTAACGTGAACGTACCCTGGGAAGGTAAAGTGAAATATCTGGGTGTTATTCTTGATAAGAAACTTCTGTTTAACGAGCATATATCGTACATCATTTATAAAATAAACATAACAACAAAAATAATGTATCCGTTAATTAATAGAAAATCTGATCTATGTATTGATAACAAGCTTTTAATATTAAAAACTATTTTTCATGCTATTTTGTTTTATGCTGCATCTGTCTGGTATATCGCATCTGAATGTCATTTAAAAAAATTACAAATTTGCCAAAACAAGCTTCTGAAAATGTTATACAATCTACCAATTGATTTCTCGACATCGGCGTTGCATTCTATGTCTAATATTAAATTAGTTAAGGAAAAACTTCAAATATTATCTCAAACCTTTACGAATCGTTGTCGATACTCTAGCTATCCTCACATAAATTAACTATGTTTGTAGGAAAATATATCTACAATTTTTATCCTAAAACGATTTTTTTTTCTTTCAATTTATTGGGTTTTTTCAATTTTTCTCCCTACTAACATAATTATATACTGAAAACTTAAATCATAAATTTAGATTACAAATATTTAAGAAGAAAAATTTCTAGTAATTGATCTCTTAAATTTAAGCTATTAAATTATTGTGAACAGTTATATTAATAAAACAATAAATGGTATAAAAAAAAAAATGTAATCCATGCATTAGAAATTAGCTGGTTACATGGTTTTATCACATTTTTTGATATCATCCATATATAGTATAAAAGATTGCCTAGATTGTGAATTAAAAACAAAAACGACTCGCAAAAATTGCAAAATAATGGCGGAATGCGAAATAAGTCTTTGTGGTACATAAAGGTAATTAAAAAACTTAATCGCTTTGGCAAAAACTTTTTTTCCGATATTTTTTTTTTTTTTTTGCAAACTAACCACCAAACAAACTTTGGCGTATGAAATTTGTATTATAGTCCCTAGATTATAAATTTAAAACAACCGTACTTAAAAATTGCAAAATAATGGCGGAACGCGAAAAAAGGATTTACTTGACAAAAGAAAAGCATTGGTATACATATTGCCGTATTTAGAACATATTGCTTCGACCACATTGAATTTTTGATGAAACGCAAAAAATTGCGAATTTCAAAAAAATCTGAAAGACGTGTTCATTTAAATCGACTATAGATTAGGATATGTAAGTTTGCTATTTCAACCACATACATTTTAATTTTGTATTGACTTGATAGTGGATTAATAAAATGAAACAGCAAATATTAAAGAAATAAACAATGACGCACACTTTGTTCCAAAAGAAAATCAATAAAATAAAACTTGTTGAAAATCGATACAAACACAGAAAAAACGCTAGAAACAGAGAAAAACTTAGGAAATTGACCATATTCTAGACAATCAATAACTAAATATCTTTTCAAAATTAAAAAATTTTATATTTTTTTTGACACTTGGTGATTGATTTCCTTGATATGGTTGTACGTTTTGCACTTATATCATTTTCCTATGACTATAGATTTGCACTGTTCTCAAATAATTTCATACGGGCTTAAAGATTTTTGTGTTTGAAAAAGTTTACTTTTTGAGGCAACCCAATATGACCCCCTTTGGAATTAAAAAAGAATTTTTTTTCTAGGCCCGATAAACCGAAACACGCCCAAAATGGCACGTGTGACGACTCAAATTAAAGGAAATTTTCTCACGATTCGAAATATGAGTTTTGTTTTAAGACCCGGCAAATAGAATTCGACCGATTTTTACAAAAAATTTTTCCTCTGCGGCGCTATATCCCACAATACACAAAAAAACCCCAAAGATTGATTAAATTTTAATTTTTTCCAAAAAAAAACAAAAACTTTTACCAAAATAAAGCTAATGTACGCTCTGTACTAGGGTATTCAAACGATTAATCATTACCAGGGTTGGCAGGCAATATCGCTAAAATACCGTTATCGATTCAAAACCCTTTCAACTGACTACCGTTACCCCTAAAATACCGTTACCGAAATAATCGAAATACCGTTATCCTTAAAATACCGTTACGGAAATAACTAAAATACCGTTATCCTTAAAATACCGATACCGAAATAAATTAAATATCGATATCCTTAAAATACCGTTACCGAAATAAACAAAATTCCGTTACCCCTAAAATACCGTTATCGTTATTTTTAATTTTCTGCTTTTGGTAATTGCACGTGGGTATTGAGTATTTTTCGTACTTTAAGTTGGTAAATTGGTTTTGTTTTTAATCTCGTTTGTTTTTTGTAAAAAAAAAATTTTTTAAAAATTGTGATAAATAACATAGTATAACACTAAAAATGCATCGGGCATGTGATATATCAATTCTGATAGATTTTAGCCTGAGTATCACGAATGTGAACACCAAATTTTAAAATTAGCTCTAGTTTTTGAAATATTCGCAAATTTAACTTTTAGCAAAAAGTCAGTTTCTTCGTTAAAATTTCTTATTTATATACCTGACTAAACTACGGATAATTTTTAATATGGTTTAAAAGTATAGACTTTGGGCTTTTAGAACCATACTAACTTATTTTTGTTAGATAAAGGATCTAGGTTATAATTGCAATTCAAATGAAAACTTCACTTACTTTCCTATTTTGCAAATCAAGTAAAATCCTTTAATCGGATTGGCAAAGTCTTAACACATGACGTAAATTAATATTCCACTAAATTCATTTTGTCAAAAAAATCACAATTTTTGCATCAACATTTTCCGAAAATTCAATCTGAAATACAAATTTCAATTTCAGTAATTGTTAAAGTCGATTTCATTTAAAATTTTGGGTAGCAGTATGTTTTGACTTGGTTTATTTTTGGAGCATTCTGATTGGTTAATTTATTTTCAACCAATCAAAATGTTTGAAAATATAAATATTTTTGTAGGGTTTTCATATACCAAATTAACAAAACCGTATGTTTAACAATAAAACGGACCGCTCTTTTATGGTGCTTTTTTGAACATCCATATTTTAAAATCGTTATTTGTTAGGAATTTGCACTTAAATTATCGAAAACTTTGTTGAAATTGATTAGAAAATATGTGTCTTACATATTTCAATGCTTTTATCTGAGTTTCTTAATTTCAGATTCGTCACAGACTCCTTAATTTTTAGGTATTAAAAAAATCAATCTTTTTCAGCTTTAGCCAATTTTTACTTAAAACCAAAATACAAAGTGCGATTTTTTTTTGATAAATTTAGTAACATGAGATATTTACTAATGGTATAAGTTAAAAAAAAATGGATGTTCCAATCATCGCAGATTTATTATTAACGAAATCGTGAAAAATAAGAGAAATATCAACTTCAAATGCATATATAGAGAATATTATCGCAGCTGTGAAAACGTGCGACATATCAAATTAAAGGGCATGTTTCATCCTATTAAAATTTTGCAAAAAATAGCGTTCATACTTTTAATTTTGTATTTTTTTGCAAAAAGTTTATCACGAAATTGAATTTTTCTACAAATACTGTTTTGCAAATATTTCTTTAACTATAGCTAACTTTAAAATTCCAGTGCCATATTCGTGATCTGTGTCCCAAAGTCTATTAGAAATGATGTGTCGCAATCCCGATGCATCAAATTTTTCTTATTTTGTTGTACTGTGTAATTTGCTGTAGGCTTGTACCTATCCGGATTTCATTCTGTCTTTAAAGATAATCAAGGGATGACCTTTTTGAATCTCTAGAAATATTTGTTAGCTTCAACTCAATAAGAATTTAATGTTTTCAAGTAGGAGCGTTAACAAATAAATTAAATCAGTGTTGTCAGTTTAGGGGATTTATCCCCAAATTGGGGATTTTTTTTTCGTCAATAGGGATAAAAATTTCCGTTTGGGGATCCGCGGATTTATTGGGGATGACATGAAATTTTAGGGGATTTTTTGGGGATAACAGCTGTGTTTGTGTGAGTCTCTATCTGTGTTATCAAGAACGATTTTGACAGTTTTTCAACGTATTCCGGCTTTCTACTGTCAAAATTGTTAGAGATATCATTGATAGGAATGCCGCACAAACACAGCTAACATATTATTGCCTTTTTATATTTTTATGAATTTAACCCTGATAATTCTAAATATTTATATATTTCTTTTAAGTATGATGATAATAGTGCATGACTTTAGGTTACACAAATTTGTGTCTGGAAAGTTAATGTGCTTACAAACCTTAATTGCTTTTGGTGAAAATTTGAATTTCTTTTGGTTCCAAAATATTTAAGGTTATTCGGATGTAATATGAGTTATAAGAAGTTCTTCTTAAATTAAATATATACTTTACATGTTATTCAATTGTCAAAATTCAATCCATCTGCTGAAATATTAAAACTTTTTTATACAGTACCATACGCAACAAAATGTCTGAAGCTGATGAATCGGAAAATTTTGACTCTGAAATATTTAAAACGAAAAAATTTGGCTCCCATTTTTTTATGCTGTCATTTCAATTTATTTGTTCTTTTTTATAATTTTTTAGAATTACAAAATTTATTGAGTTTGAGTGTATAAGGTACCGAAAAGAATTAAATAAATATGGTGTTTTTACATTAATTAAAAAAAAAAGTTAACGAATACGAATTTTTTCCAGAAAATAAAAATTGGGGATTTTTGGGGATAACAAATTGAAAATTGGGGATTTTTGGGGATAACAATTTCAAAATTGGGGATAAAGTCTGAAAAAAAAACTGGCAACACTGTCTTAAATCCCAAAGAAAAAACAAAAGCAACATAAAATTATCACAGTTTGCTGTAGTAAAGTAGTGGTATTTATTTACGCATAATAAATTTTTAATTATTTTTTAGGACTTTTTAAACGTTGATATTAAACGAAAGGATTAATAATTATTGTAATTAATGGTTATTAGAATTATTAATTACAATTAATGCTTAATGTTGATAATATATTTATATAATTGCACTTTAAAAGCACCATAAATATGAACATGTAACTATTTAGTGACATCACTGTTTTTTATTACTATTGTACACTTTATATACAACTCTGTAACAACCGCCTTTTCTATAAATGTATTTCATCATCTTTTTATATTCTTAATAAACTTTCATCTTACAACAGGTTATGGGCCTACACTCGTGTTTAATTTAAAATCGTGTTTTTTTTTTAATTAAAGTTTTTTTTTTTTTTGATAAAATTATTTAAAAAAAAAAGGAAAAGGAGAAGGGAAAATGAATACATCGTACGCACAATTCCCTAAATTGTCAAGTTCAAATTACCATGTTTGGAAATTCAACATGGAGTTGTTGCTGCTGGAAAGAGAATTGTGGGATGTTGTAGTTGATACTGCTCCTGTGGTGAACGATGGTAAATGGTTGACACGTGATGGTAAGGCAAGAGCTGCTATTGGTCTTGCGGTGGAGGAATCCCAAAAGGTACTCATCAAGCAACTAGGAACTGCAAAGGAATTTTGGGACACATTGAAAAAACATCACGAGAAGTCTAATATGACGAATAAAGTGAGTCTTCTAAGACAAATGTCATCGAAGAGGTTGGTTAGTGGTCAAACCATGGAAGACCATATCAATGAATTTTTATCAATTGTGGATCGTCTACGTGATTTGGGTGAGGATATGAAAGAACATAAGGCTGTTGCGTTTTTGCTGGGTACATTGCCGGAAGAGTATAACTCTTTAATTTCGTCATTGGAAATGCGTGCTGAAGCGGATCTCACTCTTGATTTGGTGAAGGAAAAATTACTTCAAGAATTTAAAAGGAAATCTGGATGCGAGCAAGAAAGTGAGGCTGCGTTTAAAATATACAAGAAAAAGTTTGTGCCTAAATGTTTTTCGTGTGGCAAGCCAGGTCATTTTAAACGAGAATGTACGAACAAAAATGTACATAATCAACAACAAAAACAACAGAAGTCAAATAACAACCGTGCCAATATTGTGAAAAATGACAATAAGAATGTTTGTTTTGGTGTCATGAAAGGAAAATCAAACGGTGACTGGTTTATTGATTCAGCTGCAACGTGCCATATGTGCTGTGATGTAAAATATTTCGTAAACGTTAATAAACAACAAATTGAAACCATATATTTGGCTGATGGTACTGAGTTGAAGGCAAGCGGAAAGGGTGATTGCAAATTGTTTTGTGAAGGCAAGGAAATTCTTGTCCAAAATGTGCTATTTATCCCTGAATTAGATGGAAGCTTGTTATCCGTTCGGAAATTGACTGGTGACGGTTTTGAAGTGTCTTTTAATACAAATGGTTGCTCAATTTCTAAAAATGGTCATATTTATGCAAAGGCTTCAATGAAAAATAATTTGTTTGTATTAAATCATCATCATAGGGCGAATATGGTATCAGATTGCGTTCATGTTTGGCATCGTCGATTTGGTCACAGAGGTATTCATGCTATTAATTCAACTGTTTCTAAGGAGTTGGTGCAGGGTGTAAAAATAAAGAAATGTAGCTGTACGTTGGATTGTGAAGTGTGTTTAAAAGCAAAGCTCACACGAAATCCATTTCCAAAGGCGTCAGAATCCAAATCTAATGAAATTTTAGATTTGGTACATTGTGATTTATGTGGCCCTATGCAAAACAAAACCCCTAGTGGTAATCGTTATTTTTTAACGATGATTGATGATTATAGCCGTTATTGTACCGTTTTCTTTATTCCATCAAAGGATTTGGCATTCGATAAAATAAAAGAATTTATTGAACAATCAGAAAATCAATTTGGAAAACGCATGAGAGTTCTCAGAACTGATCGCGGTGGAGAGTTTGTGAACAAAAGAATGCAGAACTATTTTAAGAGCAAGGGTATTAAACATCAACTCACTGCCCCCTATACTCCTGAACAAAATGGTGTTGCAGAGAGGAAGAATCGAAGCTTGATGGAGATGGCCAGGTGTATGCTGTATGATGCGGATATGCATATCAAATTCTGGGCTGAAGCAGTTAACAATGCTAACTACATACAAAATCGTCTTTTATCAGCTGCTGTAAGTGTAACACCATTTGAGTTGTGGTTCGGAAAATCTCCAAACTTGAGCCATGTTCGTGTTTTTGGTGTTGTTGCATACGTCCATGTGGACAAGGTGAAACGCAAAAAGTTGGACGCTGTAGCTGTCAAATGCAATCTGGTGGGTTATGCAGAGGAATCAAAAGCTTTTCGTTTGCTAAATAGTGAGACCAATAAGATTATTATTAGCCGTAATGTAAAATTTTTGGAATCAAAAGACTATATTTCTGATAATGTTTTGGTGGACGATAGTGTTCCTAATGATGAAAATGTCTATGTTTCACTCTCAAATATTGATTCCAAAATTGTTTCGTCTCAACCACCAGAGGTATTAGACGAAGATGTTGATGAAATAAGCACAGACGATTTTCATGGGTTTGAGTCTGATGAGGAGTTTTTGTCGTCACCTGATTCGGAAACGTTACCGGATGATGTTGATGTTACTCCTAGAGCTTCTTCAAGACCTACCAAGGGCGTTCCTCCGAAAAAGTATGGATACAAAGTTTATGTTGAAAATGATCCGGTAAGTTATGATGATGCTTTATCTAGATCAGACAGCGAACAATGGCTGAATGCTATGAAGGAAGAGATGAAAGCACTGCAAGATAACAAAACATGGAATTTAATGGAACTACCTCGTGATGGTAAACTGATTGGTTGCAAATGGGTCTTTAAAACTAAACAAACAATTAATAATGGGAAAAAGTACAGAGCTAGATTGGTCGCAAAGGGATTTTCCCAAAAATACGGTGAAAACTACGACGAAATTTTTGCGCCGGTTGTAAAGCAGACTACATTTAGAAGTTTATTAGCCATTGCAAGTCACAAGAAAATGAAAGTGCGTCACGTTGATGTTAAGACGGCGTTCCTTTATGGTGAGTTAAATTCTGATATATATTTAAAACAACCTGAAGGGTTTGTTATGCCTGGAAAGGAAAGTTTTGTTTGTAAATTGAATCATAGCTTGTATGGACTTAAACAATCGGCTCGTTGCTGGAATCTCCGTATCAATCAGATCTTAATTGGTTCGGGATTCAGAAGGGGAAAGGCTGAGCCTTGTTTGTATGTGAAAGGTGGTGTCGATTCAATTACATATATTTTAATTTATGTGGACGACATTATTATAGCCTCTAAAACCGATGAGGAGATCGAAGATGTTGTACGTATACTCAAATTGCATTTTGACATAACAGAATTGGGTGACTTAAGGCTTTACTTGGGCATTGAAGTAAGCTTCACTGATGGTTTATTTTATTTATCCCAAGAGAGTTACATCAACAAAATTATAAATGAATTCGATCTTCAAGATGCAAAGATTTCATCTATACCAATGGATCCCGGATATTTAAAGGGAAATTCCAATAATCTACTCGAAAACAACAATTTATACCGAAAAGCGATCGGATCACTATTGTACGTCTCGAACAATACTCGACCGGATATTGCTGTCGCCGTTTCAATCTTATCTCGAAAAACAAGTATCCCAAATGAAAATGATTGGACAGAGGTCAAACGAGTTCTTAAATACCTTAAGGGAACTGGAAATTTAAAATTATGCGTTGGGTCTAAGTCTAATTTAGAATTAAAAGGCTTTGCTGATGCTGACTGGGCAGGTGACGTATTGGTCGCAAATCTACAAGCGGTTTCGTTTTCAAGCTTGGTGATGCTGTCATTAGTTATGCCAGCCGAAAGCAAGCGAATGTTACTTTATCTTCTACCGAAGCTGAGTTCGTGGCTCTTGCGGAGGCATCTCAAGAACTTTTATGGATTATTCAGCTAATGAAAGAATTTGAAATTGATATACTAAATCCAATAATTTTTGAAGATAACCAGAGCAGCCTAAAAATACTTCAAGACGAAAAGATATGCCCTAGAAGTAAGCATATTGATGTAAAGTACTATTTTGTTCGCGACTTATGGAAATCGAAGGATGTCTTATATGATTATTGCCCCACGGATTCTATGTTGGCTGATATTCTAACTAAGCCCTTACAGAAGATTAAAATATGTAAATTTCGAGAGTTAATTGGTTTATGTAAATAGCTTTATTTATTTTCTAATAATACTTTTGAGTTTATATAAATCTATTTTTAAACAATATTTATAATATTGAGAAGGGGTGTTGATAATATATTTATATAATTGCACTTTAAAAGCACCATAAATATGAACATGTAACTATTTAGTGACATCACTGTTTTTTATTACTATTGTACACTTTATATACAACTCTGTAACAACCGCCTTTTCTATAAATGTATTTCATCATCTTTTTATATTCTTAATAAACTTTCATCTTACAACACTTAAGGTAATAAAGCTTGTTTAGTGAGCACTCTGAATTAATAAAATAAAGGGATCGAGGTACGGAACGTAAAGGTAAAATCAATTCTCAACAGAATTCCTCTCTACATTTACGTTTTTTATGTATTCAATGCATACGAAAGAGATACAAATTAATGTACATGGTCTTATATTCTTCTTTCACTCTTTAGCTCGTTGTCGTGTGGTCAGTGTTGCCAGGTTAATTGGGCACAAAATCGTCAAATATTTTTGAAAAAATCGTCAAAATCGTCACTACGTTTTGAAATATTGTTAAAAATTGTCAAAACTTTAATAATCAAATATTTTTATTATTATAACTAGGGAATGCAAAATCCCGGGAAAGCGGGAAATTTATCTTGAATTCCCGTGACCCCGGAATCCCACAAAGGACAAATTAGAAAATATTTTATAGTAATTTAAAAATGCTTATTAATAAGATGTCTTAAAGACCTCAAATTTTCAAGATCGTGAAAAAGCTCAGGTGGTTTTTCTTGTAATATTCGTAGTGGGAAAGAATTACATTTATATTAGAAATTATATAAGTCTAATTATATATGTAATTTTAAAAATTAAATAAACTAAAACTAATTTCTTGACTAAAACACTTGTCCGTAAAAAAAATTAATATAGAAAATAATTTTATAAAATTGGAAAAAAAATTATGGGAACAAATTCTAACTTACTTGAAAATTTTTAAAAATCAATGGACAAATGTGTTTTTAATTCAGAATAAGTGCGATTCAGAAATTTTTATACAAACACTATTTATTTGAGTGGTTTTCTTAAAAAAATATATTTTTTTAACTTCCTTTTAGTGCCTGTTAAAAAAAAGGACTTAAAAAGTTCGATCAAGTACACAAATTAATCAGTGTGTTCGTTTACTCGAAAATCTTACTTCTTTTACTACAATTTTGTAAGTTAATGAGCAAGCGTAATGTAAGATTTTTACTATTTTCAAAACGTTGGAAAATTTTGCATAAGTAAATTTGAAATAATTAACTTTATTATTTTAAACTGCATTTTTTGAAATCCCGGGATTCCCGTTCCAAATTCCCGGGAATGCGGGAACTGAAAAATGCCCAATTTCCCGGGAATCCCGGGATGCATTCACTAATTATAACCCTAAAATCATAATAGGGGTTTTCATATAAACTCGTATTCTACTCGTAAACGGTGTAAACCTGGCATGATTATGAGTTTAATCTCAAACTGCATACATAAAAAATATGGTTTGTATTTATACAAGGTTTACTAGGAATTTTGCGAGTTTATATGAAAACCCCTAATATAAAAATTTAAAAAATCACCCGGTTTTCGGTGTCAGCTGTAATTTAATAAAAATTCTAAAACTTTAGTTTTTTATTCGATTGACTGAAGTGAAGGAAACTTTCAATATAAATTGATTTTGTAACAAAAAGAATTTCTGATGAATGGGGGAATATTTAGTTGATCTCTTATTTTTAAGTAAATGAATGTTCTTTTAGTTTGACTCTAGATCATAAATTAATATCACTTTCTGTTTTAAATTATTTTAAAATCAAAGAAAGATGATACAATTTTTACAAGTAAATTACAAAGAATAAAAATATATTTGAAAGAATTCGATAAGACCAGCAATACAGAATACGTATTTTCGGCTTTCGCTACAAAGCCATCATCAGTGTATTTCGTCTTGAGTGGTTAATATTTTAATGATTGTCTACTTATGTGACCGCTGAAAGAAAATCGAATTTCTTATCAACAACTCAACTTAGACTAACATCAACGAAATTTAACAATGCTATTTTTATCCTTTGTTATTATTACTCTATTTGGCTTTGGTATCCAATTAGATACACGTGTATATAAAAATATGTAATTATATGTGGCATATGTAGTGACATATAGATAGATATATAATTGGATATTATCATAAATTGCACTATATAAAGTGTAATATGAAGGAAGATATATTTCTATATTTAATATACAACGTTATACAATGTTATACAATGTAATATAATTTTGTATGAATAAATATTTTGCAATATATTACCACAAGCAATTTTATAAAGTCATATAAATCTACATCAAAACTTTTTTATTTGGGTAGTAAAAATCGTCAAAACTGGCAACATTGCGTGTGGTTTATCCCGATTTGGATAAAGTTTCAATATGTGAAAGAGGGGACAGAAAAAATAAAAATATTGACAAAATCTGATCTCAATTATTATATTTTTTTATTCGTATGAATTTCAGAAGAGTTACTGAATTTATTTTTGTTCTTTTTTTAAATAAAATTATTAAAAATAACACAAGTGTATACAGTAAAACTCGCTTAAGACGAACTCCGGGGGACCAGATTAATTAGTTTGTTGTAAGCGAGGTTCGTATTAACCGGGGTAAAATTTATTTAAAATGCTCTAATTATCCACAAAATATTTAAATTTCCTTGAAACAACTTTAAATATTTTAATATTTTTATTTGGTTTCCTAAATATATTGTTTGTAATATATTTAAGAAAAAATGTCTGTGTGTTCGGTTTAAAATTTGTCAGAAAACAAAAAAAATATAGAAAAAATTGTCGAATTTTGTAAAGTTCGTATTAAAAGTGGAAAATTATATAGAAATTTGTTTGTGGGACCATCACAAACAGTTCGTTTTAACTGAGTGTTCGTCTTAAGCGAGTTCGTATTAACCGATATTTTTTATATTAAATTTGTGGCCAAAACTTCGGGACTTCTAAATTAGTTCGTATTAACCGAGATTCGTCTTATCCGAGTTCGTTTTAAGCGAGTTATACTGTATATATTATTTTATAGAATTTTTTTCATTAATCGATTAATTTTGTTCGATTAACCGGTTAAGAAAAAACCCGAATAACTATTTGTACGATTAATCGATTAAAATAAAAAGGCCATTAATTGAATACCCTACTATGTACCAATGATAGCAACTACAAAATAATATTTTTTAACACCTAAAATGACAAAAATGCACCTAGCCCGAATTCTATTTTCCGGATCTTAAAACAAAATGCATATTTCAAATCGTGAGAAAATTGCCTTTAATTTGAGTCATCACACGTGCCATTTTGGGCGTTTCGGTTTTTCGGACCTAGCGGGTTCCGGGGGCCCCGTCCCCCTTAACAACATATAGAAAAAAATTTTCTTTTTTAATTCCAGCGAGGGTCATAGTTTTTTTTTGAGGGGTGCCCCAAAAAGTAAACTTTTGAAAAAAGGCTTTTTCCAAACGCTATCAAAGCTTCCCCAATGTTCTGTCTAACATTTATTTTTAACCCCGCGGTTACCCAGTGGTATGCCAGTGCTTGATTTTTTTGTACCACTAGCGAACTTTTGACTGAGCGGTTTAACCGAGGATTCGTCTTAAGCGAGTCGTATTCATTTTTAAAGTTTTTTATATGAAAACTGATACGAAAACATGGGAACTTTCAAATTTATTTGTAGTAACCAGGGCAAGTTTTTTTTGGCATTTGCCATTAAATGCCATTTTTCACTTATTTGCCAAAAATCGTTGTCTATTTTTTTTAGACTTTTCATTATAAAAATGCTATAAAATTGAGTAGACTCAATCTTTGTAAACAATTTTTGTAAAAAATTACAAAAAATGATCGGCCTTACTATCAATCTTTTTCGAAGGTATATTTTTATCAAAGTCGACTTTATTTTAAAGCAAAGGTTTTGTTTTTACAGTACCATACAAAATATTTAAAATAGAACTTTTAAAATAATGCCAAACATATAAATTCAAAAATTTTGTTTATTTTTATGGAAAATCAAAACAAAATATTCGAAAATAAAAAGGAAATTTGTAAATAAATATAAACAAAATTTGAAAACAATAAAAACAAAATAAATAAATTTAAAATATAAACAAATGAAACTTCAAATTTAAAACATAATTTTAAGGTACATTCTAAATATTTTGTATGGTAAGAAATTTAAAATAATAGTCGACTTTTGTGATTTAAAATCGACTTTTTCTTTTTTATAGTAAAGGTGGATATTTTTTAGAGATGATTTATATGAAGAAGAAGAAGAAAACATTTTTATTGAAAAATTTAACAGACACAAGGGAATCATATTTAATATTTAATAAAATTCAAGATGTTTTTTTAAATCATACTAATATACGGCGAATGCTCTTTAACAGTTCAACGGTAAATTCCTTCAATATCGTATTTTTGTTGAATACATTCAGAAAGACACTTAAATCAACTTTATACTTTAAATTTTTTGGAATAACCATGCCATTTTTGCGTTTTTTGTGCCAATATTACCATTTTTTCGTGCCATTTTGCCTGTCAATTTAAACTTTTTTTGTGCCATTTTAAACTTGCCCTGGTAACACGTTCAACAATGTCAGTTTAAATTTGTTTTTGTAAAGATTTTTTCCTTTCATTAATAGATATTTCTTCTTTCGAACTAGAAATGTTGCTTCAGAACCTGTTTTAGAATCTGTTATAGATCTACACTCAAAAAAATAAGTTAGTAGAAAAATTAGTAAAACGTCTTGTATATCAAGTGTACTAGTTTTCAGCAATTTTTTTTGCTGAAATTCCGTTTTCAGCTAAAATTTTAGTTATATTTTTTAGAACTAAACTAATGTTTTACTAATTTATTTTGCTACAAAAAATGTGCTGATAACCGCATGCATAGCGTGGACGACAACCAGATAGACAAGATGTAGATGTCGCAGCTTGTCTGGAAACGGAAATGACAAAAAATGAAAAACAACTCTACACATATTCTATATTTAAATTTTCAGCAAATAAATTAACTAAAGTAAAATTTCGCTACAAGTTTTTTGAGTTTTTTTCAGTCTACTAATATTCAGCAAAAAGTTTAGTGATTTTAGCAAGGATTTTTTTCATTTGCAGTCGACTAAATGTTAGCAAAACTTTTGCTGAAGATTACTATTTTTTTGGTAAAAATCAGCTCGCTGATTTTCAGCAAACCTTTTGCTGAAATTACCAACTTTTTTGCAAGCACGCTCCTGACTAAAAATTTGCTGACACAGCAACATTTTTTGCTGACTTTACTGACTTTTTTTTTTGAGTGTAGGATACTTTATAAAACTTGTTCCATTGAACTGATGTTAGAGGAACCTGTCCTTGAAGAGAAGCAGAGGAAATCGATTCTATAAATTTTTTCTTCTAAAGTTGAATAATCACCCCATGAAAATTTTCTGTTTCAAAAAATCGTTTCTAGAATAGTTACTAACCCTTGCCACTATCAATTCTAAAACCGACTATTTTTGTTTGCAATTGTCGCAAAAGTACCGGCTTCTATAATTCTGAATTGAAACTAGTTCTAGAACAGATCCTCTGTCAGTTACACCGGTCTTATAAGGTACATATAACGGGTTCCTGAACTAGATTCAAGGAATCAGTCCTAGTAGAACCCGTTGCAGATTGGTTTTTTTATTTTTTGTGGTTCTGTAGTGCGATTTTTTAACGACAAAAGTAGGTAGTTAAGTTGTCAGTTTACTATGAAAACTTCTCAATTTAACTACCGAATTTTGCCGTTAAAAAGTTACAGAATTGCTGCTCTGTACTACGATTCTCTAACTTAACGAATTTATCATTATCGTTAACTAACGATAATTGTCGGTTGAGTTACCGAAAAAGCTATTTTGTAATTTATTTAATATTTGACTAGAGATACCGAAAAAGTAGTTAATTTGAAATTTGTTTACTTTGAAAATGTACGAAGTAACGACAAGAGTAGTTAATTTGAACTTCAAAAAAATTCTGTAGATAAGTTAACGGATTTTTAAATACAAGTATCGATATATTAGAGAAAAACTTTTGACGAATTTTATTGTTAATTATCGAATTTTGATTATATAAGTACCGAATTTTGTCGTTAAAAAGTCAAGGAATCCATATGGCTGAAATCAAAAAATGTGATAAAATTTTGGGCCAAATTTGTGAGAAGCAAAAAGTGTTAATATTTCGGTTTTTTCTTAATGGAATCAGTAAGTTTAGTCATTATAAACCTAATTGCAAAAAATCTCATCTACAAGTTGCCGCAATAACTTTTTTTTGCACAATTTTAATTTTTTTTGTTGTAACGGAGTTTACATTTCTGCAAGCAAAAGATATAACAAAAAAAATTGCGTACGAATTTTCTTCAATTTGTTAGTTTTTCGTATTTGGGTTTTCAATTTGCTTTCCAATGATATATAATTTGTGTTTATCAAATTAGCGGTTTCGCGAATAAAAATACAATTCGTTCCGCGAAAAAAATTTTTATTTTTTTTTTTTAATTTTGTATTTTTGGTCCTTTTAAATGCTTTTCAAAAAAATAAAATTTTTTAAAATCCCAACAGCGGTTGCGCAGTTACAAAATAATATATTAAAAACATAACATTTCGCGATCAAAAAATTCTTAAATTGTGTGAAACAAATTTAATTTGTCAAACTAATGTCAGTAATGACTCGAAATATCGATTAAAAAACTATTAACTTTCTTTGATTTGACGCAAAATTATTAGTTGAATCGTCTTTTGACGCATAAATATTAGTTGAATCACCTCTGTTTATGGTTATTTTAAAATATTTTAAACATTTATCTACATTTATTTGATTGAAATCTGATGCAAGCAATTGTGGTTACGGAGTTTACATTTGGTTACTTTTTTCGTTTTCTTTCAGAAACGCTTTACCAGAATTTTTTTCCGAAACAAAATCGCATGATGCCTACAAGGTGAATCCAAATATGACATTGTTTTTCTTACTCGTTAAATAGTTTGGTGTAAAAATTAGGAACGGAGTTTACAACATTTTTTCAAATCTTATTAAAGATATCCTTTTACATCTCGAGAATGTTACATGCTGCAGAAAAGCTTCAAGTCTGTTATACTGGATGATTACTTACAGTCCAACGATCATTTGAGTATAAATAACATTATACTTTTCGCAATATAAATAATAGATAACTCCAAAATTCTGATATATGCATTTTTATCAAAAATTATGACGAAAAATCGTTACAGAGTTGAAGTCGTGATAGCTAAGATATACGAAAAAGTTTGTAAAATGTATTAATTTTTATTAAAAACGGCACTTTTCCTCTTCATAAAAATTCTTACAGTTAGTGTTTAGCTTTATTGGTTATTAAAATATAAGCTATTAAGGTTAAAAAACCTTATGAGTTCCTTGTTACGGAGTCTACATTTGGCCTATAAAATTGGTCACAAATTTTATGCATTAACCAAAAATTGGTCAGATTGTTATAAATTTTGTAAAACAGGTGACAATGCGCTGATATATATCGAAATATGTTACTCAAATGTAATCCATGCATTAGAAATTAAGTGGTTACACGGTTTTTATCACATTTTTTGATATCACCCATATAAAAAATGTTTAACATATAAAAAATGTTTCAATTAACATTGTTAATATTGTATTTCAAACAATTCTGAGATCATTGGTCCTCAAACGGTTAAAGAAGCTGCATTAAGTTGAGATTTTCAAAAACAATATACGTTTATACGATATATACTTGTTTCAAATTCATATACCAGTGAAGATCACGTCTTAAAAACGGTGTCAAGAAACCATTTATATAAAAAGAAGTGCATGCTAAAACATCATTTAATAGTGCCAATAGTTTTGAAATAAACTAAACGAACCTGAGAATAGGAAAAAATATAAAAATATATCAACATGAATAAATACATTGTAAGTATAACATGTAATAAAATTTAGTATCCCAAGAACATTTTTTGTAGTCATAACCAAGTCTATTATAAAGCTGGTTTACTTAGCATTGATTCTAAGAAATTAGTTTTGAAACCAGTTAATCCGAACTAAAATGTAAGGTTAAAGTAATTTAAAATTTGTTGAGAAATGGGAACAGTTCCACTTTGGAGTAAAAAAAACGTTTGCTATTTGGTCATTAAAAAAAAATCATTCGGCGGTGTTCTAAAAAACTATTCGACATAAAATTGCTTACTTTCATAGAAAATTACGTGTTGTTGTTGTTAAAAATCGCATGATTTTATGTGAATTAATTTTTTAGAACACCTCAGCTTATTTGTGGAATAGATAGTAGAGCAGGTTCATACGAAGTTATTCTTAAATTGGAATTTCGCAGTAAATAATTTTGCTGGGATTATACGGTAGTGGAACATATAAAAAAGTAGGAAGATAATATCATGCTTTATTTCCGTTGGGTTTTGCGGGAAGGAAATAAAAAAATAGAAAAATATGTGTATTACAGCAAAGTTTGTATTACAATTTCCGTTTACATTAAACTAATCGAATAATATGGTTTTATCTATTTTTTTACAGGTTTTTGCATTCGCAGTTTTCGCTTTGATAGCCTCTGGTAACTGTGGCAGCAATTATGGCAGTAAAATTGGCTATAGTAACTTGGCCTCCATACCAGCTCCAGTTTATAGTGCTCCTTATTCACATTCTTCACGTGTTGGTCCCAACTACTCAGTACAACCTGTTTATGCCAAGGAATTGTTTCCAGGAAAACAAAATTATCGAACCTATAACTCGGCTCCTGTCTACAGTCAAGTATCTTTGCCCGTAGTTCCCTCTGTTCCAGTAGCTAATGTGTTACTTCCAGCTCACAGCTCATCTTATGGTGCTCCTGCTTTCAATTATGCACCTTATTAAAAAGTCTAACCCACTTACCTCCATAGTGTTGCTATAATTATAAAAACGGCATACTTCAATGAAGGGCATGTTAATCCATTTACGGAACCAGTTACCTAGTGTCTTCAAATGCAATAAAAACTGCCATAAAATTAGAAAATTACACACAAAGCAATAACAAAATAATTTTCGTTGTTGCTTTGTGTGTTATTTTCAAATTTCATTGCACATTTTTTCATTTCACTGGACTAGGTTATTCAAAAATTTTTACATAACGTTGTTTTAAAACGCTTAAAATTCAAAATTATTTGTTTAAATTAATTTATAAAAAAAAAATGTTATTTTGGCTTTAATTTTCTCGTTTTGGCTAAATTTGTTGATATTACAAAAAAAGAAGAATATTTATCATGCATTTGTTGAAGAAAAGAAGAAAATGAAAAAGAATAAAACCAAGTACTGAAAGAAATTGAAATATTTTTTTGTTTTTGTTGCTATAACTTTGTATTTTTATTGTTTAAATGTCAGTCAGCATAATGATAAATCTAAAATTTTGCATTAGTGCAATTTTATTTGAGTTTAATTCATATTTGCTGAATATTCATATTTCATTGAAACTTGTTGATCTACAAATTTTTAATACTTGTTATGTAACAAAAAAATACTACTTAAGCGGTAAAATATGAAAATTAAAAAAAAATTGATTCTTGTACACTTAGAATATTTAATAGTTAAAGACCGCTGCAAATGTAATTACACTTATAAAAAAAAAGTTAGTACAAAAGTCTGTTAAACGCGTTCTGGCGCAAATGAACTGACTTTTCAGTTATTTTGTATTAAAATTTAGGATTAAACTAATATTTTTGTAAATCCCATTTAGCATAACAATTATTTTCATCCGTATTTGAACTAACTTTGCAACCTAATTTTTAGTAATTTATGTTCCTTAATTTTACAAATTTTTCAGCTAATTTAAACCGCAATTATTTCCCAAAGTTTATATTTTTGTGTCTCTGCTATCAATCAATATCAATATCACATAGAGATGGCGCTATATTTTCATAATTTTTTATTGTATAATTACAAAATGGCTTATATCTCGGAAATTAGCGAGATAGAACAAAATGCACAAAAATCCGATACTATAAACTTATCAATCTTTATAAGTCATACTCCCAAAAATAAATATCGGCCTGTCTCGGGACAGATCCGTAGAGCCCCAAAACCAAGACTGTGAGCGATATTTTAGCTGAAATTTTCAGTTAAATCAGGTAATATTTCTGTTGAATTTAGCTCAAATTTCTTAGCTAAGTTAACTAGAATTGTCTGTGTATTTAGCAGTGTGTAAAATTTAGCTTACCTAAATACAGGTACTATTTCCTGTTATTTTAGCAGAATTTTGAACTATTTTAAATTTGACTTAAAAACTACTCCACTTGCATTCCAGTTAAGTCAACCGTAATTATCATTTGCTTTTTACTTTAATGCTACATTTACACTTAAAGAAACTTAACAAAAAACTAATAGGTTTTGAAACTACTTGTATTTACTAGTTTTTGTTTGTAGAGTAATACTCCGTTTAGACTGAAGGAAAACTAATTAGTTTTTGTCTCTTGCTAGTTTTTAATTGTCAAAACGCATATTTAAAAAACAATCAAAAACTAGTTTTGTACAAAAAGTAGGTAGTTTATGCTCGGTCTAAATCATACATGGGACTAATTAATTAGGTGGACTAATTAATTGATGATTTCATTACCATTACATTGATATCAATTGTAATGAAATTATTTTCATTACCATTTTTTTAATTAATGGTAATGATTCTAAAATTTAATTTCATTGATTAATGACAATGATTTTTAAATTTCAATTAAAAAAATAATTGCCATTGACAGAAAAATGTAAATATGGAGTAAAACTCGCTGAAATCGAAGATGGAATATGCTCATTCAGGCTCATGCTCATTTGAAATTAAATATTACTTTCCATTTCATTATTATTTGAATTCAGGTAAAGTTTAACGGAATTAAATGGATTCTCCTTAATAAATTATGTTTTATAACTTCCCTGGCCAAACCAGATATTCGTTTTCATTTGTCTGAATTTTTTTGTTTTTAATCGATTGTAATTAGTTTTTTTTATACCATTACCATTAGTAATGATTTTTTTTCTAATGAAAAATATTTCATTACTATTAAATGGTAATGGAATTTTTTTCATTGTCATTAGTATGAGCTAATGGTAATGAAAATTCAATGGTAATGACTTTCTATATTTTTTCATATGTGACGCGCACATATGAACCCTTAGGTCCCTTTCTCAGGAGGGCATGGGATCGGTCTCATTCGATGCTCAGATGTTGTCCACATCAAAAAAAAAAATTGATTTTTTTACCCTTAGGTCCCTTTCTCTATGCGCTGTCACATATATTTGTTTAGAATATTGTTTTGCATCAAGTCCAAATTCTAATATGATATTGTCATATTAGATTTTATTTATTGTTTCAAAAAGGTTGACCATTTTCATGATAGACAATACAATTGTTTCGTGGGCATGACTCCAACTCATCAGCTGTCCGCAATAACAAAATGATGATTGAAACACACAAACTAAGACATTACATAACGTACAAAAATTCAACGGGACGAGAATTTTGTACCTTTGTATCTGAACTATCTGATTTGGTAAAATCCAGTCAAAAATCAACTCTTTTGGAAAAGCAACAATTTTACATAAAAGTACCCTTTGAGTTCCAGCAAAAAAAAAATAATTGGAAGTAATGCTTTACATACTACTTATTTCACTGCTTCAAAAGTATCCCTTAGTGTAATTTGACTGCTTTTTTAGAAATAATTCTGAACAAATTCAAAGAACCACTTCTTTCATTGCTTCCAAAGTATTTGTTAGTATATTTTTACAGCTTGTTTAGAACTACTTCTGAAAAACATCCAAAAAATCTCTTAAGTATTGCTTCTAAAGCATAATTGCTTTAAAAGTATTTCTAAAAAGTGATTTTGGTATCATTTGGTATTTCTAAACAGAGAGACCAATATTTTTTTTATTTTTTTAAAATTTATTTCTTTTTTTTATTTTTTTTAAATTTATTTCTTTTCTTCATTTTTTTAAAATTTATTTCTATTTTTTTTATTTTTTTTATTATTTATAACTAATTTGTTTAACATAAAATTTTTTCTAATTTTTCAATTATTAAAAATATATAAAATAAAAATGATGAAAAATGCGCTTATGAAATAGTTCTGAAAACAATACTGAATTGCAGTTCACTTTTTGCACTTGTTTAAAAAGTACTTTTATTGAAGAGAATAAAGCACAATATCTCGCAATGACAAAGTGTTATTTTTATGCCAGTCAACTTTCATATCAATGAATAGCTTAAAGGTAAAGAGCTAGACTAGGAATCATGAGGTCGCAATTCCGATACCCGCTGGCGGCAATAAAAAACTTTTATAAAAATAAAAAAAATTTTTTTTTTGCGAAGAATTTTTTTGAACTTTCAATTGGTGAAAAAGAGCTTTTTTTACCCCTTCAAAAAATACTGAAAAAATGTTGAAGTGAGAGTACTCCTCTCCTATGACAACTCAGTGTTAAAATCATTAGTGTTTATGTTAAAAAATAAGTACATCTAGATCATCAATTTTAGTGTTTTTTGTACTGCTTCGGCATCTCTTTTTTTGCTGGGGTAATATTATATGTATGTTTGTGTGTTCGTTGTCAATAGCATTTGAAAAAACAACAAGATTATCCAAACTAAAACAATATTTTGAGTGGGACTAGCCGTGGTGTGCTGTTTGTGCAAAAAGATTAAAATGCATTAAAAATACAAAATATTCCAACTAAATATGGACCATTTATTTTGAAAGTGGTATGAGTCCATTTTCAAAAAAAAAAATGACGTAAGCATGGAATTAGGTACAATAATATTTTATAAAAAAAATAATAATTTATAAAAAAAATAGAAAATTAAAAATTTTTAAAAACTACTGAGATGTTGATGAGAGAAGTTTTAATAGTTAAAAACTTATCAAAAATGTTTATTTTGAGAGTGGTATGAGTAGGGTGACCATGCGTACTGATTTGATCAGTACATGTACTTATTTTTGGTCACTTGTACTGATGAAAAAATCGTATACTGATTTGTACTGATGTGTTTAAATTTGTACTGATTTTTAACATTTAAAATATAATAATACATTTTTTTTTTAATAAAAAAAAGCAAAATACAATGTCAAATACAATTGAATCACATTTAAATCGAATTAAATTTTTCTCTAAAGTAATTAAATTAATTTTTTTTCAAAAACTCGGGTGAATTCTTCAATTGCACGCGTTCAATTGCAATAATGATTTAAGAACTAATTAAATTGTAATTGTTTTTCTTGTAAATCTTTTTAATAAATCAAATTAATTAATTCACTGACGAATGCGTTAACTTTTTATTGTATAAATCGAAAAAATAATTCCTTAATTTTTTAAACTACTCAGCGTGAACGGAAAATTTCACTCAACCGTTCAGTGATTTAAAAAATATTTTTCCGTTCAGTGATTTACAAAAGAAAAATCCTTCACTTCAGTGATTTGAATCGATTTTTTTACCGTTCAGTGATTTAAAATAAAATATTTACCTTTTTTAAATTTTTACCATTTTGTTGATAAAACAAAATAAAAATTTCCGTTGCCACAGTAGAAAATCAATTGATACACACTTATTTGGCTGTGACAACAAAGTTTCAATCGGCATAACAACAAAATCTAAATGTTTTTATGCAAAAATTTCGAAAGGAAAATTGCCTAGAATTAGTTTTTCGATATAAAAAGTTTAAAAATCCTTAAAATTGTCTATAAATATTTTTTAATGGGAAAAAGTAGCCAGATTGTGAAAGTTTTTCTATGGCAGAAGTCACTCAAAAATTATCAAAGAGAAAACAGATTTGTTCTGACGACAGAATTTGTAGTGAATCAATTTGTTCGTTGTGCTAATCGCACATTAATAGAAAAAAGTCCGCAAAAAATTTAGTTGAAACTACTAAAAATTAGTTAAAAATAATGCTGCAGAAATAAACTGCTAAATTAACAGATTATTTTTGCTGTTTATTAGTAATATAGGAACAGCAAAAATAAAACTGTTAAATGTACAAAATTTTAGTTATATTTGGTTTAATTTTTGTAAATGGAAAATAGCAAATTAACATGCTAAAATCAGCAAAAAATTTTGCTAAATAATTAGTAGCCTAAAAAATAAAAAAACTTTAATTTTCAAGGTTTTTTTGGATTTTTTTTTTTAATGCAAATAAAAATCGAGCCTCTTGAAAACAGCAATTTACAATTTTTTAGCAAATATTTCTGCTGATTTTATCAGTATAGACTGCTATTTGCATTCAACTAAATTTAGCTTAAAAATAGCAAAAATTTTATAGATATAACAGTTTATTTTTGTTAATTTTAGTCTACTAATATTAAGGAAAATTTTCTGCAGATTTTACGGTACAATTTGTTATTGTCAATTATCTAAAAGGTTGCTTAAATATAACTAAAATTCTGTAAATTTAACAGTTTTAATTTTGCTGTTCTCATTTTACTAGTATTTAGCAAAAATATCTGCTAATTTTAGCAGTTTTTTCTGCAGCATCATTTTTAACTAATTTTTAGTAACTTTTTCTGCTATTTTTACAGACTTATTTCTATGAGTGTATCTGTCGATTGTATCTACAGAAAATTAATTACTACAATGTAATTTGTTTCCAAGATCTGAAATTCAGCCTAAATAAAAATTCGGTATTAACCGAAAAATTTTGTTGCAGCTACTGATCCATTCGATGGTTACAAATTTAGTTTATTTATTTATTTATTTGGCAATATAATTATTTTGTTTTGTAATTATATATTTTTTTTAAATATACATATATGTTAAAAAAAATTATACTGATTTCAAGTCAGAAAGAAATTGTCACCCTACACAGAAAGAATTTACAAAATTCTAATTAAATTTTTAAACACCTTTCTCATACCAAATTTGTAAATACAAAAAAAAAACTTTTTAAAAAGGCACTAACAAAGAAATTTGTAAATCGAAAAAAATTTTTTTTTTCTTTTTCGTAACTTTAAATTTTTATTTTTAAAAACTTTTTATATGAAAGATAACAATTTACAAACGAGTTACAAATATTTCAAACAAAAAAATTGTTGGAAATAAAATTTCAATTTAAAAGAAAATGTGATTGCTTCTACAAATTCCCATTGTTGGTGCCTACTGTTTTTTCTGTGTAGGTATGAGTCGCATTTTTTTTTGGTATGGAAAATAACCTAAAAATAATTGATTAAGTGAAGGTAGTTATTAGTATTATTTTTTACGGGAAAGTTCAAAATATTGTTGGAAAAAATTGTATTGGCAGTATACGTGTTCAAAGTTGAAATTCGCGAAAATGTTTAAAACAAAAATCTTCACAATTTTATGGCAAATTGTATAAACGATGATGCGTTCATTGTTAAAACACACAAGTATCTCTAAATACTCGTACTTAGTGAAGCAATTTTGGTTGAAAGCAATTGAATACTTTTTTGTTTGCAAAATGGTTTTAAATTATTTGCATTGGATACCACATTATTGCAAAACCTAATTTTCAGCTCTTCGTGAAATATTTTACATATAATTTTGTCCCAAAATTACCAAATAATATTTTTATTTTTTCATATTAAACGATTTAACAAAAATTTTTATTTTGAAAGTGGTATATACTATACATAATGAGATATGACAGATCTGTTGTCATATACAATTATAAATGATCATATCGTTGGCTTAGTCGGCAAACCTGTCAAGTCCAATTTTTATGCAAATTGAGACTGAGTAACTCAAAACGCATCATTTACAAAAAAAACGCCATTATGTTCCCAGGAAAATTTTTTACAATCGGTAGCCAACCACACCCATTCTACAACTGGTTCCACTGCAACCGATTCCATGGAACTGGTTCCGGAACCAGTTCCTGGGATCCTATATGGAAGGTGTGGGTGACGTAGAATCAGTTCCATAACTAGTTCCAGAACTGATTCTAGGGCAACCGGTTCCACTTTGGAGCCATAGAAGGGGTTGCTTTTGGGACAATTTCAAACAAAAAGAATCGGTGTTAGAATCGACAGTAGAAGGGGTTGTGAATGAAAAGTAGCTATTGTACAACCGATTCTTTGGAACAGAAAATTTTCCTGGGTTGTTTTTTTCTTGTTGTTATGCAGTGGTAAGCAATTCTGTCAAGTCCAAAAAAACAAACAAAACAATGAAAACCACATGCTAAGTCAAGCTGAAAACAACAAACATTTTGTTTCAACAAATTTCTTCAATAGAATTAAATGCGACTTTTGTTTATTTAAAGATTAACTACCCAGGAAAATTTTTTACAATCGGTGGCCAACCACACCCATTCTACAACTGGTTCCACTGCAACCGATTCCATGGAACTGGTTCCGGAATCAGTTCCTGGGATCCTATATGGAAGGTGTGGGTGACGTAGAATCAGTTCCAGAACTAGTTCCAGAACTGATTCTAGAGCAACCGGTTCCACTTTGGAGCTATAGAAGGGGTTGCTTTTGGGACAAATTCAAACAAAAAGAATCGGTGTTAGAATCGACAGTAGAAGGGGTTGTGAATGAAAAGTAGCTATTGTACAACCGATTCTTTGGAACAGAAAATTTTCCTGGGTAAATAATTATTTAGTTATTTTAACTTTTAAGGTACCCAGTGTACAATTGGAGTCCGAAAAGATTCATAAAAGAGCCCTTAGACCTTCTGAAATCATAGATATATGAGGGTGTTTTTCTTCACCGATGAAGCCTCTTTTGAGCGCACTTGTATGACTCATATAAGACTCCAAATTATGAGCATTGCTGGAAAATTTTTAATTTTCTGAGCTATTTATGAGTCATTTGTGACAATTTTTTGAGTAATTTATGAGCATTGCAAAATTTTTGAATACGCTCATAAATAAGAGTCTATTATGTTTCATTTATGACTCTAAGATTTGAGCACTCTGAAAATTTTCGTCTTTCAGAGTCTTTTATGAGTCATAATTTCTGAGCGCTCAGAAAAATGTTGGCTGGGTAACTATTACTTATAAATTTTTTCAGGAAAAACATTGTTAATTTATAAATTTTATTAGGCGATTGTCATAAATTCTGCTGACATAAATAAAATTAAATAAAAAAAAGAAAATCTGCTAAGTCCACAAAGTTGAAAGAAAATCTGCTAAGTCCACATTTAAAATAGAAAATTATAAAGAGCAAATCTGTGGTTAAACAAGATGAACTAAAGAAGAAAACTGCGTTTACAGATTTAAAAAAAGTTAACCCAAAAAAAAGTTGGACAGTTTTTTGTCTCTCCTGAAAAATTAAAAAAAAACGGACTTGACAGGTTTGCCGACTAAGCCAAAGATATATAATTTTGTTTAGTAGCCCTACTAAAAAAAATTGTATGTCTTTTGATATTATATATAATTATATCCGAAAAATGAGAACATCTAATTGTATCAAATTAGATCGTATTATGATCATATTAGATCCAATTTGACACAATTAGTTCTAATTTGATGGAATAAGATATGGTTTGATACAATTTTATCCGGATTTTGTCCTCATCCAAATGTATCAAATATAATATAATCATATCAAACTAGACATAATGTTGCATTATATATTGTGCAATATATAACAAGATATAGTTATATATTTAGGATATAATTTCGTAAAATTTTATATAATTATATATGGGTATATATGTTGTAATATATAATTATACAAAATTTTAAATGATAATATATGACTATATCAAAACTTTTTTACTTGGGAGGGTAAGTTTATAAATGAATAAAACTTATATTCAATTAAAAAGTTTCCTTAAAAAATAAAAATAAACAACATTTTGTATTTTTCGTGAGTATTTCGTGAGCGTGATTTAAATTAAAATTACTCACGCTCACGTGATTATATAAAATTACTTGTGCGTGAGTCGTACGTGATTATTATTTTTCATTCGTGAGCGTGTGTGAGTCAAAATTCACTCACATGCCCATCTCTAGTTCAAAGCCATTGATTTTTGTATACAATTTTATACAGAGAATATCTTATTGTTGCTCTCTATGAAATTTATTTCACATAATTTTGGGCTAACATTACCAAACATTTTTTATTTTTTCATACTAAGCGATTTAACGGCCCTATGCTCCTTGCAGGAGTAAAAGGAACAAATATATAAGCGATTTAACAAAAATGTTTATTTTCAAAGTGGTATGAGTCGCCTTTTTTCAAATAGAAAAAGAAAACTTATAAAAGGAAATAGTGTAGTATTAAAAACGATTTTATGGCCAATGTCTGTGTTGAAATTTGAAATTCGCGAAAATTCAGCAAACAAAAGTTTTTACAAATTGTCTTAACAATTACGCGATTCATTGTTAAAACATATATATCTCCATATATTTAGTGAAGTAATTTGGTTAAAGCAATTGATTTTTCAAAATATTTTTTTCGCAAAATAGTTTCAATTTTTTACAAAGGTTAGTTTATTGTTGGAAAACCTATTTATGTCCACTTCGTGAAATATTTTTTACATAATTTTGGCCCAAAATTATCAAATAATTTTTTTTATTAAACGATTTAACAGAAATAGTATTTATTTTGAAATTTATTTGAGTTACCTTATTTTATAAAATAGCAAAAAGCTTAAGGATAATTACTTACATAATGGTATTGGCATAATTTTGTATGTGGAAAAGAAATAAATCAATGTTAAAAAACATGTTATCCCCAATTAGAGTGTGCTAAAAACCGAAAAATTTGGAAACCGCGGTTTCGGTTTTTCAAAATTACAAAAACCGCGGTTTCGGTTATTTTTCGGTTACCTTGTGAAATTAATAGAATTGTTTTAAAATAATTAAATATAACAATATTCTAACTAAATATGTGATAATTAAATATGCAAAAAAATTAAACAGTTTAATACATCCAAGATGTCTTTTAGAATTCGATTGAATTTCTCACTCGAATATTTAAAGGCAATAACGCCATTTCGAAACCTTTCCGGTTTGAAGAAATAAACGCGAAACCCGTTATAAATGAATTTTTTTCTTTTTTCGGCAATTAATTATAGTTTAAATTTTTTTTAAAACAATAAAAAGTTAAAATTTTTATAAATTTCGCGGAATACGAAATAAGGCTTTTTGAAAAATCGGCGAAAATCGTAACTGAATATGTCAAACTCAACGGTCCTTACTATAAAAGAGTATTTTAAATTTAAAGTCGACTTTATTTTTAATCATACGGTTTTGTTCATTTTGTGTATGAAAACCCTACAAAAATATTCATATTTCCAAACATTTTGATTGGTTGAAAGTAAATTAACCAATCAGAATTCTCCAAAAATAAATCAAGTCAAGGCATATTTTAACTAAAGTCGACTTTAACTAAAATATACATTTGAAAATTTTAGATAATAAGGGCGAATATCTCTTAAACCACTTGACTTTTTGGTGCCATTTTTTACTTAAATTATAAGCTTCAGTATATGTTATCCGTAATAACAAAAACAAAAAATTCTTTAAAGCAGTTTTTAATGTAGAAAATGTTCGTTACAATTAAATACAATATTTTATAAAATAGAAGCTGAGTCTTTTAGAAATTCAAGATTCAATAATATGCAATTTAATTAATTATTTTAATTGGTTAAAGTATTTGTTAAAAACCGACTTATTTTTGTCGGTTTTCGGTTTCGGTTTTGAGGCTTGAAAAACCGCGGTTTCGGTTTCGATTAAAACCGAACAGCAAACTCTATCCCCAATGCCCATAGTCAAATTTGAAATTGGCGAAAATTTTGCAAACAAAAATTTAATTTAATTTCATGAAGCAATATTAGTTAAAAATAATTTATTTTTTACAAAAAATTGAAAAACCTACGGTTTTTTATATATTTTTAAGAATCCGATTTGCACTGCCTTTTAGAATTCAATAAAAAAAAGAATCTACAAGCTTTCATACTTCAGGGAATAAAATATATCAAATACAAAAAGTTAAGTCCACGTAAGATAACACATATGTGACAGCGCATAGAGAAAGCGACCTAAGGGTAAAAAAAATAATTTTTTTTTTTGGTACACCAAAGATACACGTATTTAAGTCTTTAAAATGGCTCTCCTGAACAAAACCCTTTTTTACCCTTAGGTCCCTTTCTATTTTGCGCGTCACATATGTGATTATAAATACTTACAAAATTTCTTGAACAGAACCACCACGTTAAAACGCAAAACCTTTTATATCTCACTTTCAAAATAAACGGTTCATATAACAAATAGCATACCACGGCTAGTACCATGCAAAAATTTATTTTTGTTGGGATAATCTTTGTTGTTTTTAGAAATATTATTGACAACGAACACACAAACATACATATAATAGTACCCAAAAGGTATTTTTATATAAAATTGTTTCTTTTCAAAAAGTGTTGATTTATGACTGAATTTTACCAAATTAATGTCTCGCTTTGATGTGCTCCAATCATCATTTTCTAATTGCGGACAACTTATGAGTTGGGGTGATGCCCACGAAACAATTGTATTGTCTATCATGAAAACTGTCAACCTTTTTGAAACAACAAATATCATGTTAGAATTTGGACTTGAGGTAGAACAATATTCTAACTAAATATATGTGACCTTCTCCGAGAAAAGGGACCTAGTGTGTCAAAAAACCTAGTGTGTCAAAAATTTGGGAAAATCGATATTTTCTAATTTTTATCGATTTTCCCAAGTTTTTGACACACTAGGTTTTTTGACCCTCTAGGTCCCTTTTCTCGGAGTAGGTCATATATTTATAAAATTTTTAAATACATATAAATTTAGCTGCTTAAAAATTAAGTAGGCATAAAAATGCTACCAAGTCATGAAAAATATTTGACACAAAATTTTTTCAAATTTTACTACCCGATCAAAGAAACTTATATACAGTCATATATAGTAATATATTGTTTTATCTTATAATATGTGAATATACATGTTCTCATGAATAGCCATATATAATTATATGTTTCTTATGTGGTACCTTATATAACCATATATTTTTATATATTGTCTTTTACAAGATTAGATATTAACCATATATGCTATTCGTAATGAGATATGACAGATCGATTGTCATACATAATTATAAATGATCATATATAACATAATATATGATCATATATGGTAGCATATAAGCCATATATTTTGAGATATAATAATATATGCCCTCTTATAAAATTTTTTTAATGTAAGATATTTTTATATATAATTATATATTATATTAAATGCTATAAGACATAATTATATATGATTCCATATATGGTGCATGATTAACAATATAATTTGAGATATGATTATATATGGTCCCACGTCAGTAATATTTTCTATGTGTTTAATATGTAATTATATATAGTCACATATAACCTGAGAGATCCTACTATCGAATCCCAGCTCGGGCACAAAAAAACTTTTTTTTTGCTTTTTTTAACTCAATTTAATTTACTTAATAATATTATTTTTACAGATCTTGAAAAGATTATACCATTATGTGTCAACAGCATGTGCAAATTATGTTTTCAATTAATAATAGTATTTTAAATATATAATTAGATATCGTAATATATAATAATTTCGTTGAAGTTCTGAATTTGAGTTCTTCCAGAGCGAAAATGATTTTTTTTTCTAGTATTTCCTACATCAAATTTTGCCAATATTTTTATTTTTTTAGTCCTACACTCATAAAAAAAATTAGTACAAAAATCTGTTAAACGCCTTCTGACTACCCGAGTCAAAAACTTTATATAAAATTAAATATGAATGGATATATTTGCAGTATGTAACTGGATATAATTTCATCCGAAAAATTGTATCAAATCGGATATTATATTTACAAGGATACAAAGTTATATCAAGTGATCAACTTATATCCGAGTTTTGTCCCGATCAAATTGGATATAAGTTAATACAATACGATATGATTAAATTTAAATGATAAAAACAACTTTGTACTGGAGGGCAGCAGGATCTCACGTCCTACACACTACCAGCCGCAGGCTACTGTTGATAATAAGTAACTATAAAAGACGTTATTGTAAAGGGTTTTCCAACAGGGACGCTACAAAAGTATAAAGACAGGGACAGCAAACGACGCCATATTTCTTGCCGCTCTTTCGACATTTCCCTTCAGTAAGGTTTGCCATTTTATGATGGAAAGATATACGAGCTAACAACGCCTTCATCCTTACAAGATCAAATTGACGCAAGAACTGAAGCCGCTTGACCACCAGAAGCGTCGTATGTTCGTGAATTGGGCTGAGCAACAACTTGAAAATGATTCTGATTTTTATCGAAAAATCATCTTCAGCGATGAGGCTCATTTCTTGCTGAATGGCTTCGTCAATAAACAAAATATGCGTTATTGGTCAGACAGCAATCCACACGTACTCTACGAGTCATCATTGCATCCCGAAAAAATTACGGTTTGGTGCGGTTTATGGGCCGGCGGCGTCATTGGGCCGTACTTCTTCCGTGATGATCAAGATCGGCACGTTACTGTGAATGGGAATCGCTACCGTTCAATGATAACCGAATATTTTTGGCCCCAATTGGATGATATGGACTTGGAGAACATGTGGTTCGTATAGGACGGCGCCACAAGCCACACAGCGAATGTCACAATCAATTTATAGCAAACCAAGTTTGGAGAACGTGTTATCTCACGAAATGGTCCAGTCGATTGGCCACGTCGGTCGTGCGATTTGACGCCGTTGGACTATTTCCTGTGGGGCCACGTCAAATCTATAGTCTATGCAAACAAGCCAGCGACGATTGATGAACTTCGTACGAATATCGAACGTGAAATTGCAGCAGTATCGGCCGATTTATGCTTGAAAACCGTTGGAAATTGGGTTCAGCGTCTGGACTTCTGCAAGCGTGCCCGTGGTGGCCATGCAAAAGAGATCGATTTCCATACATAATGGCATCGAACGTACTTTCACAAAAATAAAGAATTTCATTGATTTCCAAAACCGTTTTTGTTTTATTTAAAAAAAATTTTGTAGCACTCTTATTGAAAAACCCTTTATAAATCCGTTATTGTTGAATTCTTTAAAGATTAGCCCCCGTACTTGAAATGAAAAAGCATATGCTAACTAGCTGTCAGATTCCCTTATGGGAATTTGTGTGTAAAAAAGTTAGCTGCAAGTTAGTTAGCATACACTTTATCATTTTGAATACGGGTGTAGAAAATATTTCTCAAATATGAGAATTTTCTTTGAACTTAGAAAAAATTTTTTTTTAAATATTTTAAGTATTTTTTTTTATTTTAAATAAAAATTTAATGATTAGCACGTTAATGCACTTCTTTTTTGTTATTCAATGGTTTGTTTCTCCACTCGAAACATATCGGACCAGAAGAAAATATATATGTATGTCGTTGTAAAGGTACTTGAAATACCTTACCAATGGTATGCAACATGCCTACACTTATTAACCCATTACATGCCGGGTCATGATTTTAAATGTTAATTTCTTTAAATTGGATTTTTTAAATTAAAAAGAAAAAACTTTTAGGAGTAAAAAAAAGCTCAGAAAATATTAATTTCATGAAAAAATTGAGTAAAACATATAAAAAATTGTTTTTGATGAAATGAGTTTCGAACTTGTGTCTGAGATTAAATAATATATTGTAATATATAAAATAAAATTAGAATTATTTTTTGTATCTATTTACATAAAATTTTGAACGGTTTTATCAATTATATATTCCTATATAAACAATTCGAATAAAGTAAATACTGATATATGATTTAATATGATTACATATGAGAAAATTTCTAACAGGCCCTGTGGTGTAATGGTTAGCGCGTTGGACTGTTACACGTGAGGTTGCGGGTTCGAGCCCCAACCAAGGCAACATCAATTTATGAAAAATAGTATAATATGTATGAGTTTTTTCTATCCATCATACATATCGCAGCGTCCTCCTTCGGTGTTCCCATAGCACTTAACCCCACTGAAGTAAAATAATATAACAGGGCTATGAATTAAAAAGCTTCAACAAAGTTCGCCAACTCACCGTCAGATGGCGCGCAACAACTGTTCTAAAAAAATTTAAAAAAATTCAACATCTCGCGCAATTACAGTGTTGCCATATTTGAAGCCCTTCATCTTTCACCATCTTTCACTTCTTCTCTATCCCCTTTCCAAAGGAAGCAACACGTTAATTAATAGGTAGACTTTCCTGAGTGTGACTTCTCTTTAACAAACAAAAACAAAAAAAAAAAAAAATATAAAAACATATAAATATATTTTAAATATATTTTATTATTAAAAAATATATGTTATATATAGTCTTTTTTACTCGGGTAAATATAACTAATTTTTCTATTTTTTTCTCTAAAAAAGTACGTACAAATAGGTCAAAAGTCTGCTAAAATAACAGAAAATAGTATATGTATTTGCGCCAGTAATATATTTAAGGGATCTTATTGGATATTACTGGATACCCCATTTTTGAGATGAACTTGGATAAGATTAAATGTCGATCTATATCCAATGAGATATGACTACATATTATAGATATAATGTTTTTTTGATCGTATATTTTAAGTTTGATAAATGGGTCATTCCATCTCAAATCGACCAATGGTTGGAATCGACCCTTTTTCGATTTGGATGAATTTTGGTCAGAACTTTTCTTTCATCATATAACAATATTTTGCCAAAGGAAAAAATTACAAATTTTTTTTCCAAAGTTATATTTAAAATTTCAAAAAATGTCATAATTTTTCTAATTTTTTGTTTTGTTACGAGATTATTTTTTGAATATCTCGAAAACTATTATAGCTACAACAATGGTTCTTAACTCGTATAAAAAAATATATATTAAAAAAAATTCAGCAATTTTACAATTTTAAAAATGAAAATCCTATTTTTCTTTGCTCAATTATTTTTTATATAAAACCTCTAACTGATCTTAAAAAAAAATTTAAATTTTCAATAGGGCATTTAAAAAAAAGAAAGGAGATGATTTTTTGAATTTTTCTTTTGTTTTTTTTAAGTTGAATCTTAATACAATAATATTAAACAAATATCCAATTTTGTTATTTTGAGCAATAGGGGCACAGAATAATTGGAAAATCGAATTTACGCTTTTTTGGTAATAGTTTGAAAAACAAATAAGGTAAGAAATGGCACACATACATGTATTCATAAATGGAAGAGTGAGTGCGCCATTTCTTACCTTGTTGTTCAAACTATTACCAAAAAAATAAAAGCATAATTTCGATTTTAAAATTATTAGGGGTTTCATATAAACTCGTATTCTGCTCGTAAACGGTGTAAACTTGGTATATTTATGAGTTTAATGCCAAACTCCATACATAAAACATATGGTTTGTATTTATACAAGGTTTATAAGGAATTTACGAGTTTATATGCAAACCCCTATTCTGTGCTTCTAAAGCCTTAAATTTGATTTTTATTGCTCAAAATTACAAAATTGGATTTTTGTTTAATATTATTGTATTAAGATTCAACAATAGAAAAATTCAAAAAACAATAGAAAATTCAAAAATTGATACTATCTTTTTTTGTTTTAAAAAGACGCCCTCTTTAAAATTTTATGATCTTTTAAGATCAGTTAGAGGTTTTATATCAAAAAAAAAAATGGAGTAAAAAAAAAGTTTTTAATTTTTTCGATTTTTAAAATTGCAAAATTTTCAATTTATTTTATTTTTGAATTTGTTTTAGTATATATTTTTTTATAGGCTATTTCCTTTTGAAAACGAACCATTGTTATAGCTATTATAGTTTTCGAGATATTCAAAAAATAATCTCGTAATAAAATAAAAAATTAGAAAAATTATAAAATTTTTTGAAATTTTAAATATAACTTTGGAAAAAAAAATTTTTAATTTTTTCCTTTGGCAAAATATTGTTATATGATGAAAGAAAAGTTCTGACCAAAATTCATCCAAATCGAAAGGGGTCGATTCCAACCATTGGTCGATTTGAGATGGAATGAGTCAAATATTAAAAACAACAAATGCCAACAAATGAATTATGTGTTTGTTAGTAAAGGTAGAGTATGTCACTCAAGATAATTGCTCTATTTCGCGTTCTGGGGAAGTCTATAAACGAAAACAGCTTTCTCTCAAATGTTTAAAATTTATTTGTTTACAAAAAATAAAAGTCCGTTAAGTACACTAATAGAAAAAAAGTCTGTAAAAAATTTAGTTAAAACTACTAAAAATTAGCTAAAAATTATGCTGCAGAAAAGACTGCTAAATTAGCTGATTATTTTTGTTATGCAAATATACAGAATTTTAGTTATCCCAGCCAGGAAAACTTAGATACGTTTTCGAGGGTTCTTATTCTATGAGTCAAAACTTATCAAATAATACACATTTTTTTGAAACTTTCAATTTTTTTGTCAAAAATTGCTCATATTTTGGACGAAAATATGAGCCTCCCAGCAAAACCTTCTATTACCCGGTAATGACTTTGGTAAGAAGAAATAAGGGTAAGTAACCTCTTACTTTTCTATTACCAAAGCTATTATTTATTTATTTAACAAGGGCATGTCCATCGAGGTAACTCCTTATTTTTCATAAATCGTCAAATATTTTTAAAAAAGTCGTCAAAATCGTCATTGCGTTTTGAAATATCGTCGAAATATTATTAAAAATCGTCAAAACTTTAATAATCACCAGGGCAGCGACTTTTATGCACTTAAAATTTTAAAATATGCGCTTAAAATATGCAGTGAAATATGCAAAATATGCACTTAAATGGAAATATGCACTAAAAAGAAAAAATATGCACTAAAGATCCAAAAATAAATGCTGAAAACCAAACAATTAACTTTAAGTTTATCAATTTTTAAAAATCATATTTATTACTCGAGAGCGTTTGGTTAAAAATTAAATGCAATAAAAATGTCTAAAGTAGATGAAACTTGATGTTTCCCTTCTAGTTAAGTACTACGTTACGTTAGTTACGTTACGTTAATGTTAAGAAGAATTTGCAATCTTCTTTTTCTTTATTTTTCATTAAATCTTATTTTTAGTTTTTAAAAAAATATGCAACTTAATGAAAAATATGCAATAAAAATCATAAAATATGCAAAAGAAATATACACTTAAATGCAAAATATGTAAAAATATGCATTTATAACAAAATATGCAACAACAAATCGATGCCATTTTGTTGCAAATTCTTTGATTCGGAAAAGTATTTTGTCAAAATCAAATTTGGATTAACGACTACAAACATGCATTTGCATATTTTTATTATTATAACCATAAAATCATAATAGAAAATTTAAAAATCACCCGATTTTCGGTGGCAGCTGTAATTTAAGGAAAATTTTAAAACTTTAGTTTTTTATTTAATTGGTTGAAGTCAAGGAAACTTTCAATGTAAACTGATTTTGTAACAAAAACAATTTCTATAGAAAAAACGCAACACTTCACCGAAGTGTTTTAGAGAATAATGCTCTAGTACTCGTATCTCAAAATTTCAAACAATTTTATGTTATGTATTGTAAACTCACCATATAAATTAATTGTTCGAAAGAAAAAGTTCACTTTTAAAAACATTTTTCGTATCGAAAAAATGTTAGATTTTAAAGTACTTAGTATAAAGATATTTTACAGGTAACTACACTCAAAATAATACGTTTTTTGGCTGGACAGAAAAATTTGTGACTTTAACAAAATTTATTCCTGTTTTTTGGCTTAAAATAAAATTTGTTGATTTTAAGAAATTCTTTTGTTAAATTTAACAAATATAAATTTAAGTAAAAAATTTGTAAAACTACAGATTTATCTGTAATTATACTGAGTCGTAGAATTGATCCAAAATTGGTGTATCGGGACCCTCCCCAGGCGTAGTCCATGTCAGGGAATATAAGGGCACTCCAATGGAGCAAACATTTTGTCAGTTTTGCTCTCTCTCGCTTAGTTTACGAGATATGGGCCATTTTATGAAGTAGAACATTTTTACAATGAGTGTTATTTTTGTTCGGTTTTAAGATCAAATATTACAAATTCCAAATAGAATTTACAATTTGTTATTTCTACAACCAATAGAGCAAAAAACTTATGAAAAAAACTTTCCTAGAACCAATGGTTGACAATTAATCCATTTTCAAGTGTTTCCAAAATCCACTATCATCAGATTGTCATTATGGGGTTATCTCTAGGCTATAATGTAGACTTTAGTTTTTTGTATATATTTTTATTAAGAATTTCCGAGGGTTCAACGCCCCACCAAGGTTAATTTTTGGATAGAGATAACTCCTTTCGCTGGGGTATTACCACCGGCGTAGCTAGACCATTTTTTCTAGGGGGGGCTATAGCCCCGTCTTATAAAAATTTTGTTTTTTGTTTTTTAATTTATCAAAAAAGTATTTAAAGTTTTATAGGTCTTTTAAATTTTTGGTTCCTCTGTTTTCTTTACGATCATCGTACGATCGCCAGATAGCTGTTCTGACAAGTTACGCTTTCAGTTTTACCTAATAATCACTACAAAAATTGAAGTGAAATCAAAGTTAAGGCTTACATTTTGTTTGAATTGCACTTTGTTTTATGACTTTTACCAGCAATACAAATATACTGATAGAAATAAATCTGTACAACTAGCAGAATTAATTAAAAATGGCCCTGAAGAAAAAATTGCCGGCTGTAAATAAATTTTAGTTAGATAAAAACAGTAAAAATAAAACTGTTAAATCTAAAAAATTTCAGCTATATTTGGGTGATATTTTGGTTCGTTTTAAATGACAATTTACCCTTCTCATATTAGCAAAAAATTATGTGAATATTAGTTGACAACACATAGAAAGGAACAACTGTTACTTGTATAAATTTTTTGTTATATTTAAGTTAAATTTAGTTAAATGCATATTTCATTTTGCTGAAATTAGCGGAAATTTTTGCTGAAAAATTGTTGAATATTAATTTCAGATTGGGAGATTTTAAATTTATTTTACAAAATAAAGCATATTAAGGGAAAATTCTCAACAAAAAAATTTAAAATTAGTTTTTAGTTAAGTTGTTATTAGAAAAAGGGACTTTATGCAAATACATATTTGAAATAAAATGGCATCGAATTGGTAATATGTATGTACATATTTAGCATATTTTTGTATATTTAGCTATAAGTGCATATTTTAATATATACTCACGGAGGAAAAAGACGTTTTTGTATATGTTTGGAGGTAATTATATGTATGTTTACAAACTACCATATATGTATTTGGAGTATGCTTCCAATTATATTGTTTTTATATTTACTATACATATATTTCCCGGTAAACATGGATTTGTTTGTAAATTAGTCATATTTTGTCATCTAAGAATACATATTTTTGCATTTTTAATTTTATAATAATTATATTTTTGGGATTTAATTAACATATATTTGAAAAAACGGCGAATTTCCATTCTTGATACAAATAAAGTTGTATGTAGCCCCTATAACTTTTGTAGTTGCCCTACGGGGAAAGGGACCGGTCCCAGATGACATGCAGGATAGGTCCCAAGAGGGCGGAGACCGGTCGTTGATCGGTCTTTTTGTTTGAAAGAGACATATCACTTTAACATGGCGTTGTCATTGGAAATGACCAATTGCCACAGTTTAGACATCTTGTGACAGTAAGGTGGTGTGTCTAAAAATAGCTTTTCAAATAAACTAATAACAAATTAAGAATTAAAAATAATCTAATTGGCGTTGAAGTAGGGCTCCATAACACAACCTCCTGCTTGTATGGCAAACGCTCTACCGTCTGAGCTAATGGTAATCACGCTTATGCAAACAAACAAACAAACACTACTACAAGCAAATAAAAAAAATGGAAAAGAAAAAATGGAAAAGAAAAAATGGAAAAGAAAACAACACTACACACATACAAATATACACGCAGAAAAAAGAGATTGTTGGATATATTTACAGGCAGTTATATATATGTTTATAAACTACTATACTTATGTTTGAGGTGTGTTTCTAATTATTTTATTTTTATCGTTATAATACGTATGTCTCCAGGCAAACACTGTAATGATTGAATGTTAGTCATATTTTCCCACTTAAACAAAAATATATTTGCATTTTTATTTTATCATTATTATGTATGTGGAGTGCAAATATAATAATGATAAATATATATATGTTTGCCTGCAAACATTTATATATTTGCGAGTAGATGTATTTCGTATGATTCAAACATACATATATTTACAGGCAAAAATATTATATTTGCTGGCAAACATATTATATTAAAAACACGGCAAATATATTTTGACAGTTCTTCCAAACATATATATATCACCAGCAAATATATTTCCTCCAAGACGATTTTCTTCAGCGTGTAGTGGAGGTGCCTTCAGTATGCCGCCGATTAACCGGTCACGGGATAGGTCCTTTAATGGCAGTTGACTCGTTTTTTGCGTTGGCCATAATTAAATTAAAAAATCAATTAAAAATTAGAAAATTACCTCAAAAACTCTGATAGTATAAATAAAAGTTTAAAAAATTGCCCTTAAGTTAAAAAGAAATACCAAGAAATACCAATTGTTAAAACTAAAACAGCTTTAACATTAAAACACGTTGAAAATACAAAACTTAAAATTTTTTTGCAAAAAATTATAAAAATTTAAAATAAGAGCTAAAATAAGCAAATCGTAAAAAAACTAAAGTTCAAAATAAATAAAAGAGTAAAATAAATAAAAAAATATTTTAAAAAATATGCCACGAATTTTATTTTTTATTTCGGTATCGGTGAAGTTTTTTAAAAGCAACAGTGAAAGTAACGAATCAGAAAATACTTAGAAAATTAATTAATTCTCTTTCCTTCATATTTGTAAATACTAATTTAGTAATATGTCTTCGGTTGACCGGTCACGGGATAGGTCCTTGGAGGGCAATTGACTCCTCATTCCCCGTAGGGTAGTAGTAATCGTTTAGTTTAGCTAGACTGCATCTAGTCAGAAAATTTAGTGATATTTTTCCTTTATTTATTAATTTTATTGTGAAAGATGTGAAAAAATAAAATAAATTAGTATAAATAAAACATAAAATTGTGTTAAAAAGAAAAAAAAATTATTTAATTGTGTATATTAAAGTATTAACTTATTATAAGAGTTTTTACTTAATATTTGTGAATAAAAATAAATAAAAAATAAATGAAGAGATTGTAGTTATTGTTTTTCAATGAAAGATTTGTTTTAGATGTAAAATTCAATATGATTTATAATATAATTAGTTATTAAATAATCGCCAAACAGTAGATGTATTAATTTTACTTTTTATGTTTTTCAATTAAAATATAGAGAAATTTGGAGAGTAGAATAAGTACGCCTATTGTTTGGCATATATTAATAATTGCTTTATAACTAAATATATTATTTATATATAGTATTTGCATGGAAACATAATTTGTTTATGACACACATATTATTGTTTGCTGCCAAACATATATATATTTGGCGATAGCGACATTTCATTTCATCCAAACATTTATATATTTACAGGCAACAATAATATATTTGCATGCAAATATATATTGTTTCTAATAAAAACACGTCGAATATGTTTAACAATTTCTCCAAATATATATATATATATATTACTAGCAAAAATATGTTTGGGATAGGCCGTTTTTTTCAGCGTGTAGTAGCTTAGTATGGTTTATTGTATATTATGCCAATAAATGCATATTTTGCTAAAAAAAATAGATGTTACAACTCGTACTTTTTGGAAAATTTACCTTTAAACTAATTTTGTTCCTTAAATTTATAAAAATTTTTTTGATTTTTTAAATCACGGAGACGAAAGTGTTCGATAAATATAGATACTAACTTTTTGACTACGATATTTAAACTGCTTTTAAGATAATAATACTATAGCATACTTAACAAAAATAATATTGAAAACGCTGAAATAAAAAAAAATTCATTTTTAAAAACTTTGTAATAAAAACTTTCCGATTTTTAATAAATACTTTATGTATACCCGATCAAAAAAATTTATATATAGTCGTATATAGTAATATCTTGTTTTATCTTATAATATGTGACTATATATGTTGTCATGAATAGCCGTATATAATTATATGTTTCTTATGTGGTACCTTATATAACCATATATTTTTATATATTGTCTTTTATAAAATTTGATATCAAGTATATATGCTATATATAATGATATATGACAGATCTGTTATCATATATAATTATAAATGATCATATATAGCATAATATATGATCACATATGGTGGCATATAAGCCATATATTTTGAGATATAATAATGTATGCCCTCTTATAAACATTTTTTGGTTGTATGATGTAAGATATTTTTATATATGATTATATATTATATTAAATGCTATAAGATATGATTATATATGATTCCATATATGGTGCAAGATTAACAATATAATTTTAGATATGATTATATATGGTCCCACGTCAGTAATATTTTCTATGTGTTTAGTATATAATTATATACCTGAGAGACCCTACTATCGAATCCCAGCTCGGGAACAAAAACAAATTTTTTTTTTTTTACTTTTTTAACTCAATTTAATTTACTTGTAAATATTCTTTTTACAGATCTTAAAAAGGTTAAAACGTTTTGTGTCAACAGCATCTGCTAATTATGTTTTCAATTAATAGTAGTTTAAATATATAATTAGATATCGTAATATATAATAATTTCGTTGAAGTTCTGAATTTGAGTTCTTCCAGAGCGAAATGATTTTTTTTTTGTAATATTTCTATATACAATTTTGTAATTATTTTTATTTTTGTACTCCTACCTTTAATACAAACAAATCAATTTGTGAAAAAGTGTTGGATAAGAGTATTTTTTCCAAAGGATTGCTAAGCTTATATATGCCATGCCTTATTTAAAAGACATTTATATTACCTTTTAAATAACATGTATATTGCTCTTCTCCCATTATTAATTTCGCAAATATAAACTGTTGATATTTAGATTTTTGAGCCATATAAATAGGTGTCTTGACCCTTCAAAAAACATTTTTTTATCTTATTCACCAAAAAAATTTGTTTTTTTGAAAGAATGTTATTAATTTATTTTTTCTAAGTCATCTATATATATAAATTTATATAATTATATATAACTCAGTAACATGAACAATGTTGTCTCATATAGTCATTCATGTTGTATAGCAGTGTTTGGCTGAGTGAGTACAACGCCAGCAACCTGGGTTCAAATCCTGTCGACAGCATTTTTTTTGTGTTTTTTTTAATGAAATAAATATTTTTTAAATATTACATGTTTTTTTTAATTTTTTGTGTTATTTTTAAAATTTTTTTAAAATTTAACTAATTCCAAATATATCATAGGATAAATTTTGATCTCAAATTATCCAATTCGATCTGCCAAAATTAGCTTATCCGTTTGCATCTAATTGGATGTAAATTAGTCCCATGGGATATTTTGGAATCTATCAGGATCTCAATTTGATATTGTTGGATATTATTGGATCTCCCAATTTTGAGATATATTTGGATCTAATTTAATCCTGTAATATATTTGGGTGATCTGATTGGATAATACTGGATACCCCAATTTTGAGATAAACTTGGATAAGATCATATGTCGATCTATATCAAATGAGATATGACTACATATGCTAGATATAATGTTTTTTTCATCGGGTATACAATAAAACACGGTTTTTATATTTCTTGCCCTGGTCATTACTGACGATCTACTTTCATAAGAAAGTTGAGTCAGAAATGGATAACAATTTTTATTTTAACCCTTTGCGAGTGGCGTACATTATAATGTACGTCGACTTTATAAACTCGTCAATGTTTTGAATTTTAACCCAAGCGCTATTCATTTGCTGTTATCGATTCGTTATTTTGTTATTATTAAAATTTTATGCAGGCTGTGAAATTTCAAAACAACATGAGATCAGTGGAATGTGTTTTTTCTTGTGATCATCAACGCTGCTGAGAATGTGATAAAAGTTAAAAGTTAAAAAAAAGGTTAAAGTTTAGTCCCAAAAATTGTGTGATGAATAAAATTCAAAAACTCAAAGAATTTTATGTAGAGATTAGAACTAGAAAAAATACAAAATTAAAATTTTAAAAAATTTTAACCCGCTCGGGGTTGGCAGCATTTTAATGTTTGAACTTTAATTCCAAATGTCTCCGCTAGGGGGTGCTGCAAAGCCATAAAAGTAATGAACAATATTTCTTTTGCATAGATCTACATTTCCACGAAGTTTGACCGAAAAATTCCCAGCAATTAAAATTCCCGTGTCAAAGGGTTAAGTAAAAATGAAATGTTAAAAAAAATCTGGGGGGGGGCTAAACTATTTCTGGGGGTGCTTAGACCCCCCAGACCGGTCTATCTACGCCTATGGGTATTACGTGATTAGGGGTAGTCGAAATTTTCGTAAATTTTGCTCTGTCTCCCTTAGTTATCGAGATATGGGCCATTTTAAAAAATCAGGAGGGAAAGAAATAGCGCCATCTTTAAAACTTCGGATACATTGGTGGCGCCATCTACCGGGTAATAAAAGTAACATGAAAATAATATAGATGAATGGGGGAATATTTAGTTGATCTCTTTCATTCATTTACTTGAAAATATTATATTTTAACAATAAATTTTGTAAAATTTAACGAATGGGTTCTTACGGTGGGTCTCATACTGTAGGTTTAACTTTAACTTAACTAAAAACAAAATAAAATGTCAAAAAAATTTACACAAAACAACAACAAATTTTTGGGTTAACTATTAACCTAAGTTTAAACCTGCAGTATGAGACCCACCGTTAAAAATTAGTTTCAAATAATTTTGAAAATAAACACTCAAAATTAGTTAAAGTACTGAATATTTTTAGTATTGTGTTAAATGAAGATAACTTATATCTTTGCTTAAATCAGTGTTTCAAATAAAAATTTGTTAAAAATTAGTCAAATAGATTTGAAACCGGTTTGACAGATTTTTCTATCGACGTATTATTTTAAGTGTATAGATATAAAATTCGAAAAAACAAACCTTATATTAATACTTTTAAAACGAACTTTTTTGTTTTTTTTTTCAACAAAAACAATCATTTGTGTTCAAATAATTTAATTTTTTAAAAAGTTTTTTATCTTTCGAGAAAATTACAAAATAATAAATATCAAAGTTCAAAATAAAAACGTATAAACAATATAATTTTGGGGGGACCATTATATGGGCACTAGGTCTAAACATGGACCGATTTTAACCAAAATCAATAGGCGTCATCCTTGAACCGACACACAGTGGTTTATCGTCATAGTAGAAATGGAAAAAAATAGAAGGAGTCATCGTAGAACATCCAAATTTTTTACAGATGCTTTTTTTATCATCATTAGAAATATATGAAGAATAAAATATGTCCGCCCACTTTTACGCCCACTCCCCATGCAAGTGAAATATATAAATGGCAATATTTTCATTTGAATTTATGCTATTTCAACCGAATTCGGTATATATATGTTTTGTAGCAATTAAAATCAATGGCTAAAAAATTTACGAAATTCGCCCACAACCACGCCTACTTCCCATATAACAAAATTTTTTAATATGATGTATGTCCCTTGTTATCAATACTACAATCCCTAAACTTCATAGGATTATTAAAAATAATATCATATCCAAATCTTCCATACACACCCCTCCTCTAATACCCCAACTTTCCCCATCAATTTTCTAAATAATTAGAAAATTAACATGTAACCTGGTTTTAAATCAAACACGCTTTTAATCCTAGTAATAATAAAAAATCATTAAAATGAAACATGTATATATAAAATTAATATTTTATTATAACAACAATTCCTTAACATCTTCAGGTAGATCTAATTCCTGCTTTTTTTGAACTTTTCGAAACTTATTTATAAAAGGATCCGAAGAAGCTAAAAGTAAGTGCATCACATCTTCATTTGTTGATATCCTACTACATTTTCTGGCATGATACCTTCGATATTCACGATAATCGCGATTCCTCGCTTCCTGGGCTTCTTCTGATAACATTCCGATAGGTAAAATTGCTGCTGCTATTATTTTTCCTCCATGTATCAAGACTTTATGTACGGTCATTGGCATATAGTACCAGCTATACAACCTAACATATAATTGGGCAGTGTTCGAACAATATTGCTGAAACTTATTCGGACATATATCAGCGTTGCTGTTAATAGTTATTAAAATTACTTTGAAACGATGAATAAGATTTTCATCTACACCCACAGCTTCAGCAGTAATTCTGGGATTTTCAAAAAACCTCCTTGATGTATTTCCATCATTGGTTGTACCCATTCCTTGTTTAACCATGTCAACATTTATTCCCAGGCTCAACTTTAATTTGCCTTGAATGATTTTTTTTGTTTGCTCCCTTATTTCCTTGGTTGCAGAGTTAGTTCTCCAAGCAGCAAAATCTTTATTATAAGCGATGTGCAGTATACACTCCATAAATTTTATGCGAGCATGTAATGGAGATACACCGAACTTAAGAGCTTCCTCACTTTCTGGCTTCATTATTAAAATTTCCAAATTATTCATTTCGGAAGGCTTTGCTTTACATATATAGCATACCGCATTTGATGATGTTTGTGTTATAGTGTTAGCCACCTTTCCGTCAATCATTGCCAAAACCAAACTATGACTTACTTCGAAGATTTTGTCAGAAATTGTGATGATTGTTTTATTTAAATTCTTTATTTCATTTTGAACTCTTCCAACTTCACTTGTTATAACATCAGCTGTTTCTTTCACTGTGGCCAGACGATCCATCACATCCCCATTTCGAAACTAAATTCAACTGCCAAGGAACTTCTTCTAGCTCTGTTTTTGATTTTGCCTCCAATATTCGTAGCTGTATGATTAAGTAAGTCTTGTAGACTAACTTTGCTCATATTTTCTTCTATCAGCAAATTTTTTGGATAACACGCTTTTTTTGCTATAAGCACCTGTAATTTTGTTTTTGAGGACCATTATTATAAAAAAAATTATTACAAAGTACTAATGTACTTCAGCAATACAAAAATCAAAATCACAAAAGTACCTGGTGATATGGTGGAAAAATATCACTTCCAATATTCTTTGCAGCATTTCGCATAAGTTCGTATTGGGTTTTAGATAAATGAGCAGCAAGAATCAGGCTTAGTGCCTCTTCAGGTGAAAACTTATTAATAATTTTCTCTTCATGACATATTTTTTTCGCAGCAGATGTTATGAGTTCTGCCGAAACATTGCTACATAGCTCATTAATTTTATTTTTCTTTGCACGAGGGCCTAAATCCTCATAGCTTTTTGTTGGACGACCACGAGAGCTACACGGTTCAACTCCATCTTCGGGAAGATCCCCAAACGTATAGAACTTGTCAGCCCAAGCTTTATTTTTTTCAAAAAAAAATATTCTATTACGACTAGCGCTTATCCACCGCTGATTAAAGCGCGGCTTAAAAGTTTTTATTAAATAATTTTTAAATACTTTTAAATCATCTTTTTTAATAAAATTATTATTTATTGATACTACATCCACTACTGCATCAACATCATTATTGTAATCAAGCAGAAGATGTACAATTTCACCATTAGATATTTGATAATTATCCATGTTTTATAAATCAATGCACTTATCTCGAAATAAACTTTGCTTATGTTTATAAATTTCTAATGTAAACTGAAAAGAATAATAGAGAAAAAAACTAACGGCAAATTACTAAATAAACAGATTTGCAAGTAAATTTGCATTAGTTGTTCTTGTATTTTTTTATTTATATATATCTTTGAATATTTCTCTGAGAAAAAAAAAACAACAATATTATTGATAAGCGAGATTATTAAATCTCTAATTTCTAATAAAATAGATGTGCTCTTATCATCATTCATTGTTATAACAAGAGGTATGGTTGCTATGGCAACAAGCGAGCAAGCAGCAAACGTAATATAACGAGAGAATGCGTAATAAGCAATAAAAAGTAGCTTGTTTTCTATTTAAACGTTTACTAGACAAAGGCTAGCAAAAACTAGCAGCTGAATTTAACTTTATTGTTTCAACTGGTGACTGTGCTTAAAATAGTTCACACTTTCATATTCAACCATTAACTTGCTTATTTCAGTCTAACTGTGTAAGTAAATTTCAAAACACACACAGTCATCATTTACATTTTTTAAGTTTTCAAACTAAGCGCAGCGTAACTGTGTGAGTTCAGCAACAAAACAAGTTGTGTTTCTTCTGCTTGCTGCGTTTTGAGTTACTGGTTAATGTGTTTTTACTTGACTGAGTAACGAAAAAAAAACTGCATAGTAGACTTCGAATAGCAGACTGGATAGTAGACTGGGGTCAGCAAACTATGTAGTTGGAACTTAAAGAGTTTTGTATATGCAAACAAAACAAAAAAGAAACACTAGCAGCTTTAAAAAGAAAATACAATTAAACTTATCATATTTCCTATTTTATTTATTATTTTGTTAATTATATAATTTATATATTAATTAATTTCACACTTTATCGTAAATATGTATGTACGTATAATACTTTATTCTGATCAATTGTGGTACATAGTACATATGATTTGATTTTTTTAAATTGTCATTAATATGACACTAACTTACAATAATTGATTTTTTGGACAAATTACTACACCCAAAAAATACATGGTAGTTGATCATTATTTTTTCAATTGTGTCATATGTTGGCTGAACAGAAAAATTTGTTATTTTAACAAAATTTATTCCTGTTTTTCAGCTTAAAATAAAATCTGTTAATTTTAAAACATTTTTTGTTAAATTTAAAAAATCTAAATTTAAGTAAACTTTATTTTTTTATTACTATTCTTTTGTTTTTGTTAATTAATTCATATATTAATTAATTTAACACTTTATCGTAAATATATACATTTCTGCATTGATTCAATTGGTACATATAATTTGCAGGTTTTTTTTAATTAATCCACTCTGATATATGTATGTAGGTATATGTAAAAAATATGTCGTTTAGGTAACACTACCTTACAACATTTAATTTTTTGGAGAAATTACTACACCTAAAAAAATACATAGTTGTTGATCACTATTCAATTATGTCATATGTACTACATATCTTTTTTTGTTTGGCATAATACTAACCCGTAGAGTATATACATATATAATTTGAATTAATGCATTTTCTCGATAAAATTTTATGAAATTTAGTACCAGAGATGGGCCAAAATAAATTTTCATTTGCATTGCGACAAGAAGTGATCATATGTACGTGGGCTTTTTTAATTTGCATTTTATTTTAATTTGCATTCCCCATTTATTCCAATTAAGTATTAGAAATGCAAAATTTTTAATTAATAAATAGATTGGCAACATAATTAATTTTTTTTAAATGGTTGTTGAATTTCTGGCAATTGCAATAAATTCAATTTTGATTTTGTGTTTAAAATTTAGGGTGTAATTTTGTAAAACGCAAAGCCTTGAGTTGCGTTGTTTTCCATACAAATTGTTTTTGTAACAATAACAATTTATACACAAATCAACGCAACACAAGGCGTTGCGTTTTACAAAATAACCCACTTAATTTGTAACTTTTTATATTTTGTTTGATTTTGGCAATTTTTTATTTTACGTTGACATTTCATTTGATATCCAGTGTGTTCGTTTACTCGAAATTCTTACTAATTTTACTACAATTGGAAAGTTTTGTTTATTTTTTGAATTGAACTTTTCCTGTTGTAGTAAAAGTAGCAATTTGTAGTAAGTAAACGAACACGCTTATCGATATATTGGTTGAAGAACCTATACAATATATACACCGAATATTCTATAAATATCACCTACAGGCAATTTAAAAAAAAAAACACATTAAATATATGGGTACTTCTAAAATTTCGGAGTAGCTGTATTTGACCTTAGATTTTTGTAAAGATTAACAAAAAAATAATTAAAATTTTGGATTCAATTTTCCGGCGTTTGTGGAGGGTGGCACTTATAGAATTATGACACAAAAAGCATATGACAATAAGTGCGTTCCCGTACGTTCCCAATGTTATCGAAATTTACCCAAAAGCGTTCCCGTACTCGAAAATTGGGTAAATGAGAGCGCTAATGAGAGTGCATTAGTGTGTCTCTTTTTACCAAAATTTAACCAGACTTTTTCTTCGGGTAAACTTTTGTAAAACAGCTGATGTAAATATAAACAAAAAAACTATTGTGAAAATAGATTTAAAAAATTGCCAAAATCAAACAAAATAGGGGTTTTCATATAAACTCGTATTCTACTCGTAAACATTTTAAAACTGGTATGTTTATGAGTTTAATGTCAAACTCCATACATAAAAAATATGGTTTTTATTTATACAAGGTTTACAATGAATTTACGAGTTTATATAAAAACCCTTAATATAAAAAGTTACAAATTATATTTTAAACTCAGAATCAAAATTGAATTTATTGCAATTGCCACAAATTCAACAACCATTTAAAAAAATTAATTATGTTGCCCATTTATTTATTAATTCAAAATTTTGTATTTCTAATAATTGTAATAAATGGAGAATGCAAATTAAAATACAATGCAAATTAAAAAAGCCCACGTATGATCATTTCTTGTCGCAATGCAAATGAAAATTTATTTTGGCCCATCTCTGGTATTAAATTCCATAAAATTTTATCGGGAAAATGCATGAGTTAGCATGATGACAAACAAAAAAGCAAGTTTGCTTACCGAATCGAATAACGTTAAGTGTAACGGTATCAAATTTTGTTTGTTTCGGCAACGGTAAAGGTAATGGCATTTAAGACTGTTTCGGTAACGTACCGGTATTAAAAAAATTTATTCTTTGTAATTTACTTGTGAAAATTGTATCATCTTTCTTTAATTTGAAAAATAATTTAAACAGAAAGTGCTATTAATTTATGATCTAGAGTCAAACTAAAAAAAAACATTCATTTAAGCACCGTAAGTTGTTTATCACGTGGAAAAATTTCACTCGAAATTTAAATGCCTCAAATTGCAATTTAATTTAAACAAATGAACAATTTTTTAATTTTATAACAAAGACACAATCAAAATAAACATAAAATGTCACATTTTCCCAAGATAAATAATAATCTTGTACATTAAATTTGCGTGAAAACAAACTCTACACAATTTTCACGTAAACTAATTGTCGTGAAAAATCATTTTTTTTATATGGAGTATAACAGTTTTTTCACGTGAAACTCAAACAACTTACGGTGCTTTACCAAATAAAAGATCAACAATACATACCCCTCATTCAATATAGCATATTTTTAATTTTAGTTGTTAAAAATACAGATTATGAGCTATGAATTCAATGCTGGTACTTTTAATAAGTAAAATTGTTATCTATAAATTTTTTTATAAAAAACTCAAGATTATAAAATAAAAAATTTCAAAAACTGGCATTTTTTACATAAATTAATAAATACCGGGAACTACCTATAAAAATAACGATATCGGTAACCGACCTTGAAAAAAAAATATGTAGTACATATGACATAACTGAATAGTGATCAACAACTATGTATTTTTTTAGGTGTAGTAATTTCTCCAAAAAATTAATTGTTGTAAGGTAGTGTTACCTAAACGACATATTTTTTACATATACCTACATACATATATCAGAGTGGATTAATTAAAAAAAACCTGCAAATTATATGTACCAATTGAATCAATGCAGAAATGTATATATTTACGATAAAGTGTTAAATTAATTAATATATGAATTAATTAACAAAAACAAAAGAATAGTAATAAAAAAATAAAGTTTACTTAAATTTAGATTTTTTAAATTTAACAAAAAATGTTTTAAAATTAACAGATTTTATTTTAAGCTGAAAAACAGGAATAAATTTTGTTAAAATAACAAATTTTTCTGTTCAGCCAACATATGACACAATTGAAAAAATAATGATCAACTACCATGTATTTTTTGGGTGTAGTAATTTGTCCAAAAAATCAATTATTGTAAGTTAGTGTTATATTAATGACAATTTAAAAAAATCAAATCATATGTACTATGTACCACAATTGATCAGAATAAAGTATTATACGTACATACATATTTACGATAAAGTGTGAAATTAATTAATATATAAATTATATAATTAACAAAATAATAAATAAAATAGGAAATATGATAAGTTTAATTGTATTTTCTTTTTAAAGCTGCTAGTGTTTCTTTTTTGTTTTGTTTGCATATACAAAACTCTTTAAGTTCCAACTACATAGTTTGCTGACCCCAGTCTACTATCCAGTCTGCTATTCGAAGTCTACTATGCAGTTTTTTTTTCGTTACTCAGTCAAGTAAAAACACATTAACCAGTAACTCAAAACGCAGCAAGCAGAAGAAACACAACTTGTTTTGTTGCTGAACTCACACAGTTACGCTGCGCTTAGTTTGAAAACTTAAAAAATGTAAATGATGACTGTGTGTGTTTTGAAATTTACTTACACAGTTAGACTGAAATAAGCAAGTTCATAATATAAAATGAAAGCGAGTGCTTTTTTTTAAGCACGTTGCTTACAAAATATGAAAATTTAACTAAATTACGACTGCTATTAGCAGTCGTTCGAAACTCTGGTTTAAATTAGACTTCAAGATTTCATTTGGTATAAGGTAGAGCACCGCGCTCGACCGCGCACAAAAGTTCTAGTCCATCAAAGTTGAAGAAAATAATCATTTTTAGACTCCTAAGATGAAGCAAATTTTTGTCAAAAAAATTTTTTTTCTTTAATTTTTTTTTTTTAATTTTCATCTTAAATACCTAAATTATGGGAAAATACACAACAACAATACATATTAAAAGTCATTCCAAGAGTTTTTAGTTTCTTACTATTTTTTAGGATTTTCTTTCAAATGTTGTGTGTTAGACTTGGCACACTTTGAGGAAACGCCTACAAAAAAGTAATGAAAATATCGCCCTAGCATTTCAGATACATGATATTCAATATGTTTTTAATGAAATTAATAAATTTCATCATGAGCGGAAAACATGAAATTCAGTATTAATTTCAACTTTTCAACCACTGTGCGACATAAGTCGGTGTACCAAGTTTCATCAAATCAATATCTTAATATTTGCGACCTGTAGAGTGCGCACAAGAATGCATGGACAGACAGACAGACGGACGGACGGACAGACGGACATCGTTAAATCGAAATAAAAACAAATTCTGAGCCGATCGGTATACTATAAGGTGGGTCTTTGACCAATATTTTTTGGTGTTACAAACATCAGCATAAACTTATAATACCCTGACCACATAGTGGTGTAGGGTATAATGACCACATAGTGGTGTAGGGTATAATAATCTACTTTTTCGTTCTTTGTACTTACCTTTTTTTTCATCTTTCATATTAACCTACAATAACCGTAAAATATTTCAACAAATAATATCTGAAAGAGCTATGCGTTAATGATTGTGAGATGTGATGTTTTCTCTTAAAATTGCAAATATTTCCAATACTAATAGGTTTATTTAGATAAAAAAATCAATTATACTCCTACCTCAATTATATTCAATAAAATATGAATTGAGACTGGGAAATTTTAATTGTTTTAATACCATTTTACCTTAAAGTTATAAAATCAATAAATTTTTGCAAGGCGCTTGGGTCTGAAAGGGTTAAAAACATTAACAAAATAGGGTTAATCCTTCTATGACATTCCTTACGGTAAAACTGTGTGGTATGTAGTATCAACAAAACTGCTAAGTTGTGCGACAATATATAGATATCACAGAAGAGAGCACAGTCCCTAGATTATAATTATTTAAAAATAGTATTTAAAAACTTGAAAATAATGGCGGATTTCGAAAAACAATTTATGGAATAACAAATTTTTTACAAAACTCACCTTTTATTTACCTACATCATATGTGCCAATAAATATACAAAACTATTATTTATTTTTTGCATTTTTTTTTTAAATTTGCAAAAAATTTTAATTTTATTTATTAAAAGTACCATACACTCAATGAAAATGTTTCATAAAATATATGAAGCTTTTTCATCAATTCTAAGAAATTTTTAATTTTTTTTGTAAAGAAAACTTCATAAGTTTTGTTGTAACTTGGATTTATGGCGGTGTTTGGCGCAGAGCTCTTACCACATATCCGAATTTCATTTGTGTTGGAAGGAACCCATCGGAATAGTTTCCTTATTAGTTGTTTACTTTTCTAAAATTTAAAATATTTTTTCAAGATGAAAACCTTTCAAATGTTAGGACATTCTTCTTTTAAAATTATATTTTTATTTAAAAGTTGGCCAGTTTTATAGTCAGAACAAATATTGATATTTTCTTATATATTTTGTTCTCATATTGTTTTTTCTTAAATAAGAAATTTTCAAAGACTCTACACCATTTCCAGTTGAAATTGAGAGGTTTCCATGTAGTATTGAGAAAAGAACAATTGAAATTGGGATTTTCCATTTGATAATAGGAAAGGAACAATTGAAATTAAGATTTTCTATTTCATATTGATAAAAAACGAAATGAAATTGAGATTTTCCAATTAAAATTGAGAAACGAATAAATGATATTGAGATTTTACAATTGAAATTTAGAAAAGCATACATTAAATTGAGATTATAAATTTGATATTGAAAAAAGAACACATGAAATTGAGATTTTACACTTAAAATTAAGAAAAAAACAAATGAAATTGAGATTTTCCAATTAAATTTGATAGAAAAATAAATGATATTGAGATTTTACATTTGAAATTGAGAAAAAAAAACAAATGGAAATTAGATGTGTTCATTTGATATATTCCTTAAAATCTTTCCACATTGAGCCGGTTACAATGAATAACGGTCAGAATACGTTACTCGTCTGAATGAATATGTCGGCTGAACGAAATAAATTTCAATTTGAATTCGCGCTACCCAAACGCTCCCATCATCACATGGCCCAAATGTTTATTTGATCGGAGCGATTAGAAGGAACAGCACGCGTTATTAAAATGGATGAAAATAGAAGTTCTTTTGATGTACCTGCTGCTAGGGAATGGATAAAAAATTTTCTCGTGAGATGGAACGACCTTTCAGAGTAGGTGATACTTGTTGATAATGCTACTTGTTACAACAGGTTCGAAACTTTATTTGGAAACTCTTCCGAAACTCTGCTCAGTTTGAGCCCATAATCCCCCTTGCTCAACACCTTTGAAATAATATGGAAAAAATAAAAGCCCATGTCAAGTACAACATGGGCATTCCAACAGTTTCCCCACCCAACATTTTGGAGCAGAGATTGGTGTACACTGAAAACCGTATTGATGAAGCTAGAATATTGGTAACTGCTAGCGACTGCAGCAGAGCAATAAAACATTCCTGCACATTTAATCAATCTACTTACCATCCCAGCAAGACTTTTGTAATGGGTGCGATATACTCATGTATTACCTTGTAATGATAACGCGTTACCTTCCGAATTATTTCAAAGCAAAAAGTAAGGATTTACCGGTCACTGATTACGTGTTGCATGACTTATAAACGCGTAGAAATGATTGAAACATTTTTGAAAATCTATTTTTAGACACATTGTTTTGTGTTTTTTTTTGTAAGGGGTAATGTGTGTAATACCTTTCGACATCACGAACAAAAATACGAAGCAGAACCATTCATTTACTTTATAAAATTTTTTTTATGAAAATCTATTTTTAGACACATTTCTTTTTCCATCCTCTTAACCACATAAGTAACCACTTAATTTTTCACCTCCTCCTAATACATTACCTTGGAGCTAATCGCCTGTAAAATTGATCAGTCAAATAAGGTATAAAGTAATGCGTGGGCCCCTATGGCTGCACATTACTTTATACATTTTTTTGTAATGTATGATTCAATAAAATTTGTTCTTTAATTAAATTTTTTCCCAAAATCATTTAATTTTTTTTTAATTAAGAATAAATTTCTTAATTTACTTAATTTATAATTTTTCCAATTTCATTTGTGTTTTTCTTAATTTAAAATATAAAATCTCAATTTCATTTGTTCTTTTCTCAATTTCATTTGTTATTTTCCCAATATCAAATATAAAATCTCAATTACATATGTCCTTTTCTCAATTTGAATTGGAAAATCTCAATCTCATTTGTTACTTTCTCAATTTTAAATGGAAAAACTTTATTTCATTTGCTTTTTTCTCAATTTCATATTGAAAATCTCAAAATCGATTGTTCTTTTCTCAATATTAAATAGAAAATCTCAAAATCAAATGAACTTTTCTCAACTTAAAATGGAAAATCTCAATTTCAATTGTTTTTTTCTCAATTACAGTTGGAAATGGTGTAGTTCTGACTATAAAATTGTCCCTTAAGCACTTCTTCTAAATTAAACCTATTAGATTAGGAAAAATTGTTGTATTCGAAAAACTCATTGACACTGAAATATTTTTTATATTTTAGGTTTGATACGAAAGTTGTAGGATTTGGAATAAGTTTTCGTATAAAACTATAACAGGCACTGCAAGAAATTTTACACTTTATGGCACATTCCTATTATCATATTCTGAGAATTTTTTCATTTCAGAATCTCCATTGTGTTTCCTATGAAAATATTATTTAATTTTTAAATAGTGGTACACTTACAATATTTTATCCTTAAAAACAACCTAAAATATATATTAAATTAATTAAAAACACTATTAAAAAAAGGACTACTGATTTTTCATTATATTCAAACCATTTTGCTATTTATTTTCAAACATTGTTTAAACAATCCAGAAAAGAAATAAAAATAATTGAAAAGTCTATTAAAACAATCATCAATTTTTTAACTGACAAAACGTAAAAAAAAACGATTTTGTGGTTTGTTTTTTCATATTTGAAAGTTTTTTTTTTGTTGCGATTTTCAAAACACGACACCATACACAACAGACACGTTCCTATTTCTATTAGCTATGTTTTGTGTGTATGAGTGAAGAATTTCTTGTAATTTGAATTGGAAAAATTTTGTATATAAACAAACTATTTTAACAAAAAAGAAAACCGAAAATATTTTAATTTTTTGTTTTAAAACAGAAAACAACGAAATTATTTAAATAATTTTTTATAAAAATAGAAATCTAAAAATAGAATATTTGACTGAAAATAACAACTCTTACAGACGATACATATTTTTCTGGTTTGTTTTTTATTGGTTGACAAAAAAAGTTAAACAATATGTTTCAATGTATTTTAATTGATTCTTCAATTGAAAACAAACTTTACCTATTACTTTTTAAATAAACCTCAATCGGTTATGGAAAATATATTGTGAGTGTATTCATCTAACTGGATTTATGCCCTCGTAAACCGTGTATTTTTGTAATCGCGTATATTTATAACTTTATCTGTTTATTTGAATGAACAACGCAGCTTTTAAAACTATTCACATCTCAATTTTGCATTTAGCCACTTTTTCAATCTTTTCATTAATAAAACACAGAATTTTTAAAATTTTTATTATTTAAGCACCGTAAGTTGTTTGAGTTTCACGTAAAAAAACTGTTATACTCCATATAAAAAAAATAATTTTTCACGACAATGAGTTTAACGTGAAAATTATGTAGACTTTGTTTTCACGCAAATTTAAAGTTCAAGACTATTATTTTTCTTGTGAAAAAGTGTCATTTTGTGTTTATTGTGATTAGATCTTTATAATAAAATAAAAAATTATTAATTTTTCGAATTTAAAGTAACTTTTGAGGCATTTTAAGTTCGAGTGAAAATTTTCCACGTGAAAAACAACTTACAGTGCTTTAAAAACCAATAAAACGGAAAATAAAAAACGACACACAAAAGAATTTAAAATACTTTTATTTTTGACAATATTAAAATGTATGTATAAATACGAAAAAGTTTATACACAAAAATATAGCGCATATTTACCAGGGCTCGTAAACTGGTTTTGACATTAATCGAGTAAACTTATACACAGTATACAAGGCGTAAATACTTTAAATGAATACACTTAATGATTTTTGCAAAACAGAGCTTTAAAATCTTGTAATTATTTCAGTAAAGAAAACGTTTTGGAACTACTTGGCAAACCTATGCTAAAACATGTATTAAAACTTCTACTTCTAGCAAGAAGAGTATAAGACTAGGAGATGCAATCGGACGTCATACAGAACACTATGGCTTTGTCAGACAGTCGATCGAAAAATGAGGAAAAAGTGAAAATAAATTGCCAAAAACTAAAAATTATAATAAAAATTAAAAAAAAAATGTGAGAATTAAAAAAAAAAAAATTACAAAAAAATATGCAAATATCGAAAATAAAAAAATAAGCAGAAATCAGTGATCAAATTTCATTCTCAAAAATTTTTATTTTCAGATATTTCATAAATTACACCGTACAACACTAAAAATGCATCGGGCATACGACATATGACTTCTGATAGATTTTAGGATGAATATCACGAATGTGAACACCAAATTTTAAAATTAGCTCTAGTTTTTGAAATATTGCAAATTTAGCTTTCAGTAAAAAGACATTTTTTTTTGTTAAAATTTCTTATTTATTCATATACCTGACTTATTCATATACCTGACTAAACTACGGATCATTTTTAATATAGTTTAAAAGTATAGACTTTGGGCTTTTAGAACCATACCAACTTATTTTTGTTAGATAAAGGATAAAGGATATAATTACAATTAAAGTGAAAACTTCACTTATTTTCCTATATTGCAAATCTAGTGAAATCCCTTAATCGGATTTGCAAAATCTTTACATATGACGTAAATTCATATTCCACTAAATTCTTTTTATCAAAAGAATCACAACTTCTCCATCAACATTTGCAGAAAATTCAATCTGAAATACTAATTTTACATCTTTTTTATTTCAAATAAATTTTATATGAATTTACTATGGCAAAAAGAAATAAAGTACATTTTTGAACATGCATATTTTAAAATCATTATTTTTTCAAAATTTGAACTTCAATTATCTAAAACTTCGTTGAAATTGATTAGAAAATATATGTTTTATATTTCTGAATGGTTTTATCAGGGTTTTATATTTTAAGATTTATCACAGACTCCTTAATTTTTAGGTATTAAAAAAGCCAGTCTTTTTCAGGTTTAGTCAATATTAACTTTAAATTAAAACAGAAAATGCAAATTTTTTTTGATAAATTAAGTAACATGAGATGTTTACTAAAGGTACAAATTCAAATATTAGATATTCCTTTCATCGCAGATTATTTATTAACGAAATCGTGAAAAAAGAGAAATATCAACTTTAAATGCATATTTAGGGAATATTATCTCAGCTGTCAAAACGTGCAATATATCAAATTAAAGGGAATATTTCATCATTTTAAAATGTTGCAAAAAATGGCGTTATTACTTTCAATTTTATATATTTTTGAAAAAAGTTTATTAAGAATTTTAATTTTCCTACAAAAACGTTTTTGCAAATATTTCTTAAACTAAGCTAACTTTAAAATTCGATGCATCAAATTTTTCTTATTTTGTTGTTCTGTGTTATTGCCCAGCAAAAATATGTGTAAGTCATTCAAAACAAACAACTTTTAAATTGGTTACAATGGAGCGATAAGTGCTCTTTTTCTGTTTCGAATGTATGTGCTTTAAAACAACTTTCAAAGATGTATATATAAAGTGCGTTCCTTTACTTTTTGGGTAAAGTTAGGTAAAATGAGAGTAAGCAAAAATCCCCTGACAAAATGACAAAATTATCCAAAAGTAAAGGAACGCACAAAACCACTTTTAGAGCCCAAAAATGCATTTCAAAGAACAATGTGAAAATGCGTATAATTTTAGTTTGAAAAATTTAATAAAAACACATATTTATTTACATTTAAAAGTTCTTATTGATTTTGTTCAATTAATTATTATAAATAACACATTTCTTTTGCGTATCGGTTTGTTTAATTTAATTCTTCAATTTATTTTTACAATTGTTGTTTTTGGTTATCATTGCATCAGCTGTTAGTTTTACAATTTACCAAAGTTACCCGAAGAAAAAGTTTGGGTAACTTTGGTAAAAAGAGAAACACAAATGCACTCTCTTGAATGCTCTCATTTACCCAATTTTCGAGTACGGGAACGCTTTTTGGGTAAGTTTGGGATCCCGCGGTAACGTAAAGGAACGGACCTATAATGTTGTTTTTTTCTTTGTAAATGGATTTGTTTGTAAATTACGAATTTGTTAGGGATTCCATTTTTTATCTCTAAAAAAACAAAATAGTTAATTTTATTAACGTACTTTATTAATTTACGATTATTTACATATTTTTTAATTATTCGTACATATTTTAAAAAATACTTCAATTACAGTTCCCATTGAAAAAGGGAAGGAAATAAAGAATTGGATCCCATTGAACCTCCTGGACTATGACCCAAATATGAATTCTTCTTTTCACTAAATGCAAATATATAAAAGTTAACAATTAAAATGTATTGTTAAGGCTCTATGAAGTCGCTCGCGTGCTTTTGCACCGTGCACCAAAGAAATATGTTAATAAAATTTGTTGCAATGTTAACATATTTTATCGTTTAAAACATACCAATCAAGAGGTTCGATAACAAAGGTTGGTCCCTTACCTTTGCTTATACATTAAAAGTTCTATAAATGCCACCTGCTTTAAATGTCGATATGCTTTAATTGCTATTACACCTTAAAAGTCGTAAAATCAAGCTAAGTAAATAATTCTATAGTGACAAAAAATATATTAGGTTTGTTTTTTTCGAATTTTATACCTATATCTATAACGACTTGTAAAAAAACGACTATCCGTACTTACCTGATATTCTTTTATTTTTTGTAAACAAATAAAATTTAAACATTTGGGGTCGCCTTTGAACAAAAGCTGTTTTCGTACAAAGACTTAGCCGGAACTAGAAATGGATCAATAATCTTGTTTGCCCTGCTGTACCTTTACCAACAAACGCATAATTCAATTGTTCGCTTTTGTTGTTTCAGATATTTTATGAAATAAAAAATTCTAAAATTTCAAATATTTTTATGACAAATATTTTTGTTTACATTTGAAAGAGAAAAGCCAAGAATTTTTAAGACTTGGTAGCATTTTTATAACTACTTAATTTTTAAGAAGCTAAATTTATACCTACTTAAACATTTTATAAATGCTTAAATTTGTATGGAATATTTATACAAAATTCGAAAAAACAAACCTATTATTTCTTCAACTTAAAAATAGATTTAAAAAAATAACTGCCGTCAACTTTAAAATGTACATTAAAGTTCCAAATTTTAATTAAAGTTAAAATTTTGCTAAATGAACTTCTTCAACATAAGAATTTAACTAATCACGATTGCAAATTATAGCGTTGGAACTTAATGCATCGTTTAATGAAAAACTTGATTTTAAGCTAACGATGGTTGACTTGCAAAATTCAAATGACGACATGGTATTCGCCTTCGAAATATGTCGGGGGAAAAACTGTCCTCCGACTGTTCTCGGATTCTTTAATGAATTTAAAGCTAAAATTTCAATCATAGATCTGCTGATTCAGCAACTTTATAATGATGGCCTTATTACTGTAGAGTTGTAAAATGAAAAAAATAGTTTCCTAGTACGCTTTAATATTCTGAAAATTCCTTGAGTAATGTTTTTAAAAAAAATAATCAATCAGAGGGTTACATATAACTTTTAGGCCAAGCTTTTAGGATGTAGATTATCTTTAAACTTAGTTTAACGCAGTTTATAACTGCAATACTGCTTCTAAAATCTATTTTATTTTTCGTTTTCGGTTTAACTAAACCAAGTTTAACTGACATCCCAAAATTCGGTCTTAATGTATTAATCTTATTTAATTCAATATCGTAGCTTTTTCAAATTTAACGACTGAAGTGAACATGTTACAAACTTATTTAAAAAACTGTTGAACAAAAATTAAAAAAAAAAATAGGTTTTGTCTGATTTTGACTTAATCGAATTGATTCAAATGCAAAATAAGTGTTTCCTTAATATTGCCCCAAAAATAATAATAAATTGAAGCTTTTGTTACACAATAGGTTCAGAAATGGGCTCTGTAAAGGCTAAACATTAAAATTGCCTCTAAAATATGCTATTTCAGATATATAAAAAGCACATTTAAATCACTTTTAAAAATGTATTATATTATATATTATAAAGAGTACTTATAAATCACTCTAAAAATGCAAACAAAATGTACTCGTATTGATGTGATGAAAATGTGTATCTAAAAACCATACTTTTATTAACATCATGTAATCACTTTTAAATTACTAACAATATGCTGAAATTGAACTACTGACAACATGGGACATCACGTGTAAAATAAATCAGTGTTAAAGCTAAATTGTAACTACTTCACAATCAGTTGATGCTATTCGGAGTGCTTTTAAAATAACTTTTTTGTAATGGATTTTTTTGCTGGGTGATTGCACTTTTTTAATTTCCAATATTATTCTAATTTTTTCTCATAATTTAGAGATTTTTTTTGCCTTTTTATTCACATTTTTAATTTTTTTCTGCGAAAATTCCCTTATATTCGTATGTGCTACCATGGCAGCATACCGTAATTGACGCAATTGTTTTGTCCGATGTCCGGTTCGATGTGCAATCCGATAGCGCTTGGGGCCCTCGTCGTATACCCTTTTTGCATCTATTTCATAAAATATTTATAGATAGGACTACAGGATATAATAATTCAAAACTTGCACTTCAAAACTTTAATACATCCCAATAAGCACATACATTTTAAAAATTCAAGTGCTTTAAATTTTGCTTGAAGTAAAGTAGATTTCAAATTCTAGTATTTGTATATTTAACAAAAATATTTCAAACTTGAATTTTCGTTTCCCTTTTGCTGGGGTATGCTATTGAAATAAAATGTAATAAAAGTTGTTTTCAAGCCTTGAAACTGGAAAACAGGGCTTGAATTGAACTTGATTTGATAGGGATATTATAAAAATATATTTCAGTAACAAAACCAACTTTTTTCTTTCGATTTTACAAAATCTGTAAGTACTTCAACTTATTTGAAATTTGCAGTAAAATTTTCAAACGCTTCTCCGGTTATTACATTTTTATATATTGGAGATATAATACAATTTACTGATTTTTATATGCAAACTGAGAATATATTAATAAGAGTAAATACCCTGTGGGAAAACAGGGGTCAGTTGTGACGCGAGCACCTGTCCCGTGACCGGTGAAAACAGGACCGGTCTGAAAGAACCTATCCTTTGACCTGTCTCGTGATCGTTGAAAACAGGACCGGTCTGAAAAGACCTGTCCCATGACTAGTGAAAACAGGACCGGTCTGATAGTACCTAACCGGTGACCTGTACCGTAACCGGTGAAAACAGGACTGGTCTCAAAGTACCTGTCCTATGACTGGTGAAAAGAGCACCCGTCTGAAAGTACCTGTCCCGTGACAGGTGAAAATGGGACTGAACCAGGATTATTCGGATTATTCGGGTATTTATTTTGATAGATTAAACGGTTAAAACTATTCTGATCGAACGATTATATGATTAATTAATAAATTATTGGATTAATACTTAACGTTTGAGTAGGCGCTTAGTAATCAAGTCATTCACCAGATTGTTGTACAACTGTTGGGCGCACTGGTGAGAACATGTTAGTATTTCAGGAAACTTAAGTACTGAAAAATGTCTGACACGGGGACTAAACTATACTTTTCTAAAGAGAAACTGTGAGCTAAATCCAAATCTGGCGTCTGTGAAAAAACATAGTTTTTTTTAATCGAAATACTTCGAATTGTATTTTTCTTTAAAATGCTTTTTGAATTTTTTAGAAAGCTTTTTTATTCTTGGAAATATCGTCCATTAAAATTTCCTATTAAAGCATTTTTTTTTTTAAATTTTGCTTTTAAACTACCCAATAAACATCGAAAAACTAAAAATTCAAGAGCTTTAAAAATTGCGTGAATTAAACTTCTATTGCCATTTGTTTCAATTAACATCAAGTTTACAAATAGAGGTAACTTTTTGGTAATTCTGTTTTCATTTTCTGTCTGCAATAAAAAACCAAATGTAAATAATTTTAAAACTTCATTAAAATCAGGCATTTGACTAAACTAAAACAAATAAGATTTGTAGAATTTAATTCCTGGTAAAAATATGTTGCGAATAACAAAAACTTAAATATAAATTGGCACTTAATATGACAAGGAATTCCATGCAAATGCATTATTTTTTTGATTGTCCAAAACTAATGTGGACTAAAAATTTATCCAAATCATCAAACTTAGAATAAAATGCCATCGTTTCGTAGCTGCATACTTTGACAGGTTCTTTTTCATCAGGTTTTTTTGTGTCAGTCATGTGACAGGTGCGTCTGCGTCAGTTCTGCGACATGTTTTCTTGGGTCAGTCCTGTGACAGGTTCATTTATGTCAATCCTGTAACAGGTTACAGGATTGACAACGATACAGCATATAGCACACCCCTTATGAACAACCTAAATATAAAAAATAACTGCTTTAAACAGCTGTTACTAAATACAGTGCTTTTTATTAGTACCCAGCAAAAAAAGTCATTACAAAAAAGTTATTTTAAAAGCACTCCGAATAGCATCAACTGATTGTGGAGTAGTTACAATTAAACTCTAACACTGATTTATTTTACACGTGGTGTCCCATGTTGTCAGTAGTTTAACTTGAGCATTTTGTTAGTAATTTAAAAGTACATACATAATGGTAGCATTCGGCAGAGAAACCTGAAACTGATTCCGGTGACTTGTAGGGATTTGTGATTACTTACTCTGCTGAACGATGTTTTCTTTGTTTTGTTTTTAAATACACTTTTTCTATAGTTTACTTTTATTCTTTAAAATTTTTGTTTTCGATTTATATTTGTACGTTTTTATTTGTCATTATTTCAAAACAATTTTAATTGTAATGAACAATAACAAATGTATCACTTATTGATCAAAAGTAGCAAACACTTTTTACGCTACCAAAATATGACAGCGCTACCTGAGCGCTCAGGCTGAGCGGTTAGTGATCAGGTCGTTCAGCAGATAGTTGTAGAACTGCTGTAGAACTGTTGACTATTAAATTGTATCTGCCGAACGCACCCAATGTTAATAAAGTATGGTTTTTTTGGTATACATATTCATCACATCAATACGAGTACATTTTGTTTGCATTTAGAAGATTTAGATTTAGAAGTACTCTTTATAATATATAATATAATACATTTTTAAAAGTGATTTAAATGTGCTTTTTATAATGTATGAAATAGCATATTTTAGAGGTAATTTTAATGTTTAGCCCTTACAGAACCCATTTCTGAACCTATTGTGTAACAAAAGCTTCAATTTATTATTATTTGTAGGGCAATATTAAGGAAACACTTCTTTTGCATCTGATTCTATTCGATTAAGTCAAAATCAGACAAAACTAAAATTTTTTAAAATTTTTGTTCAACAGTTTTTTTTTTAAAGAAGTTTGTAACATGTTTACTTTAGTCTTTAAATTCAAAAAAAGATACGATATTTAATTAAATAAGATTAATACACTAAGAACGAGTTTTTGGGATGTCAGTTAAACTTGGTTTAGTTAAACCGAAAACGAATTTTATCAGCCATTTCAAGTTTATTAACAAAAATTTGCCTGAATAACTTTTTCTCGTTTAGAATTTATGTCTTCATTGAAAGAAAATAAAATAGATTTTAGAAGCAGTATTCCAGTTATAAACTGCGTTAAACGAGGTTTAAAGATAATCTACATCCTAAAAACTGGGCATATTTAAGTTATATGTAACTCTCTGATTAATTTTTTTAAAAACATTACTCAATAAATTTTTAGAATATTAAAGCGTACCAGGAAACTATTTTTTCATATATATATATTTTTTTTAACAAATAAAGGAAAGAAAAGCATCGACGTTTTACGACTCTACAGTAATAAGGGCATCATTATAAATTTGCTGAAGCCGCATATCTATGATTGAAATTTTAGCTTTAAATTCATTAAAGAGAACCGTTGGAGGACAGTTTTTCCCCAGACATATTTCGAAGGCGACATTTATAGAACTTTTAATGTATAAGCAAAGGTAAGGGACCAACATCTGTTAACGAACCTCATGATTGGTCTGTTTTAAACGATAAAATATGTTAACATTGCAACAAATTTTAATAACATATTTCTTTGGTGCACGGTGCAAAAGCACGCGAGCGACTTCATAGAGCCTTAACAATACATTTTAATTGTTAATTTTTATATATTTGCATTTAGTGAAAAGAAGAATTCATATTTGGGTCATATTCCAGGAGATTCAATGGGATCCAATTCTTTATTTCCTTCCCTTTTTAAATGGGAACTGTAATTGAAGTAATTTTTAAAATATGTACGAATAATTAAAAAATATGTAAATAATCGTAAGTTAATAAAGTACGTTATTAAAATTAACTATTTTGTTTTTTTAGAGATAAAAAATGGAATCTCTAATAAATTCGTAATTTACAAACAAATGAATTTACAAAGAAAAAAACAACATTATATATACATTTTTGAAAGTTGTTTTAACGCACATACATTCGAAATAGAAAAAGAGCACTTATCGCTCCATTGTAACCAATTTAAAAGTTGTTTGTTTTGAATGACTTACACATATTTTTGCTGGGTAGTATTTTTTAAATAACTGTTATAATAGTTGTTTTTTCCATAGAAAAACAACAGAAATTACGGTTAAAAGCAGTAACTACTGATTGCTACACAAACAACAGTCCTGTTGTAACTGAACCCGCTCAGTGATGGGTCTCAAGTATGGTTGGCAAACAGTAACCGTAAAATACCAATGACGATCTAAAAAACTTTCAAATTACTACCGCTAACCTTAAAATGCCACTAATGAAATAACTTAGAATACCATTAACCTTAAAATACCCTAACGAAATAATTACAAAACACCTAACCTAAAATACCTTAACGAAATAATTTAAAATACCGTTAAAGCAGGGTTGGCAGGTAATACCGCTAAAATACCGTTATCGATTCAAAACCCTTTTAACTGACTACCGTTAACCCTAAAATAACGTTACCGAAGTAACCGAAATACCGCTATTCTTAAAACACCGTTACCGATATAACTGAAATACCCCTATCCTTAAAATACCGATACCGAAATAAATGAAATATCGATACCCTTAAAATACCGTTACCGAAATAAATGAAATACCGTTATCCCTAAAACACCGTTACCGTTATTTTTAATTTTCTGTTTTTTGTTATTGCAAGTGGTTATTGAGTTTTTTTCGTACATTAAGTTGATAAATTGATTTTGTTTTTATTCTCGTTTGTTTTTTTTGTAAAACATTATGAGGTATACACCGAAATAACTGACTACCGTTAACCTTGAAATACCGTTACCGAAATAACTGAAAAACCGTTAACCTTAAAGTATCGTTACCGAAATAATCAAAATACCGTTAACCTTAAAATACCGATACCGAAATAAATGAAATAGCGTTAACCTTAAAATACCGTTACCGAAATAATCTAAAATAGCGTTACCCTTACCGATAACCGCATCGTTTCGATAAACTTAAAATATCCTAACGAAATAAATTTTTATTTCTTTCTCTCAAAATATCGTACATGAAATATTGACTTTCAGTTTTTATTGGTCAGATATTTCTATTGTTTACACACAGATATAATATATTACAAAGTGACGGCCCCAAAGTAGGTACGGTAATGACATATCATTATTTTTTTGACTACCAGTGGTGACACATACTTACTTTCTACATTATTTTAAAATATATAATAATGAGTTACTAATAAATACCTACTTTTTTCATTATTTCGAAATAAAAAATAATGTATTACCAATAATGACTTATTTTCATCATTATTTAAAAGAAAAATAATGTTCTAGATTTTTTTGTAAATTTTTTTGAAATCTATTTTTAGACTCAATATTTTTTCAACATATGTAACCACATGTTTTTTGATTTTTTGTATTTTAAAGAGTAAGCTGACTTGTGCTCAGCAAGTCAATTATGTTTTTATTTATCAAATATTACACGTCCAGATAGCTCAGATGGTACAGCTATAGACTGGCAACCGGGAGTCCCAGGTTCGATTCCCGCACGAGAAAATTTTATTTAAGAAGAATTTTACACCAAAAATATACACATTTTTTTTATAAAACTCATTTTTTTGAAAATCCATTTTTAGAATCATTAATTTAGTCAATACTGGTAAGCACATATGTAGCGACTTATTTTTTGAATTATCGTATGCTGGTATGTAAATCGTTATTTTTCGCGACATCGCCATATAAAGGTATGCACCCGAGTAAAAATAGTTATATATTGTTATATATAATGTGATTGGGTTATATCTGACTGTGAATGGAGTCACATTAACACACATATCATTATTTACAACTACATCTGATATTATTTTTTCAATGAATTTTTGTACGGTAATTGATGTTATCACATATCCCCAAATCTGACTCCATATATAACTACATAAGCCATATAAAACTAATCAAAATATATGTAGTGACTGATATGATTATATATGGTTCGATACTAAGTTATATAACACTGTATGTATCGTCATACTAAAAATATATTCTTGCAATTTTATATAACTTTCTATATGATCTCATATAAATTAAGAGTTAATTTCTCCACAGCCATATAATTTTCACGTGATTTTTTTTGCATATAAAATTATATTAAAAAATGATGCGTACGATTTAGTAGACAAAAGCATTAAAATTTTTATTTTATGTTATAAAATTTGGGCCTTTCAAATTGTTCAAGCTATAGAAATTTCAATAACAATTTAATAGCCGGTATGCATAAAAAGTATACCTACTATTAGTCAAAATTATATAAAATCAGATATTTTTATATCGAATTAGATGTAATTTGATGTCCTGGATATGGACAAATCTCGGATCAAACTGTATCAAATTATATATAATTTGATATAATTAGACACAAGAAGATGACCCATTTTTCGGATCTAGTTGTATGTCGTTGTATATGGGGACTTATCAAATAAGATATAATTATATATGACACCATATTAAAATTTTTACCCGGGTAGTTACATAACCGCATATTTGGTAATGATTTTCTACACTGGGTCATAAAGTTGTCAAAAAATTCTAAAAATGGACTATCGTTATCCTGAAAATAGCACTAACGAAATAAAAGATCGATAACCTTAAAATAACCGAACGAAGTAGCTTTAAATACCGTTAATGCTAAAATAACTGAACAAAATACAGTAAAACTCGCTTAATACGAACTCGGTTAAGACGAATTCTCGGTTAATAAGAACCAATTTGTTAGTCCCGACGTTTTGCAATAATTTTTCATATAAAAAACATCTGTTAATACGAACTCGCTTAAGACGAACCCTCGGTTTAACCGAACTGTTTCTAACAGTCCCACACACTAAATTTCATATTATTCTCCATGTTTAAAACGAACTCTTAAAAAACTGGGAATATTGTGTATAAATATTTTTCAATTTGACAAATTTCAAACTTTTCACACAGCTATTTTCCTTAAAAATGAAAGGTTTATATAATTTTTTATTCAAATTTTTAATTATATTAAAAATCTTAATTATTTTGTGAATAAAAAAAGTATTTTATACAAACTTGACCTTGTTTAATACGAACTTCGCTTAAGACGAACTAATTTCTTTGCTATCCCGGAGTTCGTCTTAACCGAGTTTTACTGTAATTCAAAATACAGATAACCTTAAAATACAATAACGAAATAATTTTGAAATAAAATTATCCATTATCACTATGTATATGAAGCGGTTGCCAATCCTGGTCTCAAGTAAATTGAAGGATTTATTAAAAACACTAACTCTAATTGATTTTTGAAGCACATCCTAAATATCCTAGGTTCCAGATAGATGAAAATAAAATAATTTTTAAATTTTAAAGTAGGAAAAAGCTAGTAAAATGTGTACGTTAAACCGGGAGTTCACCATAAAATAAAAATGCCACATTAGACATTAGACCGTACCTCAAAAAAAAAGTTCGCTGTACACCATCCAATTTATATTATTTTTCAAGGAGGTTTCAAAAAAAAAATATTTTTTTCCGAACGTAGGGGTCGCCATTTTATATTTTTCGTTATATCTTTGGAATTTACAGTCGGATCTTAAAGTATGGTACATCGATGTTTTTCTCTCGATGGGACCAATGTTTTGCTCGAAGGACCATTGACCTCAAGTATCCCGTTCTAGTATTTACCCACCAGATCTGAGTTGCCACAACCCAAATGTACACCCTAATGCCGGAAAATTAATACTCGCAAAAAATCATTAAACTTTTGCTAAGGAAGTTTTTCGATAAACCCAGCAGAAATTTTTTTATTTTTTTGTTTGCCGAACGTGGGAGTCGCCTTTTTAATTTTTTTTTATTCGATTTTTCGTTTATAGAGAAACACCAGCCTCCTCGACGCAAAAAATCGATATATCACACTTTAAAATCCGACTTTAAATGCCGAAGCTATAAAGAAAAATTAAAAAAGGTGACCCCTACGTTCGTCAAAAAAAATTTTTTTTTTGGAATTGCCTTGCAAACATACTTTATAGTTGAAGGTGTACCGCGGACTTTTTTTTGCCCATAAGGTGGTACGGTCTACTGTACATACTTTTGCACAATTCGCCAAAAATTTACACTTTTTTTTTAGGTAAAATTACAACATTTAATAACAAAAATTCATTATGAAAGAAAATGTTATGACTTTTAAATTTGTAATTGCTTTTGTTTCATCATACTTTTATCGGAACATTTTACTAAACATTAATGAATTTAAATGAAAACCTTTAGGCAACAAGTCAAAACCACACACAGTATGTCTACATCTTTATATACCAATTACCATGTTTTTGGTTTGGTTTAATTAGGTTAATGCCGGTTTGGGTGGTTTGAAAATTTAGCGGATTTTGTTTGATGACACATATTGCGTCTCGAGTGTTCTCATTTCAAATGGTAATTCTAGATTTAGTCACGTAACCTTGGTAAAGACATCTACTGGCACTGCAATGAAAAATTACTATAAAAATGTTTTGTTAACTTGTGGTCAATGTTAGTTTCAAATTAAGGTTTAATTTGAGGAGATATCCAATTTATAAAACAAAAGAAAGCCAAACATGTACAGTCAAAAAGTTTTCTTAGCCACTTTGAGTTTGGTGTGCTTAAGCGGATGTGTTTTAGCTGGGTCATATGGCGTCCGCAATCCTTCCATTTATAATGTTGTTCCTGTCCAATCTCAACATGCTCAACCCATAGAAACAGGTGAAGCTTCTGCTTCTGCCATAACTGATATTGCTGCTGCCAAGGCTTCGGCTGCTAAAATTGATGGTGTTAACTGGGTTGCATTAAATCAATATGGTTATGAAATTGGTCAACCTCTTTTAGTAAGACCTTATGGTGACTTAACCAGCTTATACTCAGCTTTGGCTCCAAAACGTAGTTTTGTTGGAACTATCGATGCAGGTTTGTAATTGGTCTTAGATTTCATATATTTATTTAAGAGTATTTAATTAAATTTTTATTAATGAATTCTTTTACATTTTTTTTTTGCATTGTAGGTTTCCAAAGAGACTCTTATGGAAATACTAAATTCAGAGATGAAACTGCTGTTGGTGCTCTTGTAATTTAAGTTGTTCCATTCAACTGCATGCGAAAATTAACTGATAAATGTTTTTACCTTAAAAAAACTTAGCTTGTAAATAAAACAAATGGCAAGGCACTGCTTTTTATTACCAAAAAATTTTGCTTATATTCTCATTTCTATGAAAAATCATAGAACAATCGGCATTAATATTAGAATTAATTACTAAATTCATTATATTTTAAATTTCAAAAGTCAGTTGAAATAATTTTCAAAAATTAGTTATCTTTAGAAGATAAGCAGAATAAATAAGACTGAGACGTATTTTCCGAAAACCCATACCCATACTGACCAAAAATAAACAGATATGGGGGGGCTTATGAGGACGTTCACACGAGGTCTATAGCTAATATGGCCGTATAATTTAGTATAATTTAGCTATATTTTAGGAAATATTTGCAAAACGTTTTCGTAGATAAATTAAATTTTGTAATAAACTTTTTGCAAAAAAATTTAAAATAAAATTGCTATTTTTTGCAACATTCGAATATGACTTAATATATTGCACATATTTCAACACTTCTTCATTACTTTTTGAACGAGTACAAAAACAAATTCTTTTTAAAAAAATTTTTCGCAAAATAAAATAAAATATTTTTGCAATAAAGGAATTACATGTGGTAAAATCCCAAAACTTATTTGACAAATTGTCAGGCGACGACTTTTTTAGAATTTCTAGAAATATTTGTTAAGTTAAATTACAAACTCAATGAGAATTTCTTGTTCTCGTCTAGGAGCGTTATTTAATATTTGAAATATCAAAGGAAAAACAAAAACAACAAAAAATTTACCACAATTTGCTTTGTCATCTTCCAATATACACTCTGTTATTTTGACAGATCTAGTAGTGACATCCATTCTAAAGTGTCAGTAACATTTAAATTTGCACAAGCACTTGCATATTAGTTTTTTTTAATAAAAAAAAAAAAATTTACTGCCGCCACCGGGTAATGAACTTGCGACCTCAGGTTGCTACTCTAGCTCTCTCTTCGATATAAAAGTTGACTGGGATAAAACTACCACTTTGTCATTGCGAGATATTCTGTCCTATTCTGTTCAAAAAATGTACTATGCACTGGAATTTAATATTTTTTCCAGTGCTATTTTCACAAGTGTATAAGAAGCAATTTTTAGATTATATATATTTATAAAAATTAAAAAAAATATTGAATTTTAACGTATTAATTATATATATTAAAAAAAATCTAAGTAAAAAATATAAACAATACAATTGTTTCGTGGGCATCACCCCAACTCTTCAGTTGTCCGCAATAAGAAAATGATAACTTGAAATACACAAACCGAGACATTACATAAGGTACAAAAATTCAACGGGACGAGAATTTTGTACTTTTGTATATGAGCTGTCAAATTTGGTAAAACCAGCCATAAATCAACTCCTTTTGAAAGCAACAATTACATAAAATTACCGTTTGGGTACTATTTATATGTACACTCAAAATAGTTTGTAGTTTAAATTAACTGAAAATGTAATTTAAAATAAATGAAAAATCACTTGAAAATCAGTCTACTGACTTTTCATTTAAATCAAAAGAACTTTTCATTTATTTTTAAATGTTAGTAAATTAACTACAAAGTCCTTAAAAAATAATGATTTTTCATTTATTTCGTTTCTTTAACTTACAAAAAATTAACTACAAAATCCGTAAGAATAAATGATATTTAGTTTGTTTCGTTTTTATCCGGGTTGGCAGGCAATACCGCAAAATACCGTTATCGTTTCAAAACCCTTTCAACTGACTACCGTTACCCCTAAAATACCGTTTTACCGAAATAACCCAAATTCAATCCAGAAACTATTTCTGATATTATTAGAGTTAAATATAATTTTGATATGAATTATCAAGAGTTTCATGAATATTTTCAACTCTTCCAAATTACTGTCGCATTTCTTTAAATATTCATAAAACTCTTCGACAATTCATATCAAAATTATATTTGACTCTAATAATATCAGAAAAAGATTCTGGATTCAATTTATTTTCTTTTGCCTCTACGTTGGCATTATGTGCTGGTAAGAAAAAAATAAAACCCACAAAGTTTTTTCATTTCATAGAAAACATCATTTTTAATAGAAAAAAATCGCACCAAAACTTATTATAAGTCATGTTATTTGAATTTAAGTTTTTTACATAATTTTTCAGGATAAGGAATTCATAAACCTTTTCACTACCGACTTTTTGTTTGCGGATGTATCGTTATTTTGACTTCAGATTCTTGTTAAGGGTCCTCAAATTAAAAAAAATATTCAACATATATTCCCTCTCCCCCTCCTACCCACCAAAAATGATGGTCGAAAATCGATTTTTTCAAATTTTTGAGACCCGTTTTACCTCTTAAACATTCGAGTAGCCAAAAATCTTTTGGTTGGTTTTTTTCTCGTCATAAAACGAAGCTATATGCCAAATGTCAATTATCTATCTTCATTAGTTTAGGAGAAACACCAAAACTTCATTTTCACGGAGATTATGATTTCGTCAAAAACTTAGACTTCATTAACAAATATCGCGACCATATTGTCATGTTGAACTGCTTAATATTAAATTTATGTAAATTTTAATATTATTGTCTGTAAGGATTAATTCCATAGACTAAATAAATAAATAAATATACATATAATGATTTTTATTTTAAGTCCAAGATCCTAATAAACATATTTGTAAAAAGTATAAAGTTTTTTTTGCACTATTAAATTTTATTTATTCTTATAAATATGTGTACACTGTAATGTACAAGGGTAGTGAAAGAGTTAAATAAATTTATATAAATGAATGTTTTTAGTTCGATTTCATATCATAAATTAATATCACTTTCTGATCAAATTATTTTTCAAATTATGATACAATTCTCACAAAATTTTATCGTTAAAAGCAATGTTAATTTTTTTCTAAATTCAACAGGCTCACTGCTAATAAGCTTCAAATTTGGCAATAAATTAAGTGATGCCAACAATTAAAAAAAAAGTTATGGAGAAAAGTGCAAAAGTAAGACACTTACTGAAAAAGAAGTAGGACTGCTCCGGACGCCCTAAAAAAGAGGACGGTGCCCGGGGAAAAGAGGACTAATGGAAAACCCTATTTTCATATATTAAGTTAGAATATTGGTCTACCTCAAGTCCAAATTCTAATATGATTTGTCATATTAGATTTTATTTGTTGTTTCAAAAGGGTTGATAATTTTCATGATAGACAATACAATTGTTTCGTTGTTTGAAACAACAAATAAAATCTAATATGACAAATCATATTAGAATTTGGACTTGAGCTAGAACAACATTCTAACTAAATATATGATAATATAGAAAGTCCGAAATAACAATTTTTGTATTTTTTAATGCAAAAATTAAAATAGTTGTTAAAAATAAAAACTATAAAAATATTGGCCCCGCCTGGAATCGAACCCACTATCATTTATTTGAAAATAAACTGTATCAAAATCACTTTTTAGGATCACTTTCCAAAGAATTATACCCAGTGTAGAAAATCATTACCAAATATGTGGTTATGTAACTACATACTTGGTAATGGTAACTAGTTACTTTTGTTATTACATTTCTTATTACCTTTATATGGCGATGTCGCGAAAAATAATGAGTTATGGTTACACATCAGCATACGAAAAATCAAAAAATATATCGTGACCTATGTATGTGCTTACCAGTACTGACAAAAATAACACTGTGAGACAAATGGTAGGGGTCAGTGATCGGGAAGGGTTCAAAATACCGGGGAAAGTTACATCGGTAAAAACGAAGTTATACGTGTCCCGGCGTTTCGCTGGGTCAACCCTAGGAATCGAGATATATCGATTTGATCTTTGGTGGTCTTTTTTTTGACATAACTCGAGAACCACTAGTCCGATTTTGCTCAAACAATTTTAAAAAAATTAAAAATTACAATTCCTTTAATCTGTTCATATAACGTTTTTCTATATACTCAACAGTTTTGCCGGTAAAAATAAATGTATGAAGAAAAAAATATTTTTTGCCTAAAATATTAAAAAAAAGTAATAAACAAAAGGTTATTGATTTTTATGGTAGCGGTAACAAACATTTATTTTTACCGGCAAAACTCAATGCTTAATAAAAGGTTTTTATAGTGATTTTCATATCAACTGACACTTTTTTATATTTCGAAATTTCGGAATCATTTTGATCTCATGTGCATATAAGGGCTAATTTCTAATTCTTTTATTAATATTTACATATATAATTTGGTGTTAACAGAGTTATTTGGACAACTTTCACCAAATGTGTTTTGATAAGCTTTCAGGAAAAATCTAAAATTTTCTTTAAAGAAAGGGTTAACGTTGTCGAAGTTTTACAAAATTTTTAGAAAACAGTCTCTTTTATCTCATTTAAAAAAAATTCGAATTGATTTTGTTACGGCTAACTAAAAAAAACTAAAATTAATACTACTTTCTAAATAACCCAGTGTAGAAACGGTAATGACATATCATTATTTTTTGGACTACCAGTAATGACACCCACTTACCTTCTTCATTATTTTAAAACAAATAGAAAATAATTTTCTAGAATTTTTAAAATTTTTTGAAATCTATTTTTATACTCAATATTTTTTAAACACTGGTAAGGATATAAATATGTAACGACATATTTTTTGTGTGTTGGCGGGTAAGCTTATTTGTGTGCAGCAGGTGAATTATGTTTTTATCTATTAAATATTACATGTCGATTAGGACGGCTCGATTTAAAAGTCGCTCAACTGACAATGAAAAACGTATTCGAGGGATCAAAATAAGAAACTTTGCCGGAGTAACCATACCTCTAAAATGAATTCTGATGTCCCAAATTTTGAAAAATCCCACTTTGACCCATTTAGAGTGCCCCAATCGAGTCCAAATATATGATCGACCCCCTCTGGGGGGTTCAACATACAAACATTTAAAAAAATCACAATTTTTGGCACTTTACACTCATAATAATCCATAGGTAAAATAAACGAAAAATGTGGTTCATTTTACGAAAGTTTTGGTTATTTTGACATTACGAATATTTTTGTAATATGTACAAATGATATGTCGTTTCTAGTATCGAATTTTTATTTGTATATTTTACGAAATTTTATAAAAGTACAAAAAACAGATTGGTAAAGATACAAATATTTGGATTAGATACAAAATAATTTTGTATCTAGTAGGATATTTTGTTTTCTAGTATCGAATTTTTATTTGTATATTATACGAAATTTTATAAAAGTACAAAAAAAAGATTGGTAAAGATATAAATATTTGGTTTAATTACAAAATAATTTTGTATCTAGTAGAAAATTGGGTGTATAACCTAAAAATACGACATATTTGGCAAATTTTTGATGTTTATGTTACTGTAAAACATTGGCCATCGTTATCTATGATCTTTTCCCAACTTTCTGGAAACATATTTATTCCGCGCCAAAACAACTGCTCATTTTTTTAGGCCAAGAACTAATCAAGCCAATTTCGGATACCCGATTTCAGTAGCTCATAATATATGAGACCCTTTTGCCATGCTTCACATACTATTTCTTACGTTTCGGGTTGTCGTAATGGATCCATTTTCATCGTCAGTTATTATTCAATGTAAAAATGACTTCTTTCTATGGCGTTCAAGCAGCATTTCGGACACGCAAATCGTCTTTCAACGTCTCTCGGCTTCAAATCGTGTGGTACCCATTTTCTTGCTTGTGGTACCCATTTCCCTGCTGCTTGCAAACAATTTGAAATTGCTGCTAAAATAAATAACAATATTTACATTAATTTGTTTTTATTCAATTAATAACAAGAAGTGATTGTAATTTTAGCAGCATGTTTTGCAGATTTCAACTGACCCAAAATCATTTCTATTAAACGAAAATTATTCTAAATTTTTGAATGTTAACTGAATTTTTTACCTGTTTATACCCAACTAAAATTTAGCAGAAAACATGTGCTGGTTTCAGGTGAGTAATTTTCATTTCCACTAAACAACATTTCATATAAATTATTGTATTTGAACTAACTTTTTTACCTAAAATTTAGGTCACCTAAATTTAGCAGACCATGATTCTCAACATCATTGAAATTTCTCCTGGCGCAAATTCAGGTGCTATTTCCTGTTATTTTAGCAGAATTTTTAACTATTTGTACGGGCTTTTTTTATGAGTGTAGCCAAAGGATTTTTTTGAAATTAAATACAGAGCATATACTCGGTGGTGGTAGTAAGCAGAACAGCTATTTAATGCCTAATGTCGTAATTTTCAAAAAGCGAAACTCGCCATAACTTCTGAAATAACAACAATTGATCAACAATTTTCGATATGTAATTTTATTTTACTGATAGTGTTATTTATAGCAAAAACCGAAATTATTTGACTACTAGGTTTCTAGATACGTTTTCAACCTTTGTTGTGCTATATCGCCTAAATAAAGCGATAAATTAAAATTTTAATATATACATAGTTTGATTATTATCATAATCAGACGAAAGAGCATTAGAGGGTTAATAAACCAATTCATTACTTTTTTATAATTGCTTAAATATTGTCATTTTTATTGATATCTAAAGAGTGTAAACCACGAAACAAAATACGATAAAGTTTAATTTATTTATTTTTAATTTTGGGTATTTTGTACTAAAAAAAATTTTTTAGTCAAAGCTAAAATCGTAGAAAACAGAATTTGTTGAAAAGGTATTGGAATACAGGTATTTTTAAAGTCAAGAGTTTCAGTTTTGGTATCCGTAGAGGGTATCAATTTGCAAGAGGTTTAAAATGGATAACGTTATTATTAGGGCAAGGAATTTTATGCACTTAAAAATAGAAAATATGCGCCTAAAAAATGCGGCTAAAACATATGAACTAAACACTATTATTTTTGCAAAAATAATGCACTTTAAGACTTAAAAATATATTTAAGTTAGCTATTTTGCAAACAGATGCTTTTCCATAGGTCAATAAGGTTTTTAAAAATGTTTATTTTCAAAAATAATGAGAAAAAAATTAATATTTTGATTGAATCAAAATATGAAAACGTATAAATTTTTTATATTTTTCTACAAAGTACAAAATGCTGCTAAAAATTAAAAATATGAACAAACATGCATTAAAAAGCTCAAAATATGCATGAAAAAGGCACCAAATATGCATTTGAAGCTAAAATATTCAAAAACAAAAATTTTTATCAAAATATGCAACTACAAATTGATGCCATTTTGTTATAAATTTGATGATTCGGATAAATATTTAGTCCATATCAGTTTTGGACTATCGAAGAAAAACATGCATTTGCATGGAATTCCTTGCCCTAGTTATTATAAAGGTATCGGTTGTCAAACATGTTTTAAACTTATTTACATCATCAAAATCTATGGAAAATTAAAACCGCAAATATAAAGCCATAAATGGCTCTAGAAAGTATGTATATGTTTGCAAAATATAGAAATTTTTAAGCGATCTCTCAAATAAATGAAATTATTTATGTATTTATAGAAATAAACAGATTGGACCGACTCACCTTCACGGTATTTTTTTTAGGGTATTCGATTAATCAACTTTTTACTTTAATCAATTAATGGTGTGAATAATTATTCGATGTTTTTCTTAACCGATAAATGGAATAAATTTCAAAAACTAAACGTTTAATCGAAAAGAATTTTTATGTAAAATAATATATGCATTTTGTTGTATTTTTAATAATTGTATTTAAAAAAAGGAACAAAAATAATTTCAGTAACTAAATTAAATTTTTATAACTAAAATTAATAAAAATAAAAAATTTATTAATTGAGATCATACTTTGTGAAAATTGTATCCAAATCAGAGAGAACCATACCGCAGATCTTCCTTGTAAGTTTTGCATTTTATAAAGTTAAATCTGGATTAGCCACATATAAATGTAGCGCTCTCTAATATGAGTTTAACATGAATAGAATAACTGAACAACATAAATGTAGGGAGAAAATCTATTGAGAATTGATTTTCCCTCGACGCTTAAGCCACTACCTCCCTTTATTTTATTTTAATAACTGGTTCATAGTGAATTAAAAACAAGTGATTAATGTTGTTAAATAGTACGTTCATACTGAGGACGAAAACCGGTTTAATGAGTTTTAAAATGATTCGAAAACTACACCTATTCATACTTACATTTATTTGACGTTTACTGCGCTTTCAAAACTTAATCCGCGTAAAATTTTATTTTTTCACTTTTTATTTGATTTAGACGTGCGTTAGACGAGTTAAATAAATTTCTATAAAAATTTATTAAATATTTTATTATTTATTTTTCTGTTTTGACAATTGTTTAAGTTGTCGCTTTTACTTTTCTATACACAGTTGTAAAAAATTGTACTTTTAAGTTTTGGATCTTATTTTCGTTGAAAACTTTTGGATATGATATTTTCGTTTTGTTTTCAAAGTACCTACCCAGCAAACATTTGAAAAATAAATTATATAAATATAAAAATGCATTCTGTTGTATATATCGAATTTTAGAGCACAGAAAAAGCATGAATGATGCATAAAACATCTTTAATTTGTCAGCAAATGAGGAATATTGCTTACAAAAATTATGTAGCTTCCACATAATACGAATTGCAAAATTTTCTTCGTATTTCTCTGTTTGTAGGGTAAATATGAAAATATGTATTTTGTAGAAAAATATAAAAAATTTATACGTTTTCATATTTTGATTCAATCAAAATATTAATTTTTTTCTCATTATTTTTGAAAATAAAACATTTTTAAAAACCTTATTGACCTATGGAAAAGCATCTGTTTGCAAAATAGCTAACTTAAATATATTTTTAAGTCTTAAAGTGCATTATTTTTGCAAAAATAATAGTGTTTAGTTCATATGTTTTAGCCGCATTTTTTAGGCGCATATTTTCTATTTTTAAGTGCATAAAATTCCTTGCCCTAATAATAACGTTATCCATTTTAAACCTCTTGCAAATTGATACCCTCTACGGATACCAAAACTGAAACTCTTGACTTTAAAAATACCTGTATTCCAATACCTTTTCAACAAATTCTGTTTTCTAC